>CM033390.1:20035560-20564051 GCA_019426215.1 Buddleja alternifolia | reverse complement strand
TTTCGCTGTGCTAACCCTGATATAAGTGTTGAGCTATTGATCTTACTTTGATCAAGTGCTCAAAATTGTTATCTAACTATCTTTCAAAAATGTGTCTAAATATTCTAGTACAGCGTGACTGAGTGTCATTTTCATTGAGTGAAAGCGCATGTGAGAAACTTTACTTCAAATTTTTAAGTTTGAAAAGAACTAAATGGTCTATTCAACACTACCCCCCTTCTAGATTCTTTTGTATGTCACTGGGACAAGAAGTGGTATTGAGTGGTTGAAGTTAAACCTAGACATTTCCAAGCATACTGTTTGTTTAGATCCATTTTATTACAATTAGTTGCTTTCATATCTTTTCATGGCATTCTCTAAAGTACCTAAAGTGATCGAGTCAAACTAGACTAATGAAAGGTCAAGGCATTTGTATATTCTATGTTATTGTGATGATAAAATGTGTGATATCATTTAGATGGATTATTAGATCCCATGAAGGTCATCACCAGCGTGCGTGAAGCCACAAAAGCTACTCCTGATAGTTATGTGAAAAGACCTCAGAGAGGATGCCAGAGCAAACTTGGATAATGTTGGACGAAACGCTTTCACGGCTTGGTGCTAATGAGATGAGAACTTATTCAATAAGGTTAAGTCATGTGCGACTATAAAGGAAAGTGGGATACATTGGACTAATCTGTGGTGGTTCAGCTCAGATAAGGAGAACATGTTTTCCATTGCCAATGAAAGACTCAACAGTTTCAAGATGTTGCCCCACGACACACTGGACCAGTTGGACATAAGGTTCATGCTCTTGTTACAAAATTCACATCTCTAGCCATGGATTACAGAATAGAGAGATGGTGGTTAAGATTTTCAGAAGTCTTACAAGTAGTTTTTGATGAAGACAACCGATATGAGGGAATCAAATATGTTAGACTTTCTCACTCTAGAAGATGCGTTCTCAGAACTTAAGGCATTTGAGTTTGAGTTAAACTTAGCGACTGATGTAGTTAGTCTAATAATAGAGCTAATAACATCAGTAAGGGTATATCGGTAAGTAATGGAAAGGTGTCAGGACCATTGAGGATGAGCCAATAACGAAATTTAATAAGTTTAAGAAATTCATTAAATATAAGGTGGAAGGAAAAACCTCTAAGCCATAAGGACAAAATTCTTATCAAACGCCTTCTCCTGTTCAACAATAGTACCAAGCTCCTTAGTATTCTGTACACCAGCCCTCAGTACCAATTCTGTACTAAGCGTTTTCTCCTCAGAATATCTCATCGCCAGTGGTTCCAAAACCACGTGGTACAACAAGGTAAACAAATGATCAAAAGATGAAAACTAATCTTTGTTATAATTGCAGTAAATCAGGGCACTACCAGGTAAATTACCTTTATCCAAATGTATCTAAGCCCTCAAGGCAAGATTACTTGGATAGAAACCAAATCAGGAGCAACCTTTATCAACAAGTTATGCTATCAAAGTCAGAACCAGCCTCCGCACCTGAAGATTTGTTATCCTCAGAAGAAAGTAATGATGATAAGCTAGTGAGCGATTTAGCACTAATTTGTCTCAAGGAAAGAGATGATGAAGTGCCTTCAGATTCACTATCTGAGGTAAATATAGATCAATCTAATCCACCTTCCTATGAGGAGCTACTTGACAAAATGTCACACTATGGTTATAGTTGTCAAGCGGCCACCAAATTATATCAAAAACACTCTGATGAAATTTCAGCGCTCAAGAGTGAGAATGCAATGCTCAAAGCTAAATTGCAAGTTTAGAATCAACGCATTGAGAAAAACAAATCACTAGAGACTAAAAATTCTCAGTTGAAAGATGATCTTGATTTAATAGTCTAGAGAGAAGCTGATCTGATTTCTAAACTTGCTAAATCAGGACAACTCATCTCATCGTTATCCAAAACGTCAAGAAAGCTTGATAACATTACCGAGGTAACTGGACTTTTTGGCGAAAAGACCGGTTTGGGATGTGATAAATTTGGTAATAAGCTGAAAACATCAAAAGTTACAGCATCCAACAAAGGAAAAGGCAAAGCGCCTACTGGTGTAGCCTTTGTTGAGAGTAGTTTAAATAGAAAGCCTGATAAGCTTGAGTTTTACGTGTTTTAGGGCCCGATAATTGGTTGGTTTAGAGTCGATTATGAGTGATCTTTACCACTTGTGACTTTGATTTGTGTGTTAAATGAGTACAGGGGTAAAATCATGACAATCGAGCGAAAAGGGCGGAAAAACATTTTTTTGGCCACATTCTGCATGCAACGTACGTACGTGGAGATATCAACGTTCGGGCGTGGCCACGTCATCAACATTCGAACGTGAGGCATGCAACGTTCGAACGTTGGCCCAGTCAGCTCCCAGTCAACAACTTATGCCACGTCATCACGTTCGAACGTGAGGGGGCAACGTACGGACGTGAGAGGCGGCTGAACGAATTTTGGCAAGTTGTTATTCCTAATGCAACTAGGATACTTGGGGGATCCTCTTCTATAAATACCTTCTCTTCCAGCATCATGAGGGTTCGAAATTTTCAAGATTGGAAGAGATTTTGGAGCCAAGAAACGACCAAGACAAAGAGAACAACGATTCTACATCAATTCTTCAATTCATAATAGGGAGACTTTTAATTCTAAATTATTTGTCTATGAATAATTATATGTTTTTAGTTGTTTTTCCAATTATGAGTATGAACTAATTTACTTTAACTAAGGCCATGTGAATGCCAATTCTATGAGTTTATATATATGAATTGACTGTTCGTCTTAATTCTATTATTGCTTTGTATGTTAATTTTATGCGTTTATTCCAATCGTATGTCTGATCAACATATGCTTGCTAATTAGCCTAGTTTATGATTCGAGAGAATATAGATTAGGGTTCAAAGGAATTAACACATCATCCGAAAAACATGAGGAATTGCTCCTAGAGATAGGTATAGATTTCCGGGTGCTGTTAGCCGGATTAATCCGGGGAAATTCTAAAACATGAATGCATGGCTAATGATTTGAGTCTCGAATAGAAATATTTAGAGAACCGTCACGTAGTCATAGGATTATTACAGCCGAGAGATCGGGTAGTAATTAATTAAGGTTTTTTCCACCAAAGCAATAGTAGTCTAATAATTCGAATCATCACTCATATATATTAACGAGTAATAACGGTTGAAGCATGTGCCTTAGTTGCTTTCTCACATAAGAATCTTAATCAATTTGTCAAGTATCATTTTCACTTTTTCATCGTCAATTAATCATCCTCTTTTGATTTAATTTTAATTGCTTTAAATTTTGTCAATCTAAAATACGAGTCTCTGTGGGTTCGACATCCCGGACTTAAAATCCAATTTTATTACTACACACGACCAGTCCACTTGCTGTGTTAATCCCATCTAGAATTGTCACTGGTTTTTAGGGTTTGCATCGATTATCGAAAATTGAATGAATATAAACGTAAAGACCACTTTCCCCTTCCCTTGGTCGATCAAATGTTAGAGAGATTAGCCGAGCATGAGTATTATGGTGTTTTGGATGGGTACTCCGGCTATAACCAAATTGCCATTGCACCTGAGGACAAGAGAAAACCACTTTCACTTGTCCTTATGGCACTTTTGTTTATAGGCGGATGCCCTTTGGTTTATGTAATGCACCTGCTACTTTTCAGAGATGCATGTTGGCTATATTTCATGACATGATCGAACAATTTATTGAAATCTTCATGGATGACTTTTCTGTATTTGGCTCTAGCTATGATAGATGTTTGCACAATCTAACCCTTGTGTTGCAGAGATGTGAGGAGACTGATCTAGTCTTGAATTGGGAAAAATGCCACTTTATGGTACAAGAAGGCATTGTTTTGGGCCATAAGATATCCAAGAAGGGGATTGAGGTGGATAGAGCGAAAATTGAAGTAATAGCCAATCTTCCTCCACCCACCACGGTCAAAGCCGTGCGAAGTTTTCTAGGGCATGCCGGGTTTTACAGGCATTTTATTGCTAATTTTTCCAAAATTGCTAAACCTCTGTCTAACTTGACCATGAAAGATGCAATATTTGACTTTAATAATGCATGCATGCAGGCCTTCCTCACTCTGAAGGAAAAGTTGATCTCAGCACCTGTGATGGCTACCCCCGATTGGAGTTTGCCATTTGAGCTGATGTGCGATGCTAGCGACACTGCAGTAGGAGTTGTACTTGGTCAAAGGAAGGGTAAAATCTTTCATACTATTTACTATGCTAGTCGTACCTTAAATGAAGCCCAACTTAATTATGCTACCACTGAAAAAGAGCTTTTAGCCGTTATCTTTGCCTTTGACGAGTTCCATTCTTATCTTGTGCTTAATAAAGTTATTGCGTACACTAATCACTCTGCATTGAAATACTTGCTTGCTAAAAAAGATGTCAAACCTACACTACTTAGGTGGATTTTATTACTACAAGAGTTTGACTTAGAAATCAAAGATAAAAAAGGCTCTGAGAATGTAGTAGCTGATCACCTTTCTAGGCTAAAGTTAGTGGGTGTGGGAGTGGATGAGATCCCAATAAGAGATGACTTTCCCGATGAGCAACTTTTTGCTCTTTCGTCTATTTCAATCCCTTGGTATGCTGATTTTGCTAACTATTTAGTTGCTGGAATTTTACCCCCGGATCTAACCTTTCACCAAAGAAAAAAGTTTTTACATGATGCTAGGCAATATTTGTGGTAAGAGCCCTACTTGTTTAAAATTGGTGTAGAGGGACTTATCGGGCGATGTATACTTGAGGAGGAAATGGCATCTGTCTTGGCTCACTGTCATGATATGCCCATCGGAGGCCACTTCGGGCCCGCTAAGACTGCTGCCAAGGTTCTGCAATAAGGTTTTTTCTGGCCTACTTTATTTAGAGATGCACATGCTTATGTCAAATCCTGTGATCGATGTCAAAGGGTAGGTAATATTTCTAGACGACATGAAATGCCTATAAACTGTACTGTTATGCTAATTTGAGCTTTGCTCAAGCCAATTACAGTTCAAAGTGAATGAAAGGTCTAGTTTTATTTCGTGGCCTTTGGCACTCGAGCGATTAAATCCGTAAGGAGTGTCTGGACACTTAATGCCCTAAAACTATCTAGTTTGGGAGTCATTGATCCAAAGCTCGATACATGGGTGCCATAGAAAGCCTAAGGGAATAGAACATTGCACATGACCTAGCCTTAATGAATTTAAATGGAAGTTTCATGTGAAGTTAAAGTTTAAATGGTTAAGTGGTGAGATGTAAGTGGTTATGAAGTTGTCTATGAGGCTTGTACTTTAGGATTGATCGAAGGTTAGTAGATATGGGAGAAAATTTGAAATTTGGTAAGGGTGCCACTTGACTATAATACCATAGACTTACAATCACTACACCCTTTGGATGGTTTATTCGAGTCAAGGTGTAACATGAGCAAGTCATTGATATGTGTATACAATTTTTGAGCTTTAAAGGTCGATTTTATGCCATTGTTTTCTTGTTGATTAAGTTGATTTGTGTTGGTTGGGTGGGACTGAAATTTTGTTGGATTTTGTGGGTATATCTTATGCAAACCCTCACGAGACGAAACTCGTCCTCTTTTGGAAAAATTGAGGTTTAACGGCTTGTTGCATACGCTAAATGCAAGCGTGCTCTCTACGAAAGTGAGCTATCTTTTGTTTTTGTTTTATCCCTTATCTTGGTGTTGTTTTAGTCATAGTTTTCTTTTGTTTAATTGCTCGGGGACGATCAATGTTAAGTTTGGAGGTGTTGATAAGCTTGAGTTTTACGTGTTTTAGGGCCCGATAATTGGTTGGTTTAGAGTCCATTATGAGTGATCTTTACCACTTGTGGCTTTGATTTATGTGTTAAATGAGTACAGGGGTAAAATCATGACAATCGAGCGAAAAGGGCGGAAAAACATTTTTTTGGCCACATTCTGCATGCAACGTACGTACGTGGAGATATCAACGTTCGGGCGTGGCCACCTCATCAACGTTCGAACGTGAGGCATGTAACGTTCGAACGTGAGGCATGTAACGTTCGAACGTTGGCCCAGTCAACAACTTATGCCACGTCATCACGTTCGAACGTGAGGGGGCAACGTACGGACGTGAGAGGTGGCTGGACGAATTTTGGCAAGTTGTTATTCCTAATGCAACTAGGAGACTTGGGGGATCCTCTTCTATAAATACCTTCTCTTCCAACATCATGAGGGTTCGAAATTTTCAAGATTGGAAGAGATTTTGGAGCCAAGAAACGACCAAGACAAAGAGAACAACGATTCTACATCAATTCTTCAATTCATAATAGGGAGACTTTTAATTCTAAATTATTTGTCTATGAATAATTATATGTTTTTAGTTGTTTTTCCAATTATGAGTATGAACTAATTTACTTTAACTAAGGCCATGTGAATGCCAATTTTATGAGTTTATATATATGAATTGATTGTTCGTCTTAATTCTATTACTGCTTTGTGTGTTAATTTTATGCGTTTATTCCAATTGTATGCCTGATCAACATATACTTGCTAATTAGCCTAGTTTATGATTCGAGAGAATATAGATTAGGGTTCAAAGGAATTAACACATCATCCGAAAAACATGAGGAATTGCTCCTAGAGATAGGTATAGATTTTCGGATGCTGTTAGCCGGATTAATCCGGGGAAATTCTAAAACATGAATGCATGGCTAATGATTTGAGTCTCGGATAGAAATATTTAGAGAACCGTCACGTAGTCATAGGATTATTACAGCCGAGAGATCGGGTAGTAATTAGTTAAGGTTTTTTCCACCAAAGCAATAGTAGTCTAATAATTCGAATCATCACTCATATATATTAACGAGTAATAACGGTTGAAGCATGTGCCTTAGTTGCTTTCTCACATAAGAATCTTAATCAATTTGTCAAGTATCATTTTCACTTTTTCATCGTCAATTAATCATCCTCTTTTAATTTAATTTTAATTGCTTCAAATTTTGTCAATCTAAAATACGAGTCTCTGTGGGTTCGACATCCCGGACTTAAAATTCAATTTTATTACTACACACGACCAGTCCACTTGCTGTGCAAACACGTAAGGATTTTTCGTGTCAAAGCCACTATATGAGCACAAGAACTTTGGTAAAGTGGTACAAAGCCAGCTTAGGTCAAAAAGGGAAGACAAAGGTAGAGGATTCCTACGAAAAGAGTCCTCTTAAGATTCAAAAGACAAGCGCCAAGGCGTACCCTAGACAAGCACTAAGGAATCACCAACGTCAATATCAAAGAAAAACTATATCATATTATCAATACTATGATAACTATGATTATGACTATCGAGGATATTATTATACACCTCACAAGAACATACCTAAGAATGTAAAACCCAAAAAGGGCAATCCTCCCGCAATGAAGATAAGGCAAATATGGGTTCCCAAAGTTTTAATTCAAAATGCTAACAAGACTAATGAAAAAGGACGTAAGTCACAATGGATACCTAAAAAGAATTAGAACAGCCCTTTGAATGCAGGTACCTAGAGCCAATGCCGATACATCTATTTGGTACAGCGATAGTGGGTCTCGAGGCATATGACAGGCTCAAAAGATCTCTTGATCAAGTTCCGTAGTACCAATGGTCCTTAGGTTGTATTTGGTGACAAATCCAAAGGTAAAACCAAAGGTATAGGTATTATGCATAGGGAAAACGTCATAATAAGTGACGTATATTACATTGAGGCTCTCAAACATATTTATTAAACATAAGCCAATTTTGTGATAAAGGTTTCAAAGTTCTATTTTCAGGCGCTTATTGCTATATAAATGATGCTAAGACTGAATCCACCAAATTGAAAGGTAAAAGAACAAATAATGTTTATTTGGTAGATTAGTGTTCAACAATTGATAACAACTTAGCATGTTTTGTGCCTAAAAATGAATCTGGAAAGGGTTGGTTATGGCGTAGAAAAATGAATCACATCAACTTTAAAACAATCTCTCAGCTTATAACGCTAAATCTTGTAGAGGGATTACCAAAAGGACCTTTTCATAAGAATCGCTTATGTGACGCTTGTCAAATGGGTAAACAATTTAAATCATCTTTTTAGAGAAAGCCTTATCTATCTACTTCTAGGTTACATAAACTACTACACATGAATTTGTTTGGACCTATTCCAACAATAAGTGTGAGCAGTAAAAAGTATTCTTTATTGATAGTGGACCATTTCTCGTGACATACATGGGTGGATTTCTTGCATCCAAAGATGAAACATGTATTAAGCTCATAACGCTTATTCAGCAACTTCAAACCTTGAAAAATATTAAAGTTGCAAAGCAATCATGGTACTGAGTTTTCTAACAAGGTTGTTCAAAAGTTTTGTACAAAAAATGAAATACATCACGAGTATTCAGCGCCTAGAACTCCTTAACAAAATGGTGTTGCCTATCACCAGAACTTTAAGGGAAGCCGCTAGGACAATGTTAGCAGAGTCTAGGATTGCTCCAATGTATTGGGCCAAGGTGATCAACACTGCTTTGCTACACTTAAAACCGCTGCATGATCAATAAGCAACATGGTAAAACACCATACGAACTATGGAAGGGACGTAAGACAAATGTTTCATATTTTCACTTCTTCGATTCAAATTTTTTTATTCATAATAATAGTTCGCAAAACCTTAGGACATTCGATCCTAAAGCAGATGAGGGAATCTTTCTAGGCTATTCTAAGAACAGAAAGAATTTTCGCATCCTAAATAGGCGAACTAATGAGGTTGAAGAATCCATTCATGTTATTTTTGATGACGCTAACTAGGAACTGAGTAAGGTTAATGCTAATGATGTAGGAGTTGAAGATATTTGTCAACAAGCATCCAAGATTATCATTGAAGACGAAAGTGACGATGAGGATGAATTTTTTGTGCCCCTAAGAAAGTTACTCAAGAAGTTAGTGTCAGTGATCTTATTGTAAGAATTGCTTATGATCATGAAGAGAATGATCATCAAGAGAAAAGTGGAACTATTGAAGCTCAAGCGCCTACTCAAGAGGAAAATGACGATCAAGAATTACAAAATCAAGCGCCTTATCAACCTAGAAACCCATTCCAACCAGACCGATTATGGCTTCGTGATCATCCACCAAAGTAAATAATTGAAGATATTGGAGCACCTGTTAGGACTAGAGACGTAACATTCCATGAGGCCATGTTCGCAAGTTTTCTATCTCAAATGGAACCTAAGAGAGTGGATGAAGCACTTAGTGATTCAAGTTGGATTGAAGCGATGCACGAAGAACTTAACCAATTTGAGCATAGTAAGGTATGGACGCTAGTTCCTAGGCCAACTCACCTAGGAGTTATAGGAACTAGATCAATTTTTAATAAAAAAATGGATGGTGTTAGGAAATTTCATGTTAGATGTTTTGATGATGACAAGATAGGATTTTTTGTTAGACCCCAAAAATGTAAGTTTATGCTTTCATAGAAATATTCTATAAGCGTTTGGAAGTTTACTTAATTTGTTAGGCTTGTAATTTTTATCTTTATAGATGTTAGACTAAGTTTGTGATACCAAATCACTAATAGAGTTCTGTGTGAGTCTATTAAGTGATGAAGTTGAAGATCAGCGTCCAAAGTCAAAGTAAAGAAGAAGATTTGTTCCCAGCGCTTAGTCAAGCTCTCAGCGACTGATCTCAGTGACTCAAGCGCTCAGCTGTCTCAAGCGTCCAACTTTCAGATTCACCTGAAGGATAAAACTCAAGTGATCAAGGACTTAAATGCAATCACCAACAGACATTTATTTCCAACGGAAAATAAATTCAAAATGCATTAAATGCTTGATAAGTGCATTATATGTAAACAAGATAGTAAGACTTGTGGACAAGCCACCTTTTTTTACTAGACTGTCAGCTTTTCAGAGTTCAAACCTGATCCTGTCCAATCGGAATTAGCAGAAATTAAGGAATGTCAGAAAAGGGACTATTTGAAGCTCTGCATTAGGTACACGTGCCTGACTTGTGTCCAACGGACAAATCCCTAGATTCTCTATAAATAGTACCCTTCAGCTATCTCTGTGCGAGTGTGAAAAGACGTAAATGTGAAAGAGAGCTGAGAAATAATTTGAGAGAAAAGCTTGCAAACCCCATAGTCAAAATCCTTCAAGCTTCTCAAATACATTCCAGACAGTCACCAGATATCTCAAACCTCTTCCAAAGAAGAAACCTAAATTCTTACTGAGATATCCCAAGTTGTTTGAACTTCCCAACATCAAACAAACCTATTACAATAAACCCTCAACACCTTTCATCTGAGTGAGAAAGATTGTTGACTTCCACAAGTAGTATTTTTGAGTTAGAGAAGCTTGTTGAAGAAAGGTCTTTATTGGAGCTGAAGTCTGTGTGATCAAGGAGCTCAAGGCCATCTTGGAGAAGATCTTTATTGGAGCTGAAATCTGTGTGATCAAGGAGCTCGAGATCGTCTTTCCAGAAGCAGAGGATTGAAGTGGCCTGTAGCAAAAATCTGTGTGACCAAGGAGCTCAAGTCATCCATAGCCATCTCTTCCTTTGTCCCTAAGTTATAGAAGATTCTGTGTGATTTTTTGAGAATTATTTTAGTGGATTGCCTCCAAGTGATCAAGGAGAAGAAGGACGTAGCTGGGATTACATGACCCAGTGAACCTTAAAATTTCTTGTGTCATTTACTTTAATTATCGTCTTGTTTTACATTATATTATATTCTTTGAAAAAGACAAGATAATCTGCTAAGCGACTATTTAACCAAAACGAACGCTAAAGCTTTAAAATTATTTCCGCTGTGCTAACCCTGATTAAGTGATCTAAGCGTTACCCTACTTTGGTAAATTACTAAAATCACTAAGTCTAAGTTATCTTTACTGAAGCTTCTG
Source organism: Buddleja alternifolia (assembly GCA_019426215.1). Lineage (NCBI taxonomy): Eukaryota > Viridiplantae > Streptophyta > Magnoliopsida > Lamiales > Scrophulariaceae > Buddleja > Buddleja alternifolia. Next base: position 20,553,184 of record CM033390.1, on the reverse strand, counting down.
ACCCAAGCGTTCAGTTGCCTAAGCGTTCTAACCTTTAAAAGTGATATGAAATTTTTGAAGTCGAAAAAGACTTCAGGGTCTATTCAACCCCCCCTTTTAGACCCTTGTATGCCACTTGGGACCACCAGATGGGAATGACATTGTTACAAAAAACAAGACCAAATTAGTCGTTCAGGGTTATTGTCAAGAGGAAGGCATTGATTTTTATGAAACTTATGCCCCAGTAGCCCGTCTCGAAGCGATTAGGATGTGTATAGTGTATGCAGCCTTCAATAAGTTTATAGTGTATCAAATGGATGTGAAGGCTGCATTCCTGAATGGTAAACTCAAAGAAAAAGTATATGTGGAGCAATCGCCAGGATTCATCAACAACTATGGTAAGAGTATGGTCTACAAATTGGATAAGGCACTTTATGGTCTTAAACAAGCACCAAGATCATGGTATGACACAATGTTATTTAAAATTACAAATGACGAAGATATTCTCTTAGTCCAAATTGATGTTGGTGATATTATATTTGGTTCTACTAATAAGCGTCTATATGAGAAATTTTCAAAAATGATACAAGACAAATTTGAAATGAGCATGATGGGTGAATTAACTTTCTTCTTAGGGTTACAATTTAATCGACTCGCTAATGACATATTCATTAATCAAGCTAAATATACACAAGACATGATTAAGAAATTTGGTATGAAAAATGCATTAACTTCACAAAGTTCGATGAGCCAAATGCTTAAACTAGATAAAGATGAAGATGAAAAGAAAGTAGATATTTTTAATTATAGAGGTATAATTGGATCTCTTTATCTTACAGCTAGTAGACCTGATATAATATTTTTGGTATGTATGTCTACATGTTTTCAAGCTGATCCTAAAGAATAACACTTAATAGCTATCAAGAGAATCTTTAAGTACCTCACAGGCACACATAATATGGGCATATGGTACCCAAAGGGACTCTCCTTTTGAGCTAATTGGTTATTCAGATGCAGATTTTGCAGGATGCAATTGATAGAAAAAGTACTAGTAGTACATGTCAATTTTTTGGTGATAGATTGATTTCATGGCATAGTAAGAAACAATTATCCATTGCAAACTCTACTGTTGAAGCATAGTATGTTGCTGCGGGTAGTTGTTGTTGTCTGGTTGACTCATTCCCTCGGGTGGCTCGTGACAGCGAAAATTAAAATTTTACAAGAGTAAACGTACAATCACCCGAAAATAGGAATATGGAGTTGGTTCGATCGAATTTGATAAGGAGGTAAGCGAAATTATACCTTTCAAAAATTTCGTTTCACCTCGTACTTTGGATCTCACCAACCCTGTGGTTCAAATTCGCACAATTTCCCTTGGGTAAGAAATTGCCCGTCATTTTTTGTATCTCCCGGTTTAGAGTGCTCCAAGCGTCGCACCTCTAAGATGTATCTACACCTCGTTCAAGTCACCAATCGTCTTGCTTTGCGTGCTAGACAACAAAACGATTCTAAGCTTAACTTAGGCTTGATTATGTGAAGGGTAGAAATATTTTCTATGTCGTTTAATTCAACATATGAGTAGAACGACGTCTTGTTGGAAAGAGGAGAAGAAGGTGGCCGATTTTAGTAAGTTAGGGAGGGGGGGATTTTCCAGCAAATATCCTTATTAATTTTAGTCTCCTTCATCTCTTATTTATAGGTGAAGATTACCTAGATTCCAATTAAGAAAAGGAAACTCCCTTTTTCCTAAACTCTCCAGTAATCCTCATCCTATGAGGTGATAAGTCAAACAACTTATCAATGATAAAGACTTGGAGGAGGGGAAAACTCTTTTCCTCCTCCACTACATATTTTTACTCATAAAAATCGGTCATGTCAAATCAATTGGATTTTAGGATTTAATTTTGACTTCTCAATTTAATTATAGGCTCAACCCATCAATTAAATACAAGTCAAATTAAATCCAACCAACTAATTCCAACATTTATTTATTTAACTTGGGCTCCACCCAATTAAATAAAATACTTGGACTCTACTAGGTCCATTAATTTAATTAATTCTACAAGATTAATTAAAAGAGCAAACTTAATTGAGTCATTTAATTAATTTATATTCCATATTAGGAAAGTACTACACTTTCCTAATTCCCTCAATTTTCTTGAAATTGATTAATCACATCTATTCAAGCAGTGACTCTCTCGAGTTAGTGTATGACCCCTTAGGCTCGTTTCTATCTAGTAGTAAGTACACCTTCCCACAGTGCTAGTGTGCCTTCCTAAAATAGAAAGTACTAGATTAAATCAATCCTTTGATTTAATCAAGCCTCGAATTAGTCACTAAGCTAATTCTCGGCACTTACAAATCGCGGTTGCCCACCTAGTATAGGGTCCCGAAGACCTAGATAAAATGAAAGTAAATATATGCCTTTTGCGATCTTGATCCTCGCATAAGTCAGATCCCTCTATCTAATCTCTCGATTGAATCTAGAGCAGTGGCTAAGGTCGAAACTCTATTAATTCAATACTATGTTTCCCACGTTATGTGAAATTGACTTCGACTATCTAAACGAGGAAACCCTATGCCTCTTTAGATATCATACTTCGGCCGAAGATTCCTTAAGTCGATTCACTATGTAACCATAGGAGATTAACCGACTGGCTAATGTCAGTGATAGATTCCTCTTGATTCTCACGTGCCTTACTACGTAAGACGTTCATGTCTGAGTTTGCCCATATTCGATCATCTAAAGTGATCATGTAACAAATCAAGAACATGCACGGTTACGCATAAGACATCCAATGGAATCTTAGGTCCATAAGGATTATTCTTATACTACAAGACCACTAGAAGTTCCACATTCGACTGGGAATCCATTTTAGGAACTTCCATGGGGTTGTTCAGTTCGCCCATTACCACAATGGCAACCCTCATATATGCATTGGCTTTCACCTTGCCAGTATCTATGGAACGAGATACACTTCTCCCAAAGTATGCATCATATGAGCAAATCTTTTGGGTTACATCGATATCCCTTTATCTCGATGAACCCTTTTACGACTGGGAACAATGTTTAAAGATCATAGCCTTTGAGACATATTCCATTATTGCCACACCCAATGTGCAATGATGTCCCATAGCTATGTGTGATCCTTCGGGACTTTATTCTAAGCCAAAGTAAAAACTAATTTAAGAATAAAGACATGCCACACATATAAAAAGAGATTGACTTTATTTATAAGAAGACGATTGTTCAACTCTAGAGTTACTATTACAAAGAATGGCGCCCAATAATTGGTGCACCGGGCACTAACTCTAACAATCTCCCACTTACCATAGCGCCAATTACCCATGTACTTAAGGCCCATTCTTCCCATATGTCCTTCAAATACTTTTTGACTAAGGGGTTTGGTGAGTGGGTCCGCTATGTTGTCCGCTGTGTCTACGCGCTCCATTCGCACGTCGCCTCTTCCAATGATTTCTCGTATCAATCGGAATTTCCTCAGAACATGTTTGGATTTCTGATGAGACCTCAGCTCTTTTGCTTGCGCAATAGCCCCGTTGTTATCACAGTAGACCGTTACTGGATCCCCAACGGATGGAACGACACCCAATTCTTGGATGAAGTTCCTCATCTAAACAGCTTCTTTTGCAGCCCCATTCGCTGCAATGAATTCTGCTTCAATGGTGGAGTCGGCTATGGTTGCTTGCTTGGAACTCTTCCAGCTAACCGCTCCACCATTAAGCAGAAATATAAATCCAGAGCCCGACTTCGAGTCATCCTTGTCGGATTGGAAACTCGAATCAGTGATCCCCTCTAATTCCAATTCTCCTCGTCCGTATATCAAGAACAACTCCTTAGTTCTCCTTAGATACTTAAGGATTGTTTTCACCGAACTCCAGTGTGTCATCTCTAGATTCGCTTGATATCGACTGCACACACTCAATGCGTAAGCTACATCGGGTATGTAGGATGCCTCTCTCATATCTTTCATGGAGAATTTATTAGAGAGCCATACTTTAGTCGACTGCATCATCCCTACATCATTTCCAATTAGTAGGATGTCATCGACATAAAGTATGATGAACGTGACTGCGCTCCCACTGCTTTTCTTATACACACATGCCTCTTCAACGTTTTGAACGTATCCATACTCTTGTATGACAGTGTCAAAACGTTCGTTCCAACTTCGAGAAGCTTGCTTAAGTCCGTAGATGGACCTTTGGAGTTTACACACTTTGTGTTCGCTCCCTTTGGATGTAAAGCCTTCTGGCTGTTGCATGTAAGTATCTTCCTCAATTTCTCCATTGAGGAATGCAGTCTTTACATCCATCTTCCATATTTCATAATCAAAATATGCAGATACATCAAGCATAATCCTAATGGATTTCAGCCTAGCCACTGGCGAGAAGGTTTCCTCATAGGCAATCCCTTATCTTTGAGTAAATCCTTTTGCCACGAGGTGAGCCTTATACGTGACTACCACTCCATCGACTCCAAGCTTTTGCTTGTAGACCCACTTATAGCCAATGGGCTTGATGCCCTCAGGTGGGTCAACCAAGATCTATACCTTGTTGGAGTACATGGAGTCCATTTCGGATGTCATGACCTCTAGCCATTTTCTCGAATCAATGTCAGACATTGCACTCTTAAAACTCTTCGGATCAGAGTCTAGAGGAGGATCTTGAGTACCCTCCTCTTGCAATAGGCCTAGCCATCTTTCAGGCTCCTTTGGGGTCCTTTTTGATCTCCTCAAAGGTTGTGTGTTTTCAATGGGTGCCTCTGATGTAGCCTCGTTGGTGTCGGGTGGGTTAATTTGTATCTCTTGACTTGATCCATTCTCATGGACCTCATCAAGTTCTATAGCCTCGCCTTTTCTATCTAGAACGCGACCCCTCTCCAAGAAATTGGCATTTCTCAAAACAATAACCTTTTGTTCCGTGGGGCTGTAGAAGTAATATCCAACAGTTTCCTTTGGATATCCTACAAAATAGCACAAAGAGGACTTGGGGTTCAATTTATCTCCCACTAAATGCTTTACATAAGCGGGACACCCCCATATTCTCAAATGATTATATGAGGGCATCTTTCCACACCAACTTTTGTATGGGGTATTGGGCACCATCTTGCTAGGCGATCTATTCAACAGATAAACACCCATTTCAAGAGCATAGTCACACATAAACTTAGGAACTTTAGTGAAACTCATCATGGTTTGATCCCCATATCTAGTAATGCTCACTAGATATGGTTCACCAAACCATATCTAGTAAAGAAACTCTAAGTAGATCATCCCCACGGCTTTGGCAGCAACCAATGCTCCATTCCCCATCCGCAGAGTCATGTCTCCTCTACTTAGCTCCTTGGTTCTTTTTATCACCTGCAAATCATTGTAGATATGAACACCGCATCCAGTGTCAAGAACCCAAGAAGAATTGTTAACAGTGAAGTTAACTTCAACAAAGAACATACCTTGAGCCGGAGGCTCTTTGCAGTTCCTTTGCCAGTGCCCAACTTTCCCACATTTGAAGCACTCATTAGACTTTTTAGACTTGGACTTCTTACCCTTCTTCACAGCACCATTACCTTTCAGCTTCTTAGTCTTATTCTTCTTCTTGTTTCCCTTTTTGGCTTTTGAAGAGGAATTCATAAGAAGCACTGGTTTATCCTTCTTGATGGTGCTTTCAGCAGTCTTCAACATGTTCAACAGCTCATGAAGCTTTGTTTCAAGTTGGTTCATGTTGAAATTGACCACAAATTGGTCATAAGAGTTAGGCAATGACTGTGGGACCAAATCCACAGAAAACTCATTGTCAAGTGACACTCCTAGACCAGCCAATTTTTCAATTAGCCCGATCATTTTAAGTACGTGCGCAATTACATTAGAGTTTTCAATCATTCGAGCTTTGAAGAGCTCTTTGGAGATAACATATCTTTCTCGCCTAGTTCTAGTGCCATACAATTCTTGCAAATGAAGGAGGATCGACTCAGCATTCTCGATTGTCTCATGTTGTCTCTGCAACTCATTGCTCATAGAGGCCAACATGAGACATCGCACTTGCATGTCATCTTCCTTCCATTGCTGGTACTGGAACTTTTCATCATCAGATGAATCCTCTTCCGGCTCATTTTGCACCGGTATGTCAAGCACATATTGTCTTCTTTCAGATGAAAGGATAATCTTAAGGTTACGAAGCTAATCTTCAAAGTTTGGTCCAGTCAGTTTGTTGGTTTCAATTAGGGTTTTGAAAGGATTATTGGCCATTTTCGTTTATCTACAAAAATGCATAACAGACAATCAATAACGGGTTTTCAAATAAAGTCCTTATACAATTTGGTCTTTAATTGTACAAGTCTCCCACTTTTTTTCTCAAATCACACCATCCTCTTGACATGATTCGAAGAAACGTTAGTTTCTTTAGTGGACTTGAGATCTATTCTCACTTCATCATATGCCCCATTTTCTGAGCTAACATCATATGAGCAAGTCTTTTGGGTTGCATCGATATCCCTTTATCTCGATGAACCCTTTTAGGACTTGGAACAATGTTTAAATATCATAGCCTTTGAGACATATTCCATTATTGCCACACCCAATGTGAATGATGTCCCATAGCAATGTGTGATCCTTCGGGACTTTATTCTAAGCCAAAGTAAAAAATAATTTAAGAATAAATACATGCCACACATATACAAAGAGATTGACTTTATTTATAAGAAAACGATTGTTCAACTCTAGAGTTACTATTACAAAGAATGGTGCCCAATAATTGGTGCGTCGGGCACTAACTCTAACAGTTGTGACCAAATCCTTTAGATGAGGCAACAACTTAGAGATTATGGTGTAATCCTAGGTCCTACCCCAGTCCATTTTGATAACCAAAGCGCCTTAGCCATGACCCAAAATCCTGTTCTTCATTCGAGAACCAAACATATTGACATTCATTACCATTTCATGTGCGATAATGTTCAATAGAAAGATAACTCCATGCACTTTGTTGGTACAACAAAATAATTGGCAGATATCTTCACCAAAGCGCTCAATGAACAACGATTTCTTACGTTAAGAAGTGAATTAGGTAATTGCATAAAACCCCCCTGTGTTATTTCGAAAATGTTAAAAACCCCTATGTGTTAACGAAATAGGCTAATTACCCCCCTGTGTTCTTAAAAAGTGTACAAAAAAGTCAAATTTCATTAAAAAGCGAGCGCGTTTTTCATGTTTTTCACCTTTATTGACATGCTTATTTGTCATTTATATACTCTTCATACTTTATAAAAGGTAGATAATGTTAATTCACCCAAAAAACACATATTTTCTTCTATCATTTTAACAAAATTTGGCTTTTTTGCACACTTTTTAGGAACACAGGGGGGTGATTAGCCTATTTCGTTAACACAGGAGTTTTTTAGCATTTTCGAAACAACACAGGGGTTTTTTATGCACTTATCCCTATATAGAATTTAGGAGGAATCCACCGAAATTTCATGTCTTAAATCTTTTGAACGCTTATAAACAAAGTAATATCCTAGATAGTACAACAGGAGAGGCCACGAAAAACAATCCACAATCAATAATGATGGGAAAAATAAGTGTTGGACCAACAACAACTGCAAGGGTTGAGGAACCGGTTCTCAATTAAAAAAGAACTACATAGAATTATGTGGCTCCGAAAGTCATTAAAGGGAAAAAATTTATACGCCCTCAATGGAAACATGTTGTTCTTGGAGTTCAAATATGGGTGAACACTCTGGTCAAATATTTCACCGGAAAAAAGCCTTATTTCTTAGGTGTGAAAAAGTTTGTAACCAGAAATTGGAAAGGTATAATTGAGGTTAAAGCAACGAATTCTGGATTCTTCTTCTTCAAGTTTAACTAACAAGAGTCTATGTTAGAGGTACTTGAAGGTGGCCCTTAGTTATATGATGGACAAGCATTAATCCTGGGAAAATGGAGAGTTGGAATGTCTCTGGAAAAAAGGATACATAAAGAGGTTCCAGTTTGGGTCCATCTTGGCCATATACCCGCAAAATATTTGACACTAGAAGGTTTGAGCTTAGTTCCAAGTGTGGTGGGTTGTCCTCTTTATCTGGATGTGATAACTTTATCTATGGATCGAATAGATTATGCAAGAGTTTGTGTATTAATGAATGTTAACGAGGACTTTAATAAGGAAATTTTCATGTTTTTACCATTGGAGGATGGGGAGTACAATGGCTCGTGTATGATAGAGGTTGAATACAAATGGAAACCGGTGGTTTGCAATTTGTGTAAATCTTTTTGCCATCAACCGAAACAATATCACTTGAATAAAAAAGAAGTGCACCAGCCTGTACACATCTATGTACCAAAGTAAAAGGTTACTCAGCCGTCTAATATTTCTAAAGAAGAAGAATGGGAGTCGGACAGGCGAAGTAAGGTCGTCAATATTGAATCTTCCCTTTCTGAGCGTAATCGTGGAAGAAATGACCGAGCAGCAGAGCAAGATAATCTTATCGCTTTATCTAATAAGTAGGCTAGTCTTGATAGAGGTGAGTTGGAAAACAAAGAGTTGGATGATCAGGGCCCTATTAAAACAGCAGCCCTTATTGAAGGTATCTGATGATCCCAATTGCATGTTGGAATGTACGCGGTTCAAATAAGATGGACCACCAAAAGCAGCTTCAGATTTAATACTAGAGTTTAATTTAAAAATTATGCGGTTTAGTCGAGACAAGGGTTACAACTCACAATTTTAGATCGATTAGTCAGCATATAAGGTCTAATTGGCAATGGTTCTGTTATTATTCGGATCGTCCGTGAATGAGAATATGGATTGGTTGGGATCCAGTTTATGTGCAAGTTGATATTGAATCTTACTCTCAACAGGTAGTACGTTGCAAAGTCACATCCTTGGAACGCAATGATACTATTTATGTGTCTTTCGTTTACGGTTTAAATACAATTGAGGAGCGACGTTCTCTTTGGAATAATTTGCTGTAATATTCAGAATATAACAGGGAGAGAGCGTGGATGGTTATGGGAGATTTTGACAAAATTATTGATGAGAGTGAAATTTTAGGGGGTTAGCCTGAAGATAATCCAAATATGGACTTTCAAGCATGATCAACATCTTATCTCTGTGCCGATGTTAGGTTTGAGACTCACGTGGTATAATCAGAGAAGAGGCCCAGACGGTATATGGAAACGTCTTGATAGAGTGGTTGCAAACCTAATGTGGTTTGTGAGCTATCATATCAGTACAATGCCATGAACTTGGAATCATAGCCCGCTCATTCTTACTTTTGGAGGGGCGATTCGGTGCAAGGTATTATGTTTAGATTTGATAATTTTTTAATTGAGGATCTAAATTTTCTAATAATTGTCAAGAATGTTTGGAAAAATCGTATTGTTAGAACTCCGATATATGCTATATTATGTAAACTTAAAGCTCTTAGGCTGCTTTTTAAATCTTTAAGAAAAAAAGAAAGGGAATCTAACTCTTAATGTTGAAAGTGCAAGGAATTTTCTAAATATGATGCAAACGTTTTTGATAAAATTTCCAGGCGATGAGAATGTGCGGGATCTTGAGAAATATTATCGGTAAGCGAAAGCTGTCAAGATTGAGAGAGATTATTTATCCCAGCATGCTAAAATGAATTGGCTAAAGGATGGAGACCAATGTACCTCCATTTTTTTTCAAAAAAATTGTCACTAGAAGGGCGAAATTGAAAATATTTCATCTTCAAAATGGTAATGGAATTGAGCTCACTAAGCTGAGTGACATCTGAAATGAGCTCATCACATTCTATCCAAACCTCTTGGGTAAGGTAGCACATTCATTCAAACTTTAGATTGCCGGATTTCAGTCGCTTCATCACGAAAACCTTATTTGACCAGAAGGCTAGTTACATGGTTCGTCCGCCTGAGTTGCAGGAGATTAAGGAGGTGTTGTTTAGTTTCCTAGATGATAAAGCACACGGCCAGATGGTTATATAATAGCATTTTATAAACAAGCATGGCCTATTATAGGGGAAGAGATTAGTATGGGAATTCAAAATTTCTTTGAATCTGGCAAGCTTGTTAAAGTTGTTAACTCTACGTTGATATCCCTTATACCAAAAGTGGAAATCCCAAATAAAGCTAGTGAATTTCTAAGATAATGTCTAACTGCATGACATCGTCTTTGACTGTCTGGTGGATAAGTCCCAAACTGCCTTTATCCCAGGCACGAAAATAAGCGATAATGTGATTCTTGCTCAGGAACTGTTCGATGGATATACGAGAAAGAACCTACTTGAAAGATGTGTATTTAAAGTTGATCTTATGAAAGCCTATGACACTGTGGAATGGGATTTTCCACTATCCAATATTTGTTCAATGGATAAAAATAATGTGTATCGACTCCGTGTTTCTCAATTAATATCAATGGGACCTCATAGGGGTATTTTAAAGGGGCATGTGGCTTACGGCAATGGGATCCTATTTCACCGTATCTTTTTGTCCTTGTTATGGAAGTGCTTCATGGAATACTTGAGGCTCTAATTATAGATTTGCCAGATTTTAGATATCACTAGAAATGCACGAAAAGAAAAACCTTTATGTTATCCTTTGCCGATGATCTCCTTCTTTTTTGTAATGCGGATTGAAATGATACAATTGTTGAAACAAGGCACAGATTTATTCACACAATTATAGGGTCTTCAAGCTAATCCGCAAAAAAAGTAATGTTTTTATTTTGGCAAAGGCGAGAACGTATGAGCAGTGAATATGTGATGTCTATGGTTTTCCATTGGGGCCACTGCCGATACGATATCTCGAAGTTCTAATGATCACGTCAAAACTTACTATCTCTGATTGTGCCCCACTTATAAGGAATGTCTCTAATAGAATAGGCTCATGGACTAATAGATCTTTATCATATGCGGGGCTAGTCCAATTAATAAAATCGGTACTAGCGTCTATGGACATCTATTGGTTGGGTGTCTTTATTCTTCCCAAAGGAATGCTTCGTGCTTTGGAAAAATTATTTCGCAAGTTTTTATGGTACGGGAACAAGGAAACAAAGGTGGTTTAGGCATTAAGCCACTATATGAGAGTAATCAAGCATTGATGATTCGACACCATTGGGAGCATATAATGGAAAATAAAGATTCAATTTGGGTTGATTCGGTTAGTGCAAATAGGCTGCATAATAAATCTATTTGGAGTGTCAAAGTTGCTTCATCTAGCTCTTGGAGTTGGAAACAACTTATGAAAATGAGAGATATAATTGCTGCTTATATTCAATATGATATTGGTAATGGTAATCGGGTTTGGCTATGGAAAGATCCATGGCACGAGAAAGGGATTCTAGAGAAAATATTTCCTAGAGGTTCAGTTATTTTGGATCTACCTAAGGACCTGAGGATTTCAACAATTATTCATGATGGTGCATGGCGTTGGCCTCGAACTCGGTCATTAGAGCTAGGGGAGATCTTGGCGAGTTTACCATTGATACATTCTGGCTCAGAAGATGTCATTAAATGGAAAAATGCTACAAATGGCAAATTTTCAGCTGCTATAGCTAGAGAAATAGTGAGACATCGAGATAGCTCTAAACATTGGAATCAGATTCCTCGTGGTCCAGGTAAAATCCCTAAACATAATTTCATCTTATGGCTAGCTACTCGGGAACAACTAGCTACGCGAGATAAATTATGGACAGGGACTAATAATAATACTTTTTGTTCTCTTTGTGATTTAAAGGGATAATTGCATAAGACCACCTTGTGATATGCAAAACCTGCGCCAAACTCCCTTGTGTTAATTTTTTTGCAAATCACCCCCTTGTGTTATTTTCTATTCTGCATATTCCTCCTTTTTCGATTTTTTTGGTGTTTTTTTCCATCATAAATGTTCTAGATCCAACCCATATTAAATTATTTAACTATTATAAACATGTTTGGGGCAAAAATGCATTTCGATTGACATTTATGATTGAAAAAAACACCAAAAAAGGGGAAATATGCAGAATAAAAAATAAAACAAGGAGGTGATTCGCAACAAATTTAACATAGGGGAGTTTGGCTCAGGTTTCGCATATCACAGGGGGGGTCTTATGCAATTTTCACTGATTTAAATATGATAGAATAGCATGACCACCTTTTTTTTTCAATTACACATACTCTAAACAGTGTCTATCAGTTCTTCAGCAACAGGTACAATTTTTCTGGCCATGGACTTCATGGTCACATGGTGTGATGCGTGCATCGGGTTAGTGGCAAGGATCTCATCTGATCAATGTTGTGTATAGCTATTGGCAACGATAGTTTATATGATTTGGCAGGAAAGAAATTCTCGTATTTTCATGGGTAATTCCAAAAATACGAGGATAGTGGCTCATCTAGCCTTGGAAATTGTGAGGAATCAGTTGGTTTCCCTAAATCTGAAAGAGTCCTTACAAAGTGTTGGTCTTAAACGAATTTGGAGAATATCTTGGTAATTTGTAGTGGGAGGTAGTGAACATTGCTGCCGTTTGTGGCTTGAGAGACTTCCTAGTAGCTGTGAGTTAGCTTGACATACTTGATATTAGTGTATAAACATTATCGGATATGTATATGGGATGAGAAACAATAACCGTTAAAGGAGCATAATGATCTAGTTCATTTTGTTGCCTATATTATCCGAGTTATTAAGTCCTTAGGGGTGTCTTAACACCTAACGCCTTAAAACCGTCTGGTTTGAGAGACTTTGGTTGAAAACTTGATAAAAAGGTAATATAGAAAGCCTAATAGAAGGTTACATTGCACGGATTACATGGCTCTTTTCATTGGTGTTTTACAATAGTATACATAGAAGTAAATGGGATCGTTTATCAAGTCTAGTAACTAATCTGTTGTTGATTAGTTTGTTTGTGGCAAGGCAATCCCTTGTGCACTTTACTTGTAACATTTTTATATTAATGCAATTGTTTTTTCCAACAAAGTAAATAAATATTCTCTTAGTTAAAAAGTCCTTTAAAAAGAAGTTGAGTGCTCAGTTCCTTCCCATTAAGAGCTTAGTAAAATACTCTCCAAATGCGTATTACCAAACGCTCAACGAAGACTTAGTGGATAACTCAAAGCAATTAATGTTGATTGGAATTCCACTCACTCTTATCAAGTAAACCAAAAGGTAATCATAACTTTCAAATGACGGTTCAGCAATTGCTCACACATGTTTACATAACTATGTATCACAACCGCATGCAGCTCACGCTAAAAATTAAAAGGCCTTTGAAATTCAAAAGGAAACTGATAACAGGCATTTTTACGTGTTTTTAAGCCCCTTTGCGTTTATGTCTTAGGTTCATTTATCGCTTGATTCTTGCCACATGTGCGTTTAATTCGTGCATTAAGTGATTTCAGGTCTTAAATGGATACAATCAAAGAACGGGATGAAAAACGACGTATAAAACAAGTTTAGGCCAAATTGCTACGCACCCCTATGCCCAAGCGCCTAAAAACCCACGCCCAGGCGCCGGACAAGATGCAAATAACGTCAACATTCTGCTTACCACGCCTAGGTGCCATCTAACCCACGCCCGGGCGCCGTATCTACACCACTTTCCACGTTTGAGTGCTATTTCCGTATGTTTAGAAGCCGAATTGGATAAAGTTCCCTTCTACAATGTTGTAGAACTATGTGTTAGCTTCAAATGAGGACTTGAATCATCCAAATCGGAGTTTCATGGAGAAAGTTATGAATGAAATACGATTTCTGCGCAGGACACATTGCATTTAATTTCAGCATTCTGATAACGGCGCCCAAGCGCCGTAATGCCACGCCTAGGCGTGTCCACACCCGAATTTTGATTCTTTTCAGCCAAAAGATCATCATTTGATGGGGGAATGGAACATTTAAAGCCAAGAGGTCATCACATGTATGGGAGGGATGTCATAAGTATGTTTCTTAGTAGATCTACTTTATGGAATTTTATACTACTCACTTTAAGAGTAGTGGAGGACACACTAGGGGAGACACACACTAGGAGCTCAGATTTTGTGGTCTTCTTAAGGCATTTTTCTTCACACTTGACCGAACACATCTTGGAGGAGGGGAGAGAGGGAGGCATTTTGGCCATCACTTTTCACTCATCATCATTCATCACCATTCTTCATCAATTTTGGAGGGGAACAAAGAGAGAGGAGTTAAGGATTGAAGTTGAAAAGCAAGGATCCATCATCAATCAATCGAGGGAGTTTTAATTATTTGCATTTACATGTTTATTTCCATGAGTATGTATATGTTTGTATTAGATTTTCTTAAGGCCTTGATGAGAGGCTAATATTGTAGAACTAAGGCCATGTGAAAGCCAATTTATGAATCAATATATGTGAAGTGAATTTTCGTATTAATTCTCATATTGCTTTGTGTGTTGATTTTGAGCGTTTATTACAATCATGTGCTTGATCACCATATGCTTGCTATCTTGTCTAGTCTAGTCATTCGAGAGAAGATAGGTTAGGGTTCAAATGAATCAACACATCATCCGAAACTAATGTGGAATTGCTCCTAGAAATAGGTAAAGATTTCCGGGTGCGGTTAGCCGGATTTATCCGGGGAAACTCTAGAACGTTAATGCGTGGTTATTGATTAGATTCTCGGATAGACATATTTAGAGAACCATCAATTAATCATAGGATTATTATGTGCCGAGACATCGGGTAATAATTATCTAAGGAATTTCCACCAAAGCAATAGGAGTCTAATAATTCGAAGAGTAGCTTATCTATATTGACGAGTAGATTCGGTTGTAGCATGTGCCTTAGTCATTTTATCATACGTGAGATTTAATCTATAGTTCGTTTCTTTTTGGTTCGTCACTTGCTTAGTCGTTTTATTGCAATCTACTTTTGTCCATTTTCATTAATCGCAAACTAAAATTCAAGTTTCCGTGGTTCGACAACCCGGACTTTTTGTCCACTTATAACTACATACGTCTAGTGCACTTGCTATCATAGCACGTTAGCTTTTAGCGTGTCAGAAACTATGGATCTCTTTATATTATTGTTTTTAGCAAATGCAGTTATCCGATATATCATCCTTTTTCACATCCATCATTATGTATAAAGGGCAAAAATTTAAATTCCTTGACACGTGGCCATATCTTAATTGAGCAATTGCTTCGTCATTATTTAAATTCAAAAAGTTGTAGAACTTTGATTCAAAACTCTCATATTTTCCAAACTCCATCTGCAACTTCATCTTCTCCAAAGCAACTTCCTCTCTCAATCTTCAAAAATCTCAAATGGCTCCACATAAATCTTCCAAATTTATAGCTAATCAATCCTCTCCCAATACTAAAGAACAGAAAGATACTCATTCCAATCCAGGCTTCCTGGTTGACTGGGAATATCTTTACAATAACTAGCACTTTGCTATGAAGAGTGTTCTTCTCTCTTTCGATCAAGCTCATCTGAAAAACCTTTTAACTAAGAACCATCAAATTTACTCTAGAGCTGTCAAAGAATTCTATGAAAAATCCAAATTATCCAATGATGGTCTTTCCATTACTCATACCTTCTCTGAATATCCAAATGAAACCTTTGTTCTTTCTGCCAACACTTTTGTCGAGATTTTTGGTTTGCTAAACAAGGGGATTTTGCCAAGTGATGTGGGAATTGGTGATTTCCTGTTGTTTGAGAAATCAAGCGTTTATAAGAAGATGGTGTTTCATCCAACAACTTCAAGAAGAAGGAGTTGAAGGTCAAATATCAAATCATGACGAATATCTGCGCTAAAGTAATTGAGTGCAGGACTGGATCATTCGAAAGGATCTCACACCGGCAATTTCAAATGATAGTTGCAATCGCTCGCAACTATGAAATTGACTAGGCGAGATATCTTTTCTCGTGCATAGCGTATCTTTTAGGAAAGAAGGTCCCATCAAATCCTTACAGACTAATCCTAAGTTACATTCTCTACCGGAGCGGTCATGTCCCAAGCGACGGGACAAGCGTCCCTCAAGAAAAGTTTTTGGGTAAAAAGATGATAGCGTCTCTACTTAACCTTCCAAAGTTTGGTGGCGCTGCTCTCCCAAAAGAGGAACACACTAGACGAGATGCAGAGGAATGTCGCCGTTAAGAAGAAGACCAAGCGATTGAACGCAGGGTGATTGCTCAAGTTAGAGCAGATTGACCAGATGTTGCTTTGGCCTCAACTGAGCGCCCAACTAAAGAAGTTCTATCCAAGCATCCAAAGAAATCGAAGAAGGCACCAACTGCTCTTTCCAATAAATCTAAGGACAATAAAAGAAATAAGCAAGCATCCCCTCCACCTCCACCTTTGACTTTTCAGGATAAGAGTGAGGAAGAAGAGCCACCTAAAGCTCTTAAGCGCTACAAGATGGTTGCTGAAACAGATCCTGCTTTGACTGAGGTAATTTTTATCTCCAGTGCTCGAGAAATGTTAGTGTCTAGAGCTGCTATTAAAATTCGCACTCGTAGTGCCAGAAATATTTCTAATCTAGAGGGAATTGATCTATAGTCAAGCGCCAAAGATTTACCAAGAGCCACTGAAGATATTCCAGGCGCTAATCATCAAGAACAAGCATCAGCCACAGCCGTTGATATGCAAACTGAGCCTGAAGCTAGTGAACCACAAGTTTATCCTCTGGAACCAATAGCTGAGACTAGCGCTCAGGGTAAGAATCATTTCCTTAGGCATTCTCTTGATTTTCTAACTTCTGTAGATAAACTTGTTCTTAGTGTATGTGCTTTTCTTACAGCTCCAATAGACATCGAGACTGCGGAAGCAGATGCTACTGTTGATGTCTCCGAAAGAGAAGAGGACCAATGGAGTTAGTGTCGATGATAGAGTAGATGCCCGGCGCGCCAATTATTTGGGTTCCATTTCTATGTAATAGACTCTATGAGATAATCTTATTCTAATAAACAAAGTTGGTTTTATTATATGACATTCTTTATTCTTAAATTGTCTTTATATTGCTTAGAACGAAGTCCCTTGAATCACATATGATTATGGGACATCATATGGCATCGGGAACGATAATGATGGAACATGTCTCCAAGGTCGTGATTCTCAAAACGTTCCAAGCCATTAAAGGGTCAGTCAAGATGAGGGATATTGACAAAGACTCGAAAGACTTGCTTGTACACATATGTCCTTAGAGGACATGCCTCGTTCCATAGGCATAGATGTGTAAAAGGGTTCTCCTTTGGATAATGAGTAAACTAAAAAACTCCACTGAAAGTTCCTAAGTGGTTTTTCTGATCGTATGTGGAATTTCCAATAATCACGTAGGCATAAGAATAATCCTTATGGGCTTGAGGCTCCATAGGTTGTCTTGTGCATAGTCAATCATACTTTGACTTATCTCATGATTCCTTTGCGAGTCTTTATATGGGATATCTTGGGTATGATATTATTGTGTAGGAAGGTGCATGAGAGACCAAGATGGGATCCATCACTGATTTAGCTAATCAGAAATTTCCTATGTTTTACTCAATGAATCAAATCAAGGAAACTTTGGCCAAAGTATAGCAATCCAAAGAGGCGGGGTGTTTCCTCATTTGGATTGCGAGAATCGATATCATGTAATGAAGGAAATTTAGAGACTGGGTCATAAGAGTTTCAACTAAGCCATTACTCTAGATACTAATCCGGAAAATTTGACGGAGGGATCGTAGTTATAATAGGTTATGTATCTTACTATCGTTCATGTCTAGGTCTTCGAGACCTGTTGCTAGACAGTAACCTTGATTTATAGGTGCAATGATATTATGGTGAATGATTTATGGTCTGATTAAATCAAGAGGGATTTAATCTAGTATTTTCCAAATTAGGAAAGTACATTGGCACTTTTGGAAAGTGTACTTACTACTAGTACAGGAAAGAGCCTAAGGGGTCACACGGTAACTCCTAAGGTTCCTGCTTATATGATATGATTAATCAACTTTGGAAGTTGAGGTAGATTGGGAAAGTATAGTAATTTCCTAATTAGAAATATTAATTAATTGATAAGAGATCAAATAATTGGACTTTTGATTAATCAAGGTAGATTAATTAATAAATGGACCTAGTAGAGTCCAAGGGTTTTATTTAATTAAAGGCATGGGCTGAAAAATTAAATAAATAGTTGGGCTTATAATAATTAAGGTTGGACTTTAATTATTATATAGTATTTCATTAAATGATTGAACTATTTAATTAACTAGGAGTCAAGAATTAAATCAAGAGATAAAATTCTTGGACTCCAAGACTTGAGTTGGATGTGTATATGGCAGGAAAATTAGTAGATGATTAATTCCTCTCCAAATCTTGATCAAGGAGTATCAAGAAAGTATTTTAAGAGAGAGAAAAGGAATTAGTTGACTTGTTGACTAAGTTCCTTGTTTGTAGGAAACTCCTTAATAGAGTTTATGTAAGATTAGATGAGAGTCAAATATTGGAGATTTGATTTCATCTTGTTTTCCAAGTAAACTAAACCTAGGAGTCTCTCTATAAATATGTGCGTTAAGAAAAACACACACACACACTTTTACAAGTCAGAATTTTCGTTCATCATAAGGAAAAAGAAAGAAAAAACTGTCTTCTATTTTTCTCTCTAAAAGCCACCCCCTAGCCTTATTAATTAGACAAGATTTTACTCATGTTTTGAGCTTAATCTTTCACATATAATATTCCAACCTTGATATATAAGCCTAGATTAGATCTAGAATAATTATATAGGGTAGCACCGTATATATAATTATTGGGAATTATACGAAGGTGTGGATACATCTTAGAGGCGAAACGTTTGGATTGCTTGTACTGGCGATACAAAAGGAACAAAATTGGAGCTCAAGGAATTTGAGTGGGTGACGGAATTTTTGTTCGGGGTTGATTGATTAGAAACTTATACGACAGAAATGGTTCGAAAGGTATTTTGCGTAAATATATTTTTCGTAGTTTTTATATTAGTTTGATTAAATGGGATATAGTCTTGTTTCGGGGTAGGATTTAAACTTTTTAATATTCTGATGTGCTAACCTACCCCGGGGATTACCCAATAGAAAAGTCGATCTAACCGCTGAGGTAGAAATTGGCCGAGAAGCAGCCACCATCGATATGGAACAAGATCTACCATACACAATAAGAGGATCTTCTTCCAGACACAGTGTTAGGAATTTCATGTTAGATGTTTTGATGATGACAATTAGGACTTTATGTCAGACCCCAAAATATGTAAGTTTGATTTTAGTAGAAATCATGTATAAGCTTTGAAGCGTTAGATTTGTAATAGGCTTTATAGGCTTTGTTTTGTTTTTATTCTAGATTGTTAGGCTAAGTAGTCTTAGGTTGAGCGTCTGATAATTTCTGAGTGAGTTTATCAGTGGTAAAGTTTGAACACTCAAGCGCCTGAAGTCTGAATGAAGATAAAGTCTCCAAGCGTCCAAATGACCAGCTATATCAAGCGTCACCTTATAGGACAGAAGTGATTGAAGGTTGGATAAGCATCCATCAATGACTGATTTCATCTGAATCTATTTCTAAGTCCGGAAGGAGTTTAATGCCAATATTCTCAACGCATTAAGTGCCAACGGGCATTAATTCAAATGCATTAAATGCTGATAAGAGAATTAAATGTGATAAGCACTTTCAGACGTAGGGAGAAGCCACCCTATTGGACTGTCAACTATTCATAGACTGCAGCACCAACTTTTGTACAACAGATTTTCAGGAAAAAGGACAAAAGTTGTTCACTCGCGGAAGTGAGAGACACACGCCTCTGCATGTGTCAAACAGACACTTTCTCCAAAAATGCCAATAAATAGGACTTCAACAACAAGCCATACATTGAAGTCTCATTCCATAAACTCTCAGAAAAGCCAGAATATTCAAGAAAAAATTCTCTTTGCTTTTCTTCAATTCCTGAGACAGTCAACCAATATCTCAAACATTTTTTTCGAAGAAACTACATTACTATTGAGATATTTCCAGTTTGTTTGAACTTCATCAAAATCAAACAAACTGTTTAAAAAATCCCATCCAAGCCTCGCGATCTGTGTGAAGTCGAAGTTGGATACTTGTATTATTTCTGGGTGAAAGAAGCAAGGGGATTGAAGTGATTTAGAGCAGAAATCTGTGTGATCAAGGAGCTCCAATCATCGACATCTATCTCTCCCTAATTTGTAGAAGATTCTGTGTGATTCTTTGAGAATCATTTTAGTGGATTGCCTCCGAGTGTTCAAGGAGAAGAAGGACATAGTTGGGATTACACCACCAAACGAACCTTACAAATATTGTGTCATTTACTTTACAGTCAATTCTCTTATCTATCATATCATTGCATAAATTGATTAAGTAAAACACAATCAAATGCTAAGCAACTAAGAACGCTTAAACCTACTTGGTTAAAGTATTCAAATCTTGAAGTCTAAGTTAACTTTCTAAAAACAGTCTTCATCAGACGCTTAGCCTAAGAGTCTATATTTCAAGTAAATGCTCAGTCAAGCGTCTACATTTCAAGCGTCCAAAACAATTTTAATACGAAACTTTTTGAAGTCGAAAAAGACTTCAGGGTCTATTCAACCCCCCCCCCCCTTCTAGACCCTTTCGTATGCCACTTGGGACCAACAAGTGGTATCAGAGCAGTTAAAGTTGAAATTTATAAATTTCCAAGCATAACTGCTTGTTTAGATCCTTTTTCAGAATCTAGTTGCTTTTAAAAAAAATTCTATGCCATTTGTTAAAGTTCCCAAAACTGACTGAGTCGAATTATGACACATGGAAAGTCAAAGCATTTACATATCTCTGTTCATGTGATGATGACTTGCGCGATATTATTTCAGATGGGCCAATCAAAATATATAAAGTTATCATAAGAGCGCCTGGAGCCGCGGAAGACACTCTGGATGGTTACGTTGAAAAACCGAAACAAGAATGGTCTCCAGATGAGCAACGAAGAGCAAATTTGGACAATGTTGGTCGAAATGCTCTGTATACACCTATTGGTGATAATGATAATCTATTCAACAAGATTAAGTCATGCAACACAACTAAGAATTACATTATGTGAGTTTCTTAATGGAGTGAAAGTTACAGACGGGTATTCTTCAAACATTAACAGTCTTGTATCAATGAAGGACTTGAAGCTAAAGCACATGAAGACTCATGATTGTCATGTAATCATGGATCATTTGCTACCAATTGATATACGGGCCATTTTGTCAAAAAAAAGTGAGAGAAACTATAACTAGATTGTGTTTTTTTTTTCAAAGCAATATGGAGCATGGTGTTTGATTCTAAACAATTTCTGGCACTTCAAAAACAAATTGCGATCACTTTGTGTGAGCTTGAGATGTATTTTTCACCTGTGTTTTTTGATATAATGACTCACCTACCTATTCATTTGGTTAGAGAGACACAACTATGTGGACTGGCTTTTATGGGATCTATGTATCCGGTTGAGCGTTATATGAAGGTATTGAAAGGCTACGTGAAAAATCGTAGTCGACCGAAAGGTTGCATTGTTGAATGGTACATAGTCGATGAAGCTATTACATTTTGCACAGAATATCTGACAGATTCTTACGTCGCAGAGCTTCGAAAGTCTCATGTTGTGGGAGGGAGAACAGAAGGAGAAAGCATAATTGGAAAGTAATTAGTTAGTGTTCCTTGCACACAAAGGGAGCAGGCACACCTATATGTGCTCCTCAACACCAATAAGGTTGACCCATATGTTGAAGAGCACAATGACCAAATTAGGAGGTTAAATATAATTAAAAATGAGAGTAGGATTTCAAGAGAGCATAACAAGAGTTTCATTGATTGGTTCCGAAAGCATATTGAAGAGAAACAGAAAGAGAATCCACTTTCAGTTTCAAATAAATTGATACAATTGTCGATGGGTCCGGACAGACTAGTATTTTGTTATTCAGGTTATCATATAAATGGTCACACATTCTATACAAAAGACCAAGATGAACGAAGTACAATGTAGAATAGTGGGGTGAGTCTTGTAGCTCAAGCAATGCATATCTCAAGTGCGAAAGATAATAACCCTATCTATGCCGATTTATCATATTATGGGGTGATTGAACGTATTTAGGAGCTGGATTATAGTTGGTTTTGGGTGTCTGATAAGTCCATATTTTACAGTATTTTATGCCCCATTGTGATATGATTTGATCGTTACTTTGATCACTTTTTATCCCTCATAATGCTTTGATTGGTATATATTTTGTTTTGTAGGATACAAGTTGATTTACGCATAAAAGACGAGAAAGGAGATCCAAATTGAGCTTGAAATTGAAGAAAGAAACAAAAGAAGATAGTTGAAGAAAGATTTTACACAATCCTCATATAGAAATGAGATTTTCATCTGCTTACAGTCCGAGTAAGACTAAGGTTTCTTCTCCAATATTGTAGATCATTGTCTTATCTTCGCGTAGCAACTTGAATCACCTCAATCCGACATCTTTAGAGAGAGTTATGATCAAAATACAAACTCTGCGCATTGTGCATCAGACGACCGCGGCACGGGACCGCGGCCTTGACTCAGAAAAATAGTTCGCACTTTTTGTGCCGCGGCACTCCTCAATGTGCCGCGGCACTGTTCACTATGTCGCGGCACTGTTCACTGCTGCCCTATTTTTTTATATCCGCCGTTTTTGGACTTTTTAAGACATTCTTCACTTACCTAAAAGCTAGACATGCTCAAAAATACCAAGGGGGAGTCATGGGAAGTCCTAAGGAAGCTTGAAGAGCCATCATCATCCTCATCATCACCATTTTTCATCATCAAAGCTTGGGTTCACACTTTATAATAGGGAGTAATTCAACTCTTTCTCTTGATTAGTATTTCAATTATGTCTTGTAGATTTGTTGAATCACTTGTTGTTGTAAGTATGAGCTAAGTATTTTTGTGATTGGGTTATGTGAATACGTTGTGATGTTTTGTGTTTAATGAATCATTAATTTCCGGATTTATTACATTCTTGTTACATGTTTGATTTTGTGCTTAATGCTTGCATATGCTTGATCATCATGTGTTTGATAAAATGCTTTGTCTTGAGACCGAGAGGAGATAGATAAAGGGAGATCGAAAAATCAAACATCATAACGTAACAATTGACTAGAGATAGAATCGATTGCGTTGTGTGGCTTTTTGTGATAAGATGACCCGATTTGAATGTAGGATCTTCGTAAGCAAGGAATTCCTTTGAACCTAAATGCATGTTAGTTGATAAGAGGCATTTTTACGTGTTTTTAAGCCCCTTTGCGTTTATGTTTTAGGTTCATTTATCGCTTAATTCTTGCTACATGTGCGTTTAATTCGTGCATTAAGTGATTTCAGGTCTTAAATGGATACAATCGAAGAACGGGATGAAAAACGACGTATAAAACAAGTTCAGGCCAATTTGCTTCTGTTGTCCACGCCCAGGCGCCAGTATTACCACGCCTAGGCGCCGGAAAAGATGCAAATAACGTCAACATTCTGCTTTCCGCGCCTAGGCGCCGTTCTGTCCACGCCTGGGCGCCGTATCTGCACCAGTTTCCACGTTCGAGCGATATTTTCTTATTTTTAGAGACCGAATTGGATGACGTTTCCTTCTACAAAGTTGTAGAACTATGTGTTAGCTTCACATGAGGACTTGAATCATCCAAATCGAAGTTTTGTGGAGAGAGTTATGAAGGAAATACAATTACTGCGCCAGACAGAGGCAAATACTCCCAACATTCTGCTGATGGCGCCCGAGCGCCATAATTCCCGCGCCTAGGCGTGGCCACATCCGAGATTTGATTCCTTTCAGCCAAAAGATCATCATTTGATGGGGGAATGGAACATTTAAAGCCAAGAGGTCATCACATGTATGGGAGGGATGTCATAAGAATGTTTCTTACTAGATCTACTTTAGGGAATTTTATACTACTCACTTTAGGAGTGGAGGAGGACACACTAGGGGGGACATACACATGAGGAGCTGATTGGTGGTGGTCTTTTTAAGGATTTTAGGGAGCAATTGACCGAGGACATCTTGGGTAGGAAGGGAGAGAGAGGCATTTTGGCCATCACTTTTCACTCATCATCATTCATCACCATTTCTTCATCACTTTTGGAGGGGAACAAAGAGAGAGGAGCTAAGGATTGAAGATCAAGAGAGCAAAGATCCATCATCAATCAATTGAGGGAGTTTTAATTATTTGCATTTACATGTTTATTTCCATAAGTATGTATATGTTTGTATTAGATTTTCTTAAGGCTTTGATGAGAGGCTAATATTGTAGAACTAAGGCCATGTGAAGGCCAAATTTATGAATCAATATATGTGAAGTTGCTCTTTGTATTAATTCTCCTATTGCTTTGTGTGTTAATTCTATGCTTTTATTCCAATCATGTGTTTGATCACCATATGCTTGCTATCTTGCCTAATCTAGTTGTTCGAGAGAAAATAGATTAGGGTGCAAGAGAATTAACACATCGTCCGAAACAAATGAGGGATTGCCCTAGAAATAGGTAAAGATTCCCGGGTGTTGTTAGCCGGATTCGTTCGGGGAAGCTCTAGAACGTTAATGCGTGATTTTTGATTAGATTCTCGGATAGACATATTTAGAGAACCGTCAATTAATCATAGGATTATTATGTGCCGAGATATCGGGTAATAGTTAATTTAGGAGTTTCCACCAAAGCAATAGGAGTCTAATAATTCGAAGAGTAGCTCATATATATTGACGAGTAGATTCGGTTGTAGCATGTGCCTTAGTCATTTTATCATACGTGAGATTAAATCTATAGTACGTTTCTCTTTGGTTCTTCGTTTGTTTAATCTTTTTCTTGCACTTTACTTTAATTGTCTTATCTTTTATCGAAAATCATGAACTAAAATTCAAGTCCTTGTGGTTCGACAACCCGGACTTTTTGTCCACTTATTACTACACACGTCTAGTGCACTTGCTATCATAGCACGTTAGCTTTTAGCGTGTCAAGTTTTTGGCGCCGTTGCCGGGGACTTGTTTATTTTAGTTTTTGATTTTTGTTTACATTTTTCATAATTCTTAGTTTTCGTTTATTTCTTGATTTTCTTTTATTTTCGTGTTTAGTCTAATTTTGTTTCTTGTGCTTAATTGTTAGGTTCGATTTGCGGTGCATGACCCGCTCCTCAAATGAGCCTTTGCTTGATTTTGTTATTTTTATTTTGAACATGTGCTCCGGGTTTGTAGATGAGTTCGAGAGATGGCGGACAATATCTATCAACCAAATCCGAATGCACGTTTCCCGGATATGAATTTACCGAAGGATCGGGAGTGGTTACAAGGCATTCTCCAAGCTATGCAACCGCTTCCTTCTCAACCACTTCAGTCGGTCCGGGATTGTCTACCATCCAGCGTCTTTACCATACAGGAGGGATATCATTTATCCCCGACTCTGGAGGAACGAGAATGGGTTCGACAACTCCTATACGGCTTACAACTCACACTAGATGATTTGGATCAGCCGAAAAGTATGAAATTGGTACACAAAGCCATTGATGCTTTGTATGAAGGACCAATTAAGGAGGCTCTAATGATCATTGAGGAAATGAAAAATGAGAGGATTTCTATGAAGGTGTCATCGCCTCAGCGTCGCCCGCCTAACATTCAAGCGATACCCGGCCCCATTTTTATCGAAGAATTGATATCAAAGAAGCCGACGTTGAAGGAAAGGACACTCGAGCCTTTACCAGATTCTTTGGTATCTTCTTCCCTCTCCACGGGTATAGAGGTCATTAGTGCCCATGATAGTAAGTTGTCCTCTAGTGTAGGAGATGACATGGTTATTTGTGATAACTATGAGGTTTTTAAGCATCCAATTGATTCTACATTATCTTTACGCATTGATGCTTTTGATCCTTTTAGTGTTGAGCTTTTTCAGGAAAGAAGAACCAATAACCTCCTCGAGTTCTACATCACAAACTCCAAGTTTTCCATCTCGATGGGTGAAGAAAAATGGCCATCTACTTATAACTTGGAGAATAGTCCAAGTTATCACTCGGTGCAGTGGGAAGAAAGAGTGATGGAAGTGGTGATGGACTATGAGAAAATATGTGAATGGATGATTGCTTGGTCACTACTCATCGTATTTTCTATTAACACCGGGCCGAAATTCATCCCTACTTGGAGAATGAACAAGGCATTCATTCGGAAACCGCCTTAAAATAACTCGGTAAAGTCAAGCTAATGACTTTAAAAGAGCGCTTCTTGGGAGGCAACCCAAGTTTGTAAGTTTTCTTTTCTTTTCTTTTTGCTTTTGTTTTTGTTTTGTTTAATTTGTTTCTTTTTGTTGTGTTCAAGCATGCACTTTTAGCATGTATGTGTCTTATGCTTGATGGTTTAAAGAGTTGAAGTGTTAGATATAATGCACATTTGGACCCCATGTTTAAGAGATGCGTATTGTACTCGAGAGGAGAGGAAGCTATAGGATTATGTATTGGAATTTTAAGGATGTTGTTCAATATCCTTGGTTGTAAGTGTTCTTGTACCGTTGTGTATGCTTGTCATAACAACATTGGGAACAATGTTGGATTTAAGTTTGGGGGTAGAAGAGTACTTATTTTGAACTTTGATGATGCAATCCTAATTTGTAGCTTGAGTTTGGGGGAAAGTTGTTTGCTATCATATTTATATGCTTCTTTGTTGAGAAAATCAAGTATGAAAAAAAAAAAAAAATTTAGTCCTTCCAATTGATGCATTGAAATTGATTGACTTGGAGAAATGACATGATCTCTTGAAATAATTTGAATTTAATGGAATATATATATCTTTGAAATTGCTCGTGGAGACACTAGACTAGGATTGATTCTTTAGATGATTCACATTGCACAATGAATCGAGGGTAGAGGAGTTGAGAGGATAACCATCTTGAGACACTTAAGGAGTTTTTCCCAGAAATATTAACTTAGATTTCTCATAAGGTTATAAGTTAAGTAGTAATTTTATATGCTAAACAATGAATTGAAAAGGTTGAATTTTGGTATGACCAAAAGTGGTCAGGCTAATACGTACCGGAGGTGATAAGTTTCATGTCTATATACTGTACTATTATGCTAATTTGAGCTAAGCTCAAGCCAAAAAGAAGTGATTTGTTTAAAAGATCTAGTTTTATTTCGTGGCCTTTGACACTCGAGTGATTAAATCCATATGAGTGTCTCTACACTTACTGCCCCAAAACTATCTAGTTTGGGAGTCATTGATCTAAAACTTGTTACATGGGCGTCATAGAAAGCCTAATGGAATAAAACATTGCACATGATCTAGCCTTAATGAATTTAATGGAAGTTTCATACGAATTGAAAGTTGAATGTTTGACATAATGAAATTTAAATGGCTATGAGATTTTCTATGATTCTTGTGCTTTGTGTTTGATCAAAAGTTTATAGATATGGGATTAATGTCCAAAATTTGGTAAGGATGCCTCTCGACTATAATGCCTTAGATTTATTTTTCACTACACCCTAAGGAGTCTTTTCCAGTATTAGTGTCACATGAGCAAAAGTAGTTGATATGTATATATATACTTGTGAGCTTTAAAAGGTTGATTTTATGTCATTCATTCTTGTTGATTATGTTGAGATGTATTGATTTGGTTATGATTGAAAATTTACTAGATTTTGTGGGTATATCATATGCAAACCCTCACGAGACTATAACTCGTCCTTTGAGGTGACTCAAAGGTTCAAAGGCTTGTTGCATTCGCTAAATGCAACCGTTTACTCCACGAAAGTGAGTTAGGTAGTTTTCTTTTTGTTTCTCTCTTTGATTGATGTGTTTCCTTATCTTAGAACTCTTATTGCTCGAGGACGAGCAATTGATAAGTGTGGGGGTGTATGTGTATGTCCCCCCTAGTGTACTAGACACGCTAAAAGCTAACGTGCTATGATAGCAAGTGCACTAGACGTGTGTAGTAATAAGTGGACAAAAAGTCCGGGTTGTCGAACCACAAGGACTTGAATTTTAGTTCATGATTTTCGATAAAAGATAAGACAATTAAAGTAAAGTGCAAGAAAAAGATTAAACAAACGAAGAACCAAAGAGAAACGTACTATAGATTCAATCTCACGTATGATAAAATGACTAAGGCACATGCTACAACCGAATCTACTCGTCAATATATATGAGCTACTCTTCGAATTATTAGACTCCTATTGCTTTGGTGGAAACTCCTAAATTAACTATTACCCGATATCTCGGCACATAATAATCCTATGATTAATTGACGGTTCTCTAAATATGTCTATCCGAGAATCTAATCAAAAATCACGCATTAACGTTCTAGAGCTTCCCCGAACGAATCCGGCTAACAACACCCGGGAATCTTTACCTATTTCTAGGGCAATCCCTCATTTGTTTCGGATGATGTGTTAATTCTCTTGCACCCAAATCTATTTTCTCTCGAACAACTAGATTAGGCAAGATAGCAAGCATATGGTGATCAAACACATGATTGGAATAAAAGTATAGAATTAACACACAAAGCAATAGGAGAATTAATACAAAGAGCAACTTCACATATATTGATTCATAAATTTGGCCTTCACATGGCCTTAGTTCTACAATATTAGCCTCTCATCAAAGCCTTAAGAAAATCTAATACAAACATATACATACTCATGGAAATAAACATGTAAATGCAAATAATTAAAACTCCCTCAATTGATTGATGATGGATCTTTGCTCTCTTGATCTTCAATCCTTAGCTCCTCTCTCTTTTTTCCCCTCCAAAAGTGATGAAGAAATGGTGATGAATGATGATGAGTGAAAAGTGATGGCCAAAATGCCTCTCTCTCCCTTCCTACCCAAGATGTCCTCGGTCAATTGCTCCCTAAAATCCTTAAAAAGACCACCACCAATCAGCTCCTCATGTGTATGTCCCCCCTAGTGTGTCCTCCACTACTCCTAAAGTGAGTAGTATAAAATTCCCTAAAGTAGATCTAGTAAGAAACATACTTATGACATCCCTCCCATACATGTGATGACCTCTTGGCTTTAAATGTTCCATTCCCCCATCAAATGATGATCTTTTGGCTGAAAGGAATCAAATCTCGGATGTGGCCACGCCTAGGCGCGGGAATTATGGCGCTCGGGCGCCATCAGCAGAATGTTGGGAGTATTTGCCTCTGTCTGGCGCAGTAATTGTATTTCCTTCATAACGCTCTCCAAAAAACTCCGATTTGGATGATTCAAGTCCTCATGTGAAGCTAACACATAGTTCTACAACTTTGTAGAAGGAAACTTCATCCAATTCGGTCTCTAAAAATAAGAAAATATCGCTCGAACGTGGAAACTGGTGCAGATACGGCGCCCAGGCGTGGACAGAACGGCGCCTAGGCGCGGAAAGCAGAATGTTGACGTTATTTGCATCTTTTCCGGCGCCTAGGCGTGGTAATACTGGCGCCTGGGCGTGGACAACAGAAGCAAATTGGCCTGAACTTGTTTTATACGTCGTTTTTCATCCCGTTCTTCGATTGTATCCATTTAAGACCTGAAATCACTTAATGCACGAATTAAACGCACATGTAGCAAGAATTAAGCGATAAATGAACCTAAAACATAAACGCAAAGGGGCTTAAAAATACGTAAAAATGCCTCTTATCATTAGTTAATTCAATCTTCACTATAGAGATATAGGAAGTTGTTAACTAGTATAGGCTTGTTATTTCAAGAGATTGGATAATAAATACATTAGGAGGTTTCGCCATAACAAGAGCGTTCTAAAAATCCGGATAATTGAGAGTTCATGAACATAGAATAGAACATAGTAGGATCATAACCCAATCACCTCTTTCCATTTGAGTTATTACCTTGATAATCATTTTAGTTATCTTTAGTTATTTTCATAGTATAAACACCCATCATCTTATAATTTGATTTAGCTTAGAGTTAGATAATATAGCAATTACGAGCATTGAATCCAATTGTCCCTGTGGAGACGATACACCCCGGGCTAAATAGTCCACTTTATTACTTTGCACGACCTAGTATACTTGCTAGGAATTCGCGTGTCAGTGTCTGTATTTGGGTGTAGGTGGGTTGACAATAAAAATGGTGTCCAAAATAATGAAATAGGCTTCATTCGGGTAGACCTTGAAAGGTTGGCATACAAAGATGAACCTTTCATTTTGGCATCACAAGCTAAGCGAGTATTTTTTATCACCGATCCTATTGATAAGAGGTGGTCCATTGTTTCATCGGCAAACAAAAATACTTGTATTGAGGATGATTACGAAGAAAGTGAAGATGACGGAGGAAATCCTATCTTAGGTGATTCACAATCAATTGATAGTGATGATGACTTGGATATAAGCATATTGTATATGGTTGAGTGTCGGTCCCAAGTGTCGGGCGTGGATAGGGCTAGGCTTCGGCTGGACAGGCACGGGCCTGCAGTCTTAAAACGGTTCCCGCTATCCACGGCCAAATCCCAACACCTAAAGATGGAGTGTTCTGAGGGTGAGAGGGTCGTAGGAATTGAATTGTGGCATACCCGTGATATGACCAAACGGGCTTCGCGAGCCTAAGTGGGTGATAAGAGGTGTTTTTACGTGTTTTTAAGACCGTAATTCTTATGATTTGGATTCACTTATTGCTTAAATCATGTCACATTTGCATTTAATAGGTGTGTTAAGTGAATACAGGTAATAAATGAGAATACATGAAGAAAAGGGAAGAAAAACGATGTACAAAACAAGTTCAAGCATGTTTTTCAACACCTAGGCGGTTTATGCATCTCCTACCACATTCGAGCGATAATTCCGTACATTTCGAGACCGACTTAGACAAAGTTTCCTTCTACAAAGTTTTAGACGAATGTCTTAGCTTCAAATGGGAACTTGAAACATCCAAATCGGAGGTCTATAGAGATAATTGTGAAGGAAATACGATTGCTGCGCCGAACAGAGAAGTACATGTGCCAGGATACGCCCCAGCGCCCTCCTAGTCATGCCTAGGCATGGATAGTCCGAATGTTACTCCTTTTTCAGCCTAAATTCCAGCATTATATGATGGTTAAGAATCACTTTTGGCCATAATTCAGCACATGTGTTGAGGGGTTGTCATAAGTGTGTTTCTTGGTAGATTTACTTTATGGGCGCCAAATCAGAAACAACTTCCATGTTGAAACGTAATTTAGGTATACTTAGAGACCGAATTAGACAAAATGTCCTTCTGGAAAGTTGTAGATCTATGTTTTATCGGAACATGGGGACTTGAATCATCCAATTTGGAGATCGGTGGAGAAGTTTATGAGGAACATACTAAGACTGCGCTGGAAAGCAAAAAAATGGCAGCATGCATGTGTTTTGTTGAAGTTTTCACATGGTTATGCTTGGTGGAATTCTTAATGGCCGAAAGTTCAACATTTTTTAGCTGGTTGGAATCTTAAAAGCCAAACTTTAAGCATCACCTTAGGTGGAATTCTCATTGGGGAACTTTAATGGGAATTCTTAATGCATACTTTAGTGGAATTTTTTGCTATAAAAGGAGGGGGAACCCATACTCTTCATCATTCACTATCAATTTCAGATTCTTGGAGGAGAGGAGGGCAGCCCCTAATCTCATTTCTCCACCATTCATCACCATTCTTCATCATTCTAAGAGGAGAAAGCTAGGAATTGAAGCTCCAATCAAGGGGCCATCATCTATCACATTAGAGGGAGTTTTTATAGCCTTTTCATTTCATTCATGTCTATGAATATGTGTATTTATTCATTATTGTTTTTCATAATAACTATCATGAACTAAATTCATAAGACTAAGGCCATGTAAGGTCAAATTGTGATATATGTTTATAATAGATGATTGTAGAGGTTATACTTATATTGTTATGTGATGTGAATTTGTGTTTTTACCTATCTTGCATATACTTGATCACTATATGTTAGAATCTTATACACGAGACATCGGTTATTCTCTACCCTCGGAACTCTCACCATAACAATATAAGTGTAATCCTTCAACAAGAACCTTTATAAGTATATTTGATCAATTTGAACCTAGCATGTGCCTTAGTCTCCCTTTATAATTGGTTTTAAATCACTTGCTCATCTTTGTTCTTGTTCTTTACAAATTTTATTTGAATTTATTCTTACTTTGTTTATTCACTTCATTACAAATCTTAAACTAGAATTCAAGTCTTCGTGGTTCGACAACCCGTACTTTTCGTCCACACTTATTACTACACACGACTAGTGCACTTGCTATCATAGCACGTTAGCTTTTAGCGTGTCAAGTTTTTGGCGCCGTTGCCGGGGACTTTTTCATTTTAGTTTTTGATTCTTTTTGTTTAAACTTTCATAATTCTTAGTTTTTCGTTTATTTCTAACCTTTCTTTTATTTTATTATTCTAATTTTTTTTTCTTGTGTTTATTTGTTAGGTGTAATTTGCGGTGCATGACCCGCTCTTCTAACGAGCCCCTATACAATTTTGAGCCGGAGATAGAGCGTGTTCTTCGATCTAGTAAACAAGCTCGAGAAATGGCCGACAATCTAAATCCAAATGGGAATTTTCCCGACATAAATCTTCCGGAAAACAGGGAATGGCTGCAAAATCTTTTCCAAGCTATGCAACCGGCACCTCCTCAAAGACTTCCATCGGTCCGGGAAAGTCTACCTCCAAGGGTCCACACCATACCGGGGCCCGTAGTCTTTCCAAATTTCTTTGCACCAAATTATCACATTCCGTCACACATTTTTAGCATGGTGCAAAGCGAACCCTTCTATGGAGAGCCCCATGAATCACCTCATGAGCATTTGGAGACTTTAGACGATACTCTCATGACTACCCAATTTCATCCACGGGATCTCGATGCAATTCGTCTAAGAGTCTTCCACTTCTCATTAAAGGAAAGGGCGACCATGTGGTACAAATCTCTACCACCCCAATCCATCACAACAAGGGGATAATTGGTCGATGCCTTTTTGAGCAAATTCTTTCCACCTTCCAAAATCAATGAGCTAAAGAGCAACATTAAGGAGTTTAAGCAGGGGAATCATGAGTCCTTAGCCGAGGCATGGGCTAGATATAAAAACATGCACCGAAAATGTCCGGATCACAACCTAAGATTGAGCGAGCAAGTATTACGATTCCATGATGGAGTCCGTTCGCGCATCCGAAATAGGCTCAATGCCGGCGCCGGTGGTGATCTCCTTGGGCTCGATTGCCAAAGTGTGTGGGACAAGATTGAGCAATTAGCCCGAGAAGATGAACTCTATCCCGATGATGAAGAAATCACACCCACTAAAAAGATTGCTTGTGTTCAAGAGTTGGGCGAAGAAGTTGCTTTGGAAACAATGGTTGGCAATGTAAACTATGTTGGAAATGCCAATTGACCTCAATTGAACTTCCATGTGCCCGAAAATTTTCCAAGGAGGCCCAATCCGGCACAAAATGCCCATCCCAGCGTCTATCAAGCACCAAGGCCCCCATTCAACAATAACCAAGCTCAAAGGCAAGGTAATCCTCATATACAAAGGCAAATAAGACCTCTTACAACCGAAGAGCGTCTTGATGAACAAATAAAGAAATCGGATTCAGCAATCAACGAACTTCGTACTATGATGAAGGATATAATGATGGACATGAAGGATTTAAAGACACAAATGGCTTAAATGGCAAAGGTGATCAGCGAGAGAGCCCCGGGAACTTTACCAAGTGACACAGAAAAAAACCCGAAGGAGCAATGCCACACCATCACCTTAAGAAGTGGCAAACAGATAGTCAATGATGTTGTTCGCATTTCCGCGCCCGAGCGCCCCGATGAGAATGCCCAGGCGCCGGAATCAACCCACAGTGAACGAATGCTTCGCAATTGCTCGCCCGAGCGTCCCGATGATCACGCTCAGGCACCCGAGACCCAGCGCCCTGGCGCCGATTGTCGCGCCCAGGCGCCACCTCCTGAACCCTCCACAGCGGGCTCTTCAACTCCAACGCATCCTCCCATCGAGGTCCGTCTGCCATTTCCTAATGCACATAGAAAGAAAAAAAAGGAGATGGATCTAAGTTTCCTTCGAATCTTAGCAATTCTTCGTGAGGTTAGGATTAATATTCCTTTTATAGACGCAATTTTACAAATGCCAAATTACGTGAAATTTTTCAAGGATATTTTATCCAACAAACAAAAGTGGGAGGAAAACGAAACGGTGTGCCTAACCGAGGAATGCTCCGCCGTATTGCTTAATAAATTACCAATGAAACTTGAAGACCCTGGGAGTCTCACTATTCCTTGCACGATTGGGCCATTATCCTTCGAAAAAGTTTTGTGCGACTCGGGAACTAGCATCAACCTCCTCCCGTACTCTCTTTTCAAAAAGTTGGGCCTTGGTAACCCAAAGCCGACTTCAATGAGCCTTCAACTTGCCGATAGATCAATCAAGAGACCACGGGGAATAATCGAAGATGTAATCGTTCAAGTCGACAAATTCTACTTCCCGGTTGACTTTGTGGTTCTTGATATGGAGGAAGATGTTGAGGTACCCCTGATCCTAGGAAGACCATTCCTAGCCACTGGTAAGGCGGTAATCGATATTGCCAATGGTAAGCTAACCTTAAATGTGGGAGATGAAAAGGTCACCTTTGATGTTTTTAAAGTGCTTAAACACCCATGTGATCCTGACTCATGTTTACGCATCGATGTATTTGATATGTTGATTGATGAGACTTTTCAGGCACAAATGGTAGACGACCCATTGGAGACATGTCTTTCCAAATCTATGGATGTCGATTCAGCGAGTGAAGAACAATTGGAAACCATGTTTAGCATAGAGAAGCCACCTCTTTACCACGTCATTGGAGCTAAAAAATTAGAAAGATCACTCTTGGCTCCTCCTCGCCCTTCTATCGAAGAGGCCCCTATCCTTGAGCTTAAACCATTACCATTACATTTGAAATATGTATTTTTAAATGATAATGAGACTCTACCTTTAATTATCTCATCTTCTTTGACAGGAGAACAGGAGGAGCGACTCATGAGAGTATTGAAGGCCAACAAAAAGGCCTTCGGGTGGAAAATTGCGGATATAAAAGGCATAAGTCCAGCGGTGTGCATGCACAAAATACTCATGGAGGAGTTCGCAAAACCTACACGCCAACCACAAAGACGGTCATATCCACAAATACAAGAGGTGGTAAAGAAAGAGGTTATAAAACTACTCGATGCAGGTATAATCTATCCTATCTCTGATAGTGCATGGGTAAGCCCGACTCAAGTAGTACCCAAGAAGGGCGGAATAACTGTGATAAAAAATGCGAACAATGAATTAATCCCTACTCGAATGCTTACCGGGTGGCGTGTGTGTATAGATTATCGCAAGTTAAATGATGCCACTCGTAAGGACCATTTCCCCCTCCCATTCATTGACCAAATGCTTGAAAGGTTAGCCGGACATGATTTTTATTGTTTTCTAGATGGGTATTCCGGCTATAACCAAATTGCCATAGCCCCGAGGACCAAGAGAAAACAACTTTCACTTGTCCCTATGGCACGTTTGCTTATAGGTGGATGCCGTTTGGATTATGCAATGCCCCGGCCACATTTCAACGATGTATGATGGC
Source organism: Buddleja alternifolia (assembly GCA_019426215.1). NCBI lineage: Eukaryota > Viridiplantae > Streptophyta > Magnoliopsida > Lamiales > Scrophulariaceae > Buddleja > Buddleja alternifolia. The sequence goes on along the minus strand of CM033390.1, from coordinate 20,517,676 downwards.
GATCTTTCATGACATGGTTGAAAAATTCTTTGAGATTTTTATGGATGATTTTTCTGTTTTTGGAACCTCATTTAACACATGTCTTGATCATTTGGACCGTGTTCTAAAACGATGTGAGGAAACAAATCTTATTTTGAATTGGGAAAAATGTCATTTTATGGTCCGGGAAGGGATTGTGCTAGGTCACAAAATCTCCCAAAAAGGGATTGAAGTGGACCAAGCCAAGATTGAGGTAATAGAAAAGCTTCTTCCACCTACATCGGTGAAAGCCGTGAGGAGCTTTCTTGGTCATGCCGGCTTCTATAGGCGATTTATCAAAAACTTTTCCAAAATTGCAAAGCCGTTATCTAACTTGCTTGTCAAAGATGCACCATTCAATTTTGATTCCCTTTGTTTACAGGCCTTCATGACTCTTAAGGAGCTATTGATATCCGCTCCCATCATGGCACCTCCCGATTGGAGTTTGCCCTTCGAATTGATGTGTGATGCTAGTGACACCGCGGTGGGTGCGGTCCTTGGCCAAAGGAAGGATAAGGTATTTCAAACCATCTACTATGCTAGTAAGACTTTAAATGATGCACAAATGAATTACGCAACCACGGAAAAAGAATTACTAGCCATAGTATTTGCATTTGACAAGTTCCATGCTTATCTCATTTTGAATAAAGTAATTGTGTACACTGATCACTCCGCATTAAAATACTTGCTTGCCAAAAAGGATGCCAAACCTAGACTCATTAGGTGGATTTTACTTCTTCAAGAATTTGACATAGAAATTAAGGATAAGAAAGGAGTAGAAAATGTTGTTGCCGACCACTTGTCTAGGATAGAGATTCCTAACCCTGAGTGTGTGTTTGATAAACCTATTTGTGAGGAGTTTCCCGATGAGCAATTGTATGCTATACTTCATAATGATGCTCCTTGGTATGCCAATTATGCAAATTATCTTGTCATGGGAGTTCTTCCTCCGGATATCACTTATCATCAAAAGAAGAAATTCTTATTTGATGTGAAGCGATATTTGTGGGACGAACCATATCTATTTAAGATTTGTGCAGATGGCCTCATTCGACGATGTATCCCCGAGGAGGAAATAGCATCAATTCTCGCCCATTGTCATGATATGTCGGTAGGTGGTCACTTTGGACCCTCTAAAACAGTGGCTAAAGTGCTTCAATCAGGTTTCTTTTGGCCTACTCTTTCTAAAGATGCATTCTTGTATGTTCAATCTTGTGATAGGTGTCAACGAACAGGTAACATCTCTAAAAGACATGAAATGCCATTGAATAACATGCTTGAATGTGAACTATTTGATGTATGGGGTATTGATTTTATGGGACCTTTCCTTAGTTCTTGTTCCAATAAGTATATTCTTGTTGCGGTCGACTATGTCTCCAAATGGGTCGAAGCTGAGGCTTTACCAACTAATGATGCTCGGGTGGTTACTCGATTTTTTAAAAAAAAGATTTTCACTCGTTTTGGAACTCCTAGAGCAATCGTTAGTGACGGGGGCACCCATTTTTGTAACAAACAATTCGAGCACTTACTGAACAAGTACGGGGTACGGCATAAAATCTCAACCCCATATCATCCTCAAACGAGTGGTCAAGTGGAGGTGTCGAATCGGGAGATTAAACGCATTCTTGAAAAAACGGTTAACGCATCTAGAAAAGATTGGTCCCTTAAACTAGATGACGCCTTGTGGGCATATAGAACCGCGTTTAAAACTCCGATTGGCATGTCCCCATATCGCCTTGTCTTTGGAAAAGCATGTCACTTACCGGTTGAGCTCGAACATCGCGCTTTTTGGGCTATTAAATTTCTAAATTTTTATTCTCAACTCGTAGGTACCAAGCGATTACTCCAATTACACGAACCCGCTAAGTGCAATCGTTTACTCCACAAAAGTGAATTAGTTAGTTGTTTTGTTTTCTCCCATTGAATGATGTTGGTCTTGCCTTATAGCTCGTATTGCTCGAGGTCGAGCAATTGATAAGTTTGGCGTGTTGATAAGAGGTGTTTTTACGTGTTTTTAAGACCGTAATTCTTATGATTTGGATTCACTTATTGCTTAAATCATGTCACATTTGCATTTAATAGGTGTGTTAAGTGAATACAGGTAATAAATGAGAATACATGAAGAAAAGGGAAGAAAAACGATGTATAAAACAAGTTCAAGCATGTTTTTCAACACCTAGGCGGTTTATGCATCTCCTACCACATTCGAGCGATAATTCCGTACATTTCGAGACCAACTTAGACAAAGTTTCCTTCTACAACGTTTTAGATGAATGTCTTAGCTTCAAATGGGAAGTTGAAACATCCAAATCGGAGGTCTATAGAGATAATTGTGAAGGAAATACGATTGCTGCGCCGAACAGAGAAGTACATGTGCCAGGATACGCCCCAGCGCCCTCCTAGTCATGCCTAGGCATGGATAGTCCGAATGTTACTCCTTTTTCAGCCTAAATTCCAGCATTATATGATGGGTAAGAATCACTTTTGGCCATAATTCAGCACATGTGTTGAGGGGTTGTCATAAGTGTGTTTCTTGGTAGATTTACTTTATGGGCGCCAAATCAGAAACAACCTCCATGTTGAAACGTAATTTAGGTATACTTAGAGACCGAATTGGAAAACATGTCCTTCTGGAAAGTTGTAGATCTATGTTTTATCTGAACATGGGGACTTGAATAATCCAATTTGGAGATCGGTGGAGAAGTTTATGAGGAAAATACTAAGACTGCGCTGCAAAGCAAGAAAATGGCAGCATGCATGTGTTTTGTTGAAGTTTTCACATGGTTATGCTTGGTGGAATTCTTAATGGCCGAAAGTTCAACATTTTTTAGCTGGTTGGAATCTTAAAAGCCAAACTTTAAGCATCACCTTAGGTGGAATTCTCATTGGGGAACTTTAATGGAAATTCTTAATACATACTTTAGTGGAATTTTTGGCTATAAAAGGAGGGGGAACCCATACTCTTCACCATTCACTATCAATTTCAGATTCTTGGAGGAGAGGAGGGCAGCCCCTAATCTGATTTCTCCACCATTCATCACCATTCTTCATCATTCTAAGAGGAGAAAGCTAGGAATTGAAGCTCCAATCAAGGGGCCATCATCTATCACATTAGAGGGAGTTTTTATAGCCTTTTCATTTCATTCATGTCTATGAACATGTGTATTTATTCATTATTGTTTTTCATAATAACTATCATGAACTAAATTCATAAGACTAAGGCCATGTAAGGTCAAATTGTGATATATGCCTATAATAGATGATTGTAGAGGTTATACTTATATTGTTATGTGATGTGAATTTGTGTTTTTACCTATTTTGCATATACTTGATCACTATATGTTAGAATCTTATGCCTAGGTTGATATTTCGGGAGAAAATTAACTTAGGGTGCAAGAAATTCACATCATCACCCGCAACTAATGAGGAATTGCCCTAGACATAGGTAAAGATTCCCGGGTGAAGTTGTTCGATTCTAATCGAGTGAACTCTAGTACGTTAATGCATGTTTAGTGGTTACATTTTCGGATAGGAATATTTGGGAAATCACGATCTAAGCATAGGAGTTTATACCCGAGACATCGGTTATTCTCTACCCTCGGAGCTCTCACCATAACAATATAAGTGTAATCCTTCAACAAGAACCTTTATAAGTATATTTGATCAATTTGAACCTAGCATGTGCCTTAGTCTCCCTTTATAATTGGTTTTAAATCACTTGCTCATCTTTGTTCTTGTTCTTTACAAATTTTATTTGAATTTATTCTTACTTTGTTTATTCACTTCATTACAAATGTTAAACTAGAATTCAAGTCTCCGTGGTTCGACAACCCAGACTTTTCGTCCACACTTATTACTACACACGACTCACTAGTACAGAAGAGGTCTGTTACAGCGGTTTTTTTTTCACTATTACAGCGGTTTTAACCGCTGTAATACGTATCGCTGTAATTGGTATGTTTACTATTACAGCGGTTAAAAACCGCTGTAAAATGAACCCTATTACAGCGGTTCAATAACGAACCGCTGTAATAGGTAAATAAAAATAAAATTTAACTGTAAAAGTCGTAGCCTGTTACAGCGGTTCCGAAACGAACCGCTGTAACAGGGTTCACTGTTACAGCGGTTCGTTGATGAACCGCTGTAACAGTGAACACTGTTACATCGGTTCAGAAACGAACCGCTGTAACATGATTTTTTTTATTTTTATTTTTTTCTGTTATAATTTCAGCTACAGCTATATCCTTCCCACAAGCTCAAAATTCAACTCATCAATAACGCATAAAACAAACCAATTGCTCAACAGAAACAACAAATTCAAATCCAAAATTAATTTCATTCACCAAATAATAATCTCCAATAATTACAAATAATAACGAGTTTACAATAAACCAATATAAACTAATCACTGCTTTTAAATCAAATAAAAATTTACAATAATTTTCAACTTACACCGCCGGCATATCAAAAGCGCATTTAAAAATGTATTGTGCCAATTCAGAACGTGCTTCATCAAGTTGCTCTATAGTGTAAGTGGCGTACTGACAATCAGCAAAGTACTGCAAGACAAATATTAAAATCCAACAAAAATGTTTAATAACTTAAAAGGGACATTAGAATTTGATTAATATTAATTAGGATTATGCATACCGTCGGTGGGATTATAGATTCTCCGTGTCTAATAATATCTTTCATGAATTTCATGACGAAGAACCCACAATCTATGGCATTTATTTGAATGGGGCACTACAAATTAAATTCAAATCAAAATTGTATTAGAACAAATAACTTTTATACGAATAATTTCTTGAAACTATAATTAAAATAATATAATTAAACTAACCTGTATACAACTCCATGTACAGGCCTTGTTTTTTGATTTGATCTTTTGGTTGTTTTTATTTGCTCGAAACATCAAGACAGCGCTGTTAAAAACATCAAAAATCAAGGAAATATGTCAATATCAAGCAAATATATATATATGAAGTCTAGTTATAATATATATACTTTAAACTTAATATTAAATATAATATAATGGATACATTTAATTGAATGATAAAACTTACTGATTGATCATATCTTTCATATCATGTCGGTTATTTGGATTACCGTGCAAAGAATCCAAATAATAAACGATCTCTTTAATTGGATCAATCACGAGCAACAACCAATGGCCCCTAATCAGCATATTCAAAAGAAAAATTTTAAATTAGTTATGCCTACGTAACAAATTTTACAAAATAACAATGTGTCTTTAGTAGCTCACCCGGAGTTGTAAGGTGCAAGAAACAACTTCCCCTCCAGTGCACTAGCTATCATAGTATTTGCTATATATTGCGATTTGTCAACAAGCTGCGTGGGAGTAATTCCTGCTCCCGCAGATATAGAATGTGGGCTAAGGAACCCGAATTTATTTTGTTTTTGTTCGGGGACCACGTGATTAACCCACAAACACCTACAATTGAGCATAAAATAAATTTGAGTAACAAAAATAAACATAGTTCAAATTAATGCAGTAAAATAATTTAATTAAAAGCTTACTTTTTCTTAATTAATATTTAAAAACTTACTTGATGTAAGCAGTAATGATAGAGGCTCCTATCTGTTCTTTATGCACAAAGTCACCGATCTCCTCCCGCCCAATATATTCTGGAAAGGGGATATTGAAGATTTCCTCGGGTATGTCTATCCGGATAGTGTTATCAGCAGCCATCATCCCAAAGAACCTTTCAAGAATTGCAAGTGAATTAGGGGGTGGAGCAGGAGGGTTGGCCACTAGAGAAGGAGGGTTGGCCACTAGAGGTGTATTTTTGACATGTGAGTGCTTCGTCATCTCTGATTTGCTTTTTCCGAGTGATGATTTGGATTTTCCGAGAGACTATAAGCAAAAGAAAACAAAACGTGGGCGTTATCAATGAAAGTATATTTATTAACATTAAACAATTGTTATAATTTAATAATGACTAGCTATTAATAATTACGTACCGATGCATCACCGACAATCACAAGACTCTTAGGCCAAGCAACCATGTATCCCACAGCCTCAGATACTGTGAACACTCCTTCATCATCGAGAGGGACTGGTAAGGGTGCAATATCTTCAATTGCAATGTCAATCGACACTTTCACGAGGTGGGAGGCTAATGGACATGTATGCAATGTTCTATCCTTTGGTTGATTGTACATTGTTCCTCTTGCCACCAAACGATAACACGGTGTAGAAAGTGCTAATTGACACTGCACCACATCCTACATATATATATATATACCATTATATTAGAAAATGTTGTATATCATACAGAAATATAGGATTGTAAGTTACATTATCACTAAACAATATGCTTTTCATTAATTACCTGAGGAAGGTCTTTCACTTCTGGGCAGCTATCTTTCAAAGAAACCGCCTCTTCTGTATGTGGCTGCTGCGACGACCCAGACGCCCTATGCTGCTCAAACTCGCGTCGCAATTCGAATAGTGATTGAGTGAGCATTTGAACCGTGTCTTGCAAGTTATCAATCACCGTATTTTTTGAAGGCTTTGAATCCGAAAAGTAATCTGTTTGGGATACCCCAAAGCCTACACCCCTAACTCGACCCGGATGCTCCTTCTTTTTAAGAGCTATAGCCAGTATATCATTCCGGGTCTTCTCGGGTCCACTGTGGCTACCCTCCTGTGATAAGCTTTCCTGTAATAATACATTTAAAAAATACAAAAATTTGTTATTTTAAAATTATTTTTAAAAAAGCATACAACACACTATATAACTAAAATTGCAAATAACTCACCATTGATTCCACTACTCTTTTAACATTGACATTATCAATCTTGTTCTGGCTGTCAGAATGTGCAACCCTCCACACTAGTGCTCGTGTCACCTCTGTGACATCTGACCCAGCATCCTTTCTTTTATGCTTCTATATAAGAAAATTTGTAAGGAAATAAATTTGATTAGAAAATTTGTAATTAAGGAAATTTGATTAGAAAATTTGTAAGGAAATTTGATTAGAATTACAACTTGTAACGAACTACGTACCTCAATATACTCCACTTGAGCATATCCAAGACGTGATGCCCTGTAAGGATATTCAGGGTCCTTTGCTCTTTCAGAATTGTCCTTACGTAGTTGCTGTTCATTATATAATCAAGGCATTAGTCAATGTATATAGTTTCAAATAAATTAAAATGAAACCATAAATTAAAATAATTACCTGAAAAGCTTCACTTTGGCGTATTTCTACAAATTTTGTCCAATCTTCTTGAGATATACGATATTTTTCGGGTGGGCTTGAATTAATGTTCCCATCATCATCCTCTACCCAGATTCTGGTCAAGTAGCTCCTGTAGTTTCGAGCTAGCTTCCCAGCCTCGGCTAAGACGAACTTCTGTCTACTTTCGTCAATATCAAAGGCCAACTATAAAAAACAAAGAACAAAGTATATAAAAAATGTTAATTTAGAGAAAAAAAAACTACATTTACCAATTAAAAACATAATATATAATAACTAACTTACAGCTATTTCATTCCAAATGGCATATTTTATTGCTGCAGGGACGCTGCGCCAATCACTGATAGTAATAGGGACCCTGTCACGAGCTATCACGCCAATGTAACCAACAAAAGTTGATTTATTTGGGTCAACTGGTTGACCATACTCGTTCCAACCAACTTGTAGCTTTATGCCTTTACTTTTGGCCTTTATTACTTTCTTCATTGCTGTAATACCTCTCCGTATCTCACTTTCAACACTTGGGTTTGCAGCACCTCCAGAATCCATCTACAAGATTTCATAAGTGAAAATTCAAATATTTCAACAACAACAAACGAAAATAAATATATATGCATTAATCACATCATTAATCAGTTGGATCATATAAATCACATCAAAAAGTACAAAACCAAATATTGATAAGCTTACATTGGTAGTGGTCGTCGTGGTAGTGGCGGAGGAGAGGGTGACTGTGGTGGTATACGGTATCGACCTACAAAAGCAAAAAAATACAGAAGTTAGTGTAACTCATTCACTAATATAATATTACAAGCTGGTTCAATATAATTTACACTTTAACTGCATACTTAACAAAAGAGTTCAAATAAGTTACTCATATAATTATCAAATAAGTTCAAATACCTTTCATCGTTTTCTTTTTGTCGCTGGTTTACTAATCTTTTGTGATCCCTCAGTACGACCATTTTGTTTAGTACGCCGACGAACAGAAGGATTAATCCATATCCCTTCTTGGTGATCTTCTCGCATATACAATTCATCATCACTGATATCCAAGTCACCGTCACTATTTGTGGATTGTGAACCACCTAAGATAGGATTTCCTCCATCATCTTCATTATATAGGCCATCATCCTCAATACAAGTATTTTTGTTTGCCGATAAAACAATGGACCACCTCTTATCGACAGGATCGGTGACAAAAAACACTTGTTTAGCTTGAGATGCCAAAATGAAAGGTTCATCTTTGTATCCCACCTTTTCAAGGTCTACTCGAGTAAAACCTATTTCACTATCATCGACACCATTTTTATGGTCAACCCACCTACACCCAAATACAGGCACCCGAAACCAACTGTAATCCAGCTCCCATATACGTTCAATCACCCCATAATATGGTAAAGTGGCATAGATAGGGCTATTATCTTTCGCACTTGAGATATGCATTGCTTCAGCTACAAGACTCACCCCACTATTCTGCATTGTACTCCGTTCATCTTGGTCTTTTGTATAAAATGTGACACCATTTATACGATAACCCGAATGACAAAATACGAATCTGCCCGGGCCCACCGACAACCGTGCCAATTTATCTGAAACTGAAAGTGAATTCTCATTTTGTTTCTCTTGAATACACTTTCGGAACCAATCGATAAAACTCTTGTTATGTTCTCTTGAAATCCAACTTTCATTTTTACTTGAATTTATTCTCCTAAGTTGGTCCTTGTGCTCTTCAACATATGGCTCAACCTCATCGGTGTTGTGGAGCACATATAGGTGTGCCTGATCCTTTTGTGTGCTAGGAACACTCACTAATTGCTTTCCAATTACGCTTTCTCCTTCTGTTCCCCCCCCCCCCCCCCCCAACAGGAGACTTTTGAAGCTCTGCAACGTTAGAATCATTCAGATATTCTGTGCAAAATGTAATAGCTTCATCAACTATGTACCGCTCAACAATGCAACCTTCCGGCCGGCTACGATTTTTCACATAGCCTTTCAATACCTTCATATAACGCTCAGCCGGATACATAGATCTCATAAAAGCTGGTCCACAAAGTTGTGTCTCTCTAACCAAGTGAATAGGTAGGTGAGTCATTATATCAAAAAACGCGGGTGGGAAATACATCTCAAGCTCACACAAAGTGAGGACAAGTTGTTTCTGAAGTGCAGGCAATTGTTCAGGATCAAACACCTTGCTCCACATTGCTTTGAAGAAGAAACACAATCTAGTTATCGTTTCTCTCACCTTTTTTGGCAGAATGGCCCGTAAAGCAATTGGTAGCAAATGATCCATGATTACATGACAATCATGAGTCTTCATATGCTTTAGCTTCAAGTCCTTCATTGATACAAGACTGCTAATGTTCGAAGAATACCCTTCGGGAACTTTCACTCCACAAAGAAACTCACATAATGCAATTTTTTCTTTTCTAGATAGCGTGTGAGCTGCTGGAGGTAAATAAGTACGTTTTTCCTTCATTGTTGGTGCCAATTTACCTCTTATCTTCATTTCAACTAAGTCCAACCTTGCCTTTACTCCATCTTTTGTCTTGCCGGGCACATTTAGAAGAGTACCAATGACACTATCAAATACATTTTTCTCAATATGCATTATATCAAGAAAATGTCTAACATGTAAAGATTTCCAATACGGCAAATCAAAAAAAATTGACCTTTTTTTCCACCCAGTTTTTGCAAGGCCGCCTGCAAAAGTCTTTCCGAACTTGATATCCAAGTCTTTTACATTCTCAAACACCTCTTCACCGGTCAAACACTTAGGAGCTCGACATTCTTCTATGCTCCCATTGAAAGCTTTCTTCCACCGACGATATCGATGTTCTCGATTCAACCATCTTCGATGCCCTTGGAATGCATATTTCTGAGAGTGTGGGAGTCTATATTGATCTGTACTCTTGACACATATGGGGCATGCACATTGCCCATGTACACCATATCCCTCGAGATTAGCTCTTGCTGGAAAATCATTGATTGTACCAAACAACATAACTCTGAGATTGAAGCTCTCTTTTCTAAACCCATCATACACTTTAATACCGGTCTCCCACAACTCTTTCAAATCCTCAATTAAAGGGGCCAAGTAGACATCTATATCATTTCCAGGTTGTTTCGGCCCGGAAATTAGTATAGGCATCATAATATGCTCTCGCTTCATGCATCGCGAAGGGGGTAGGTTGTAGATCATCAAAATCACCGGCCATGTACTATGTGAGCTACTTTGCAAGCCATGTGGGTTCATTCCATCTGTAGCCAATACAAGGCGTAAATTTCTTGGTTTTTCCCTAAATTCAGGGAAATCATTATCGATCTTTTTCCATTGAGGAGAATCTGAAGGATGTCTAATCTTGTTATCTTCAATCCCTTGTTCAAGCCTTCTATCAGCATACCATGTCAAGTCCTTGGCAAACGCTTCACTACTGTACATGCGTCTAAATCTAGGTATTATGGGCAAATACCATGCTGTTTTGACAGGAGCAGATCCATTCTTCTTGTACCGTGAGGTGCCACATTTGGGACACACCGTCAATGATGCATAGTCCTTTCTAAACAAGATGCAATCATTGAAACAAGCATGTATCCTCTCATATCCCATGCCAATTGCAGTTAACATCTTCTTAGCCTCATAAGTACGATTAGGTAACACATTATCATCGGGTAACATACTTTTTAATAGACCAAGTAAGTCTGTGAAACTCTTATCACTCCACCCATTGTTAGCTTTTAACTTGTAGAGGTTTAGGACTGCTTTCAATCTTGTGAAATTACTACCACTATACAGGGGTGTCTTTGAATCACTTGTCAAATTGTCGAACATCTTGGGACAATTTCGCAAATCCTCCTCGATCACATTGGTCATCTCCTCCAAACGATCAGGCTCATAATCATCCATGTCAAAATCTACTGATCGATATGATGTATCACCCAAATCAGCTGAGGTGGCACTGCTTTCACCGTGTCTTGTCCATCGTGTGTAGCTTTTATCAATTCCATTACACACCAAATGATCTTCCAAGTCATGTGGACTAATTCTCTTTCCAAAACAACAACGTAAACATGGACAACTAATCCTAGTCGGATCCGATGCATGCTCAACCGCAAAGTCGATGAATTCTTTCACCCCTTTCCCATATTGCTCCGACATACGATCCGCTACAATCCAACTTCGATCCATCTAAATTCTCAATTAATTAAATTAAATAATTTTAACATCAGTTGATAGTTAAATTAATTAAATAAATTTATTTTTAATTTATTTCGCATTATTCTATAAAAAATTCGGCAGAGTAACGACGCAAATATTTCTACCAAGTTCTCGACTTAATCTTCTCAGTGGGTTGTAACCAACAGAAGTCGAATCTTACGATCCGCTAAAATCTCAACAGGGAAACGACGCAAAAAATACTACCAATTTCAACCACAACAAACCCAACACTCTAATCTTTCACCCACAACGAACACAAAACGATACAAAAATATTGATCACCAGTTGGATCACATAAAACATCATATTTCCAGGGGAACAACTACAAATATTGATCACCAGTTGGATCACATAGATCACATAAAAAACTACAAATAAAGCATCATATTATAAATATTGATCACCAATTGGATCCAAAAGCACATAAAACTACAAATAAATTAAAGCATCACGATATAAAGTTTTTGGAGCTTCTCGGTTGTGCAGAAAGCTGTGCGCGTCTTCACGAGAAAATTCATAAATAATTGTAGAAAGCTCGGATTCATGAACCGTTTTCTTCCTATGAAACTAGACACATAGGGCTATCCACACATATATCTCATATACTCAGTAGATGTCTAGAAAAAAGCAGATTTGTATTCAAAGTTAGAGAAAAATCTGTCAATTTTCAAAACAGCTGTGCGCGTCTTCACGAGACAATTCATAACTCATTGTGGAAAGCTCTGATTCATGAACCGTTTTCTTCATATGAAACTAGACACATAGGGCTATCCACACATATATCTCACATACTCAGTAGATGTCTAGAAAAAAGCAGATTTGTATTCAAAGTTAGAGAAAAATCTGTCAATTACAGCTGTGCGCGTCTTCACGAGAAAATTCATAACTCATTGTGGAAAGCTCCGATTCATGAACCGTTTTATTCATATGAAACTAGACACATAGGGCTATCCACACATATATCTCACATACTCATTAAATGTCTAGAAAAAAGCAGATTTGTATTCAAAGTTAGAGAAAAATCTGTCAATTTTCAAAACAGCTGTGCGCGTCTTCACGAGAAAATTCATAACTCATTGTGGAAAGCTCCGATTCATGAACCGTTTTATTCATATGAAACTAGACACATAGGGATATACATACATATATCGAACATACTCATGAGATGCCTAGAACAAATCAGATTTGCATTCAAAGTGAGTAAAAAATCAACTACAACATAATAACAAAAATCCACTATATAATTTATAAAACCCCAATTAACATAACATGATATATATAACAATAATTAACAAATTAACATATAACCTACATTATATACATCACAAAATCAGAATTAACATAACATTAATATATAACAAACAAGAAATTAACACATAACATAAATTTAATATATACATAATATATATATATATATAACATAACATATATAAACATATATATATATATACCTATAAAGAGAGAGAGGAGGAGAGTGGTGGGTCACGGCGGCGGCGGCGGCGGCTGCTCGGGCGGCGGCGGTTTCGGGTGGTGGTGGAGGTGGTGGCGACGGGACGGGGGCGGTTTAGGTAGCTTGAGAGTGAGAGAGAGAGTATAGAGAGAGAGAGTAGAGTATAGGGAGAGAGATCGAGTAGAGAGATAGAGAAAAATCAAATGGGGCGGCGGCGGCGGCTGTGGTGGAGACGATGGCGGGGGCGGTGGTGGAGAGTGAGAGAGATAGTAGAGTAGAGAGAGAGAGTAGAGTAGAGAGTGAGAGAGATAGTAGAGTAGAGAGAGAGAGTAGAGTAGAGAGTGAGAGATAGTAGAGAGAAATGAGGGGGAGAGCTCGGTTTTTGGGGGGAAAAAAGGGAGGGAATTTTTTTTTTATTTTTAATTACGTTTTATAGCGGTTCGGGAACGAACCGCTATAACCGGTTTACCAATTATAGCGGTTCATTCCCGAACCGCTATAACTGGCATAAACCGGTTTACCAGTTATAGCGGTTCGGGAATGAACCGCTATAATTGGTAAACCGATTATAGCGGTTCATTTCCGAACCGCTATAAATTTTTTTTTTTTTTCTCTTCGCGCTATAATAGCGGTTTTTTATCGAACCGCTATAATAGGTTCGAACTATTACAGCGGTTTTTTATCGAACCGCTGTAATAGGTGCCCGGTTAATATCCATTATAACGGTTCACTTATAAACCGCTGTAATAAGTCTCTTCGTTCAGCGGTTTTCCAAAAACCGCTGTAAAATGTGCGCTGTAACAGGTCTTTTCTGTACTAGTGACTAGTGCACTTTCTATCATAGCACGTTAGCTTTTAGCGTGTCAATGGGGAGGCATAAGGTGATGGCTTTTTAAGCCGATTGTTTAGGGGTGACAAGGAAGAAGCAACGGGACCCAAAGTGCTATGAGCAAAGTCATCGGACGCGATGCTACTGCTAACATGGCCCCCTACTGCTTAAATGTGAAATGTAAAGTTTACTGTAACTGCCTATTGATTGAATGCATATACTAAAGTTTTGGTGTAATATCACCTATTGTTGAACTACTAGTATGAAAGCAAATGTCATTTTAACTATTTCAATGATTTTCTGAAAAATAAAAAGCATTATTGATTTCACCTCATTAACTTGTGATTTTTGGGTCTAAAAACTATTTTAAGAACTTTTCACATAAACACTGACGCTCACTAAGCCTTTGCTTACGTATTTCACTTTCTTCCTTCCAGTTAGAGGTGAGTTGAGCAATGAGACTGACTTGGAGGATCATGTGTATAGACATGGACAATCCTAGAGGTGAGTATTGCTGATTAAGTTATGAATAGTAAGTTTACTTAATATGTTTGGTTGACGTTAGGGCTGTGACCTACTTGATAAATTGTCGAAAGTGTGTCAGATTTTGGATTGGACTACTTAATTGAGAGGTTCACGCTTTTAGTTTGGGCCCTTTTGGGACTAAAAATTGGGGCGTGACATAGTGGTATCAGAGCTTGGGCTAGTGCCTGAGCTATTCCCGGATAGGATCTTAGGAATACTCACCTTTTGAAGTGCTTGCGCTCGACTTCGAAATCATGAGCCCACACATGGGTAAGATACTTATAGGCTTCTTCTCTTACCCATTTGTTGATAAGGTTGGGACCTTCACAAACCATGGGTCCCTTGCCTTTCCAGAGTTTTAAATGTTTTTATGAAGAGAGATTCACTTAAGAGGATACAATCTTTGGCTTGGCAGAATATCTCATGTAGTGAAGCATTACTTCATCTGGATCATTCATGTGGCCAATCAGATTTGGCAATTTAAACTTGATGTAATAATTGCATAAAGGAAAATTGACTTCGTCATTTTTCCTAGTCGCTTCATAAATTTAGACATTGAAATCAAGTGCATCAAGCGACATCCTCATCTTTCCCAACTTTTCAAGTAGTCTATTCTTGGATCTGAGTCCCATTCAAGCAAGCGATTCAAAGATATCAAATTACTGATAATCAAAAAGGAGAGGATTGTGGAGAGTTTCTTAGAATTTGATCTCTATCTCAATCATCTATCTGGCGTTATTTTCTCTCCAGGCGTAGTAAAATTCGAGGTCTTCAGTATAACCTCTTATAAATAATTAATTGGTAGAGGAGGAGTTGGATTTGGTGTGGATGTGATTGTAGCCCCTTCTGTTATTGGCTGGCTGCTCAGCGTCCAAAGTCACAACCTTTGTTGGAGATGTTTCAGCGTTAGGTATGACTTGGCTAAATGCTTCTTTTGCGATCTCTACCATAGATGTCAGATCCACATCTAACTCCATTGCAATGTCCTACGAAAAAGAGTTGTTTGAGCGTCAACTGGAATTGGAGCTGAAGGGATAAAGCATTTGAGAAAAGATATTTCTAAACCTATAGAAATTATAAATGGTAACCAGGAAAATGCTTACTCTGAGGACTAGTTTCGACATCAGTAGCTGGGGCATCTTGAACCATTAGTTCATCAGCCTCAAGCTCCAACGACGCTTGCTCTTCAGCGATGGGCTCGATCGTGGTAAAGGAAATTGCAACGATTGGAATTTGACGTGCAACTAAGGCTTCTGAAACATCCCTCATCACTTATCCTAGTTTTAATAGGATCTCCTAAACTGTAAGAAGAAGGGAAGGCTAAGGAAAAGACAAATGTACTTACCTTGAGCACTAATCTCAGAAACAACTAAGACTTGAGTAGTCTCAAGCTCAATCGATTCTTCAGCTTGTGTGGACACTTGGTTGAGATTTTGAAGCGTCTGGGGATTGGATACAGCTTGAGGATTTTCCTTTGGTTTTGGAAAAGGTTCGCTTAACGGAAGCACCCTCAACAGCGGTGGCACCAGGAAGCGCTGAGTCGTCAGCATCAGCAGCGCTTTCCATGTCCAACTCCCGAGAGACTGACACAGGCTTCCACTTGATTAGCGGTGCATCATCTTTTTCTTCTTTTTATTGTTCATCTTTCTCATAGATGAACTCAGGAGGAGGAAAGGGAGACTTTTGGGGAGAAGGAGAGCGTTGTTTTTTCTCCGTCTTTGAATTTGTAGACTTTTTGGAAAGTCCAGTGTCACCCTTTGTTGACTTCCTCTTGTGGCTCTTAGTGACCACCTCTTCTGCAAGTTCTTCAGCAGAAGGAGACAATTGCTCCTCAGTGTCTTCTCTAACTTGTTTTTGTTCAAGCGCATCAAGACGCTCACATTATTCCCTGGGAACGGTAGCTCCATGCCTTTTCATTGGTTTCAGCCACTCAGAGATCATCTTAAGGTCATAAAACTTAAGTATAGATACGACAAATCCATAGGTGTGGATGTAGCAGCATTTATACAAAAGATAACTAAGGATAAGCCTATAAGGCTTGGGAGAGACTTTCTTGTTTAGCGACGTCTTGATGCGATTTAAGGCATACAACGACCAATTAACCTTCATCTTCTGGACAATAGCGATCATCATCTGGTACTAATGATGAGAGATTTCATCGAAAGAACCCTTTTTGCACTCAATGATCTTAGCGCAGAGGTCCGCCAACATTTCGCATTTGCCTTTCAGTTTGTTTTTCAGAAAGTTGGGCTCATAGTCTCCAACTTCTGGCTTGCGAATGATCTCCTAAACTTTGGTGATGTCACCCAATAGAATTTCATCTGTCGAGCATCTCTCATTGGAACACTTGAGGATTTTAGAGATAAGTTAAGAGGTGAGAATGGAGGGTTTCTTGTCAAAAGAAAATTTGCAGATGATGAAGTTGCCATCATCAGAAGGCTTGGCATCTTCGTAAAATTTCTTGAGTTTAGACCCATGGAACTTATTGGTTTCAGTCATAAGGCTCTTCAGACTGGCTTTATGAAATTTAGCAAGAATGTCTCATATGGGGAAATGTTGGTTATTGAAAAGATAGTCCCAATCTGTGAGAAAACCTTTGTTTAAAACAATAGACTTTGGTTCTAAAGGTGAACCAGAAGCAGCAACAGATTTGGAAGATTTGCATGGACCTAGTGTTAAAAAGGAAGCTTTTTGAGAAAGAAGAGAAAATGTTTGCCTTGGAGAAATTTTGCAGAGAAAAATATGAAAGTGACAAGAGTCTTTGCAAAAGAAAATGGTATTTAAATGAAATGGGAAAAATTAACCTCTCGTAAGCTTTGATAATGGCCATGTGGAAAAACATTAAATCTGTGCCCTTTTTTCATAAAGATGGATGTGAAAATCCACAAAAATAGCGAAATTTACATTTGGTAACTCATAAAATATTAAATTTTGAAGTCCGCAGTTAATTTTTCAAAAACGTTTTTGGATTTTTAGCATGTAGTGCACACGCCTAATAATACACCGACACGTACGCAAGCATGTATTGACACTGAACTGCCTATTTAAAATAGGTATCATTACCCGCCAGTTTGACTTGATAGTAGCGCGTGGGTAGTAGTCAGATTTGTATCTTTTGAATTTATCCACACGTCACCTTTAAGTGATGAAAACAATGCCTGAATTTTATAAAGTTTGACTGAGCATTAAAAGGAATTATTTTAACGCTGTGTAAACTTTTTCAAGAGCTGTTGAGTGCTAAGTATAAAGTATCATTTTGCTTCAAGTGATACAAAATATAAGCACTGATGATGAATGTAAGAATTTTATAAAATATAATTTTGATCATTGACGCTTGTCTGGCTTGAATAAGCACAATTTTAAAATTTCCCCTAAATTTGATGACTTGTTTCAACTTTTCCAAAATTCTAAACATAATTATAAAGTGGATTCCCCTTAAATTATATGTCTAATTAAAGTTAGATGCTTCATGATTAAGCATTTAAATCAATCATACCCAATTCACTTCCTTATAAAGTGATAAAGCATTGTTCATTGAGCCTTTGGTGAAGATATCTGCCAGTTGTTTGTCAATTCCAATGAAGTACATATATTTCTTTTGAACATGGTGACATAAGAAATGGTATCTAATGTCAATATGTTTGGTTCGAGAATGAAGAGCTAGGTTTTGGGTCATGGTTAAAAAACTTAATTTGTTTATCATAAAGGATTAGGGTAGGACATAGGATTACACCATAATCTCTAAGTTGTTACTTCATCCAAAGGATTTGGACACAAACAACTACCAGTGGCTACATACTCTGTTTCAGCAGTAGAAGTCGCTATGGATTGTTGTTTCTTACTATGCTATGAAACCAACTCATCACCAAGAAATTGACATGTACAACTTTTACTTTCTATATCAATTTTGCATCCGAAAAAATCTGTGTCTAAATAACCAATTAGTTCAAAAGGAGAGTCCCTAGGATACCATAACCCCACATGTTGTGTGCCTCTGAGGTACTTAAGGATTCTCTTGGTAGAAATGAAGTGTGATTCCTTTGGATAAGCTTCAAATTGTGCACACATGCATACCAAAAATATTATATCAGGTCAACATGCTGTAAGATAAAGTAGAGATCCAAATATAGATCTATAACTAGTGATATCCATTTTCTTTTTATTTTAATCTTTATCTAACTTAAGCGTTTGGCTCATTGGAGTTTTAGACACTGATGGATTTTCCATACCAAATTTCTTAATCATGTCTTGTGTAAATTTAGCTTGGTGAATAAATATGTCATTACGGTGTTGTTTACCTTGTGTCCTAAGAAGAAAGTTAATTCACCGAGCATGCTCATTTCAATTTGGTCTTGCATAATTTATAAAAAATTCTCATACAAACACTTGTTAGTAGAGCCAAATATAATACCGTCAACATAAAGTTTGACTAAGAGAATAGTTGCGTCATTGGTAATTTTGAATAATGTTGTGTCAACACTGCCTTCTGAAAAGCGTTTACCAATAAGAAAGATCGAGAGAGTGTCATATTGTTGGTCCCAAGTGGCATACGAAAGGTTCTAGAAGGGGGAGGGGGTTCAATAGACCCTGAAATTATTTTCGAACTTCAAATTTATCGAGTTAAACTTTTACATGCCCTTATCTTGAAAAGACAGCAACACACGATCAGCACTTATAGAAAATAAGGTTTTAAGACTTGTTTTAGAAACATAACTTAGATAGTAGTTTTGAGTACTTAAATAAAGATAAATCAAGCGCTCAACACTATATCATGGTTAGCACAGCGGAAGATTTTGTAAGTCTCTTAATGAAATAATTTAGGCGCTTAGAAAAAAATACTTAGTTGCTTTGATTTTATTTCTTTAAATGATATGATTTATGAAAATATGATAATATGATGAAAGATAAAATCAATAATACAGTAATGAATAAAAGACAAGAGAATTGAAAAGTTCACTGGGTATGTGTAATCCCAGCTACATCCTTCTACTCCTTTTCACACAGAATGAATTCACTAAAATGAATTACAAAGCTTCACAGAGATAGCTTTAAAACTATAGCAAGTGATGAAGACTTGATCTTGAGTTCCCTGATCACACATATTTCAACTCATCTAAAATATTCTTCTAACAAGCTTCTTTCACTCAGAAATATGACTTCATTTTCAACGACTTTGTCACACAGAGGGAAGAGGTTGATGGGTTTTATCAAGGGTTTGTTTGATTTGGAAAGTTTGAACACTTTTAGGAATATCTCATTGGAAAGTTAAGTTCTTCTATGAAGATGTATGAGATATGGGTTGGCTGTAGAGATGTATATGTTGAAGTTGGTGCCCGGCGCGCTAATTATTTGGGTGCCATTCTCGAGATAACTCCATGACAATCTTATTGTAAATAAAGTCAAACATGTAATTGGCATTCTTTATTCTTAAATATTCTTAGAATAAAGTCCCGTAAGATCACACATAGCTATGGGACATCATCGCGCATCAGGTATGGTGATGATGGAATATGTCTCCAAGGCTGTGATCCTTAAAACTGTTCCAAGTAGTGAAAGGGTTCATCAAGATGAGGAATGTTGATGAACCTGAAGGAGTTTCTTGTACACATATGTCCTTGGAGGACGTGCCTTGTTCCATAGGCATTGGTACGGTGAAAGCTTATATGTATATGAGGGTTCTCATTTGGGAAATGAGTAAACTGAACTACCCCATGGAAGTTCCTTAATTGGAATCCTAGTCCAATCTGAAACTTCCAATAATCATATGGGTGTAAGATTAATCCTTATGGACCTGAGATTCCATAGGTTATCTTGTGCATGGTCCACCTTGCTTTGATCTATTTCATGATCACTAGTGGGTTGTCATATGAGATACTTTGGATATGGTCTGATTATGTACGAAGATACATGAGAGACCAAGAAAGGATTCATCTCTTACTTTAGCAAGTCGGTCAATCTCCTATGTTTACATAGTACATCAACTTAGGGGTCTCTGGCCAGAGCAAGATATCTAATGAGGCGGAGTGTTTACTCCTTTAGATAACCAAAGTTGATGTCACTTGTAATGGGATACATAGTTAATTGAGTTATTAGGTTTTGACTAAACCTTTACCCTAGACTCGATTCGGGAGATTAGATGGAGGGATCTTACTTACACGTGGATCGTGATTATGAAAGGATGTATCTTTACTTATTGTTTATGTCTAGGTCTTCGTTGCCCGTTGCTAGACAGTAACCACGATTTGTAGGTGCCTTGAATTAATATGATGATTAATTCAAGGCTTGATTAAAACAAGTTGGATTTAATCTAGTATTTCTATTTTTGGAAAGTACACTAGAACTTTTGGAAAGTGTATGTACTACTACCACATAAATGGTCCTAAGGGGTCACACACATAACTCGAAGTAGATTCTCTGCTTGATTATGTAATTAATCGATTCTTGGAGAAATCAAGAAAATTAGGAAAGTATACTACTTTCCTAATTGGGAATATGAATTAATTAATGGAGATTAATTAATTAGATTATTTAATTAATCATGGTGGATTAATTAATTAATGGACCTTGATGAGCCCAAGTATTTTATTTAATTGGCCTAGGCTCAATTAAATAAATAATAAAATTGTTGAGGTGATTTAATTAAAGTTGGACTTTAATTAAGAGATTTAATTATATGGTTAAGTCCAATAATTAAATAACTTGGAAGACAAGATTAAATCACGTAGGATCGGATCAAATTCTTGGTCTCCAAGAAAGAGGATGGGCTGATTTGGCATGTGAAAAGAGAAGGAAATTTCCTTCCATGTCTTGATCTAGTAGAATCAAGAAAGTCAGTATTTGATAAGGAAAGATTGACTTTGACTTAGAATTCTTTCCTTATCCTATATTGACTAGGATTTGAATTCTAACTAATATAGAATTATTATGTAGGAAATAATCTTAGAGATATATTTCTACATAGAAAGTAATTCTATTAGGGTTAGGATTTTGCCTATAAATATAAGTGTTGAAGAAAACATAATACACCAAATCACACATAGTGATATACACGCCTACATAAAGAGAGAAAAAGCTTGAAATTTTCGTCTCTCTTCTCTTGTGAAAAACCATCCCCTTAGCCTCAATTGATTGATGTAATTTTCTCATGTGTTGAGATTAATTACTCACTACTATATTCCCACACCTTTTACATATAAGCCTTTAGTTTAGTTTAAGAATCGATTAGTTAGCTAGCACCAAGAATGAATTGATTGGAGAATCAAAATGAGGTGTGGATACCATTAGAGGCGAGACACATGGATCGCTACAACCGGGAGATACAAGTGAGGCTTGGAGCCGAGATGAAGAATTGTTTGATTGGACGATTCAATGGGTTGATGAAAAAGATCAAATTCAACCTAAACTAAAATAGCGTTGTTGGTCAGTTTTATTTTCATCCCTCTCATACGTATTCGACAGAGCCGACTGAAAATCCTATTTAAGGATGGCATGTTTTAGAATTTTTAATTTCCTCCGTGCTTAGCCATGCCGGGGATTACTCAACCCAACAGTGGTATCAGTGTTGTGAATCCTGGTTCATGCGCAGTGGAAACATAAACACATATCCGGATTCCAAATCGGATCACTTTTGGGTTTTAATGATTTTGTAATTTCAAAAATTAACATGGTGATGAAATGCAATTTCATCTTTTACACTAATCTTTTGATTTGATTAAAAACTTGGTCTTCCGGATAGCAGCAATTCGAAACTCTTGCCTCTAGATATCATGCCGGAACGAACTTGAAGAAAAATCCACCACCCTATGACATGCTATGGCCGACTGCTACTAGGGGAGGAGAGAGAAATTTTTCTCTTCTTCTTTCTTTGCTGTCAAGTCTAATGTAAGAGTTAGGTTTTGACTGAACTAGTGTTAGGTATATATAAGGAGTGATGGGCTTGAAATTAACTAATTCCTTGAGCCCATCCAACTCCTCACACATACGCATATACATGCCCCTTTTCATCCTTGTTGGGCCAAGTTGACTTTCAACTTAGTCCAATTATTAATTAGGTCCAACATATTTTAATCCAATTAAAATATAATACTAATTAATAATCATCTAAATTAAATAATCTAATTATTTAATAAAAAGGATGAGTATAATAAATAAGTCTATTTATTTATTATAATTAATTTAATTTCATTAATCTAATTAATCAAATAAATTAATGCGTTCATAATAAATAAATCTTATTATTTATTATTAATTTATTTTCATTAATCCAATTAATCAAATAAACTAATTTGATCATCAAATAGCAAATTACCTAATTTATGTTTATGACAACGAAAGAATTTTCTTTGCTCAATTCCTTTGAAGACCGACTCTCTAGGTTCGTTTCAATTGGCATTGGGAGGAAACCAAGGATGTGCTTGTCACTAAGCCAGTCATGTGGACTCACATCGAAACCCAATTGAAATGAATAGATCAAATACGAACCTTTAGGTCACACACATCATGTGAGTATAAGTCCTTCACTGTAACATTCTGATCGAGTGAGAGTCATAGATTATGTCAAACTCATAGGACTCAATGTTGTGCTACAAGGAATCATAGTAAGATAAAATTACTGAACTACCCTTATGTACTATACATATGTTAGTTCTCCTACTTTGGCCAAAGACTTATAATTTAATTTACCTACGATCGCACAGGACGTTAACTCGTTACTACCTGAGACCGTGAATTCCCTATTGGCAATCACCAAACAATTGCCACTTGTCCATTTAAATTGCACTTCGAGGTTGATCCCACCAATGGGTGAAATAGATCTAACTACTCTAATAATTCGTTCAGTGTCACAAGTTCAATCTTCGTGAATCCACTAGTCTAAGTCTCACACACACTTTCGTGACCAGTAATTCAATGATTGACATTCCAAGAGTAATTACCCATGTGATCGAATTACGGGGAGCCGTGTTCGAATATATCAATTCCATTGATATGTCTATGACCAAGCTCCACCATCCAAAGTGACCGATTGACACTCCTTGTCAAATCTTGCATTATACAAGTCTGATCTTAATGCCTAATTAAGACTCGTCGACTTGTGAACTTTAGTTTGAGTAAATATGGAACCAATACTTCTAGTGTCCATCTCCTCTAACCATCGAGGAGTATAAGATTCCTCTTGATTACTTGGAACTTCTTTGTTCAATACTTATATTAATGACATCAAGAGTGTATAAAAGAATAAGAGTTTGCACAACATAAAGGTAAATGCCCTATTTAATCTAATTTCTCTTTGGCATGGAGGGCCTAATATTAACAATCTCCCACTTGCACTCAATGCCAATCGCTATTGTATCTAATACCCATCTTCTCAAGATGTCATTCTAGCACTGCCTGTGATAGTGGCTTGGTCAGTGGGTCAGCAAAGTTATTTGCTGAATCTATTCTTTGCATGGCTATGTCACCTCTTCCAACGATCTCTCTAATGATGTGGTATCTTCTCTTAAGGTGTTTGGATTTATAGTGAGACTTGGGTTCCTTAGTCTGCGCGATGGCTCTATTGTTGTCACAGAAAAGTGGAAATGGGAGCTCCATGCTAGGAACCACTTGAAGTTCAGCTGCAAACTTCTTTATCCAAACAACCTCTTTGGCCATCTCCGAGGCAACCATGTACTCAGCTTCGGTGTTTGAGTCGGCCGTCGTGCTTTGGTTGGAAATTTTCCAAGTCTCTGCTTCATCGTTTAAAGCGAATACAAACCACGAGGTGGACTTACAGTCATCGACATCACACTGAAAGTCAGATTCATTATAATGTTCCACCTTTAGTTCCCCATCTCCATATGTCAAACATATATCCTTAGTTCTTTTTAAGTAG
The DNA here is from genome assembly GCA_019426215.1 of Buddleja alternifolia. Classification (NCBI taxonomy): domain Eukaryota; kingdom Viridiplantae; phylum Streptophyta; class Magnoliopsida; order Lamiales; family Scrophulariaceae; genus Buddleja; species Buddleja alternifolia. The sequence goes on along the minus strand of CM033390.1, from coordinate 20,493,540 downwards.
TTGAGGATACCCTTCACATCAATCCAATGCTTTTCCTCTGGGCTAGCTTGAAGCCTACTTACCACGCTCACAATGTAGGCAATGTCCGATCTTGTGCATAACATAGCGTACACAAGACTCCCTATTGCTGATGCATAGGGGACTCAACTCATTCTCTTACGATCATCCTCACTTTGAGGACTCATTGATTTAGAGAGATGGAGTCCATGTCTTATGGGCAAGAGCCCTCTTTTAGAATCTTCCATTCCGAATCTTTTCAAAACCTTTTCCAAATAGAGGGCTTGGGAGAGGCCCATTTTCCTATTCGCTCTGTCCCTAAAGATGCGAATTCCAAGAATATAGGTCATTTCTCCTAAGTCTTTCATGGAGAACATGCTTGAGAACCAAAAACTTGACACGACAAAATCCTAGCAAGAGAACTAGGTCGCGTAAGTAGTAAAGTGGATTTCTAAGTCCGGGGTTATCGTATCCGCAGGGACAACTATAATCTAAGTACCGAGACTACTATATTACTCAATTCTAAGTTAAATCGGTTGATAAAAAGGTTGATTAACTAATTAATAAATACTAGAAAATAAACTAAGGCAACGTCACACCAAATAAAGGGAGGAAACAATAGAGAGAAGCGATCAAGGCACATGGTTCAACCAATTATGCATTTCGATTGTGATTTAGGTTCTATTGGATTATTAGATTGATGTAGCTAAGGCGAAATTCCCTAACGTACGTACTACCCAATCTCTTGGCATAGCAACCCTACCCTTGGTAACGATTTCCTATATATCTCTATATGAAAACCCGATTAACGAGGATGCATTTAAGGTCTAGGAATTCCCCACGTGAATGGAAAGCCACCTAAAGAAACCGAGTCTATCTCTAGTCGGTTTAACTATAGGGTATTCAATGTTTATATCTTCCCTAGGTTATTATCTCTCGATCTCTAACCTAGGCATTTTATCAAACACTTGGTGATCAAGCAAATGTAGCATTGAGATCAAATATTGAATACATAGCTAAAACCAAAATTAATCCAATAAACACCAACAAAACAACAATCAAAATAACATAAATGGCCTATCCATGGCCTCAATCAAACAAATTTAGCTCATATTCATGTCAAAAGTGCAAATATAAATCATACAAGTCATAGGAGATTTGAACAAATTCAAGAAACAAATATGTAAAAACTCCCTAATTCTTGTAGAGATGTGGATTCCTTGTTGAATTCTCCATGTTTTGACCTTCGATCTTCTCTTCTAAGCTCCCTCTCTCTCTATTTTCGTGTGGCAGCTGCTATCCAAGGTGAGTTAGGGTAAAAAATGGCAAAAAGGGGTATTTATAGACCAAGCCGCTGCCTCGAACGCCACGGCGTTCGCTTGTTGAACGCCTCGGCATTGGCTACTGCATGTGAACGCCGCGGCGTTCGTGGATGAACGCCGCGGCGTTCGTCCCCTGCTGCTCCAGCCAGTTTTGGTAAACTTCGCATAACTTTCTCTACCGATGTCGGAATTCACTGATTCAAGTTGCTGTAGAATCCTAAAACAAAGATCTACAACTCTCCAGAAGACACTAGGGCCGAAATCAAACGTTAAAGATGACAAAATTGTCTCACAAGTCGCTGAATGAGAAAACTCCATCGTAAGACGTCTCTTCCGATGACGTTTTCACCTCCTTCCCTACATATCTGATCTTTGTCTTCAACATAAGAAATGTACCTTTGCCTCTTATCTTTCCATTGGTATAAGAAGTGTGTAATTTGGACATGGGTAGAGAAATCTATTCCATAAACTCTAGCACTGCGCAGACAGTTTGTATCTTTATGCATGATTTACCCTCAATCCTTGTTCTTTTCCTCTAAATGTTATGTTATTCTATAAAATATGAGAAAACAAGGGTCAAAGCATCATATGTGATCAAATTATCAAGGCAACAATCAAAACTAAGTCGATAAACGGGGGAAAACTAGTGTAAAAATAACATATATCAACGCATGGTTCATCTTCGTTCTTGAAAAAGCCATAATTCTGAACTTCTTCATCAAAAATGAAGATTTTAGCCTCGCGATGCTTATTTAAGTCCATAAATTGATTTATTCAATTTACACACCTTATTAGAATCTTCATTGGACACGAAACCTTTGGGATGTTCCATATAGATGTCCTTCTCGAGGTATCCATTCAAAAATGTGGTTATCAAGTCCATCTGCCAGATTTCATAGTCCAGGTGTGTGGCTTATTGCAAGCAGAATTCTGATGGATTTGATCATGGAAATGGGAGAAAAGGTTTGCTCATAGTCAATACCCTATTTTTTACTATACCCTTATGCCACAAGCCTAGCTTTAAAAGTATCTACCTTGCTATCCGAACCAATCTTTCTCTTGTAGATGCACTTGCAACCTATTGGTGCAATACCCCTAGGGCAATCCACTAGTTCTAGACTTGGTTCGAATACATCATATTCATCTCAGTCTTCATAGCTTCAAGCCATTTCGCAGAATCTATATCCTCCATCGCATGCCATCTATAAATCAGAATCGGGCGCCTAGGCGTGCGTGTTTGGGCGCCTAGGCGCGCGACACAGCGTACCTGGATTCTTTTGGGTGGTAATGCCCGCGCCTAGGCGGGCGTTGTTCGGCGCTTGGGCGCCCCTTTCAGAATCGGGCGCCTAGGCGCCTGTTTTCTCGGCGCTTGGGCGCCCCTTTCAGAATCGGGCGCCTAGGCGCCTGATTTCTCGGCGCTTGGGCGCCCCTTTCAGAATCGGGCGCCTAGGCGCCTGATTTCTCGGCGCTTGGGCGCCCCTTTTCGAATAGTTTTGTAAAGAATTTCATTTCCTGTTTCAAAAGGGAAGAGACAAAACACTTAAAACACAAACTAACAAAGATGTAAGATTAGAAAATAAAGCAACAAACGGAATAATAAGGGAAAAAAGAAAAGGAAACGGAAAGAAAACATGGGTTGCCTCCCAAGAAGCGCTAGTTTAGAGTCATTAGCTCGACTGAAAGCGAAGAATCACGAAGGGTCCGCGAGGATGAAGGACTCTTTGTCTCTTGGTCCATCCATCCCTAAGTAAGGTTTTAGACGTTGAGCGTTGACCAAGAAAGTATGTCCTTTATCTGTTGTAAGCTCAACGGCGCCGGATGGATAGACCTGGGAAATCAAAAATGGGCCCGACCATCGAGACTTAAGCTTCCCGGGGAAGAGTCGGAGTCGAGAGTTGTATAGCAACACCCGCTCTCCCTTGTGGAATTCCCGGGGGAGAATATGTTTGTCATGCCACATTTTGGTCCGCTCCTTATAGAGTTTTGCGTTCTCATAGGCAAGATGACGCCATTCTTCGAGCTCGTTGAGTTGTAGCAAACGTTGTGTACCTACACTTTGAGAGTCAAAATTTAGAAACTTAATGGCCCAATAAGCACGATGCTCGAGTTCAACGGGCAAGTGACATGTTTTGCCAAAAACAAGACGATACGGGGACATGCCAATTGGGGTTTTATAGGCGGTCCGATAAGCCCAAAGAGCATCATCCAATTTAAGGGACCAATCCTTTCTTGATGCGTTGACAATTTTTTCTAAAATACGCTTAATCTCCCTATTCGAGACCTCCACTTGGCCACTAGTTTGTGGGTGGTATGGGGTCGAAATTTTATGCTTCACCCCGTACTTGGTCAATAAAAGTTCAAACTGCCTGTTGCAGAAGTGGGTGCCCCCGTCACTAATGATGGCTCGGGGAGTTCCAAATCGAGTAAAAATATGCTTCTTCAGAAAACGAGTGACAACCCGAGCATCATTAGTAGGCAAGGCCACGGCTTCCACCCATTTGGAGACATAGTCTACCGCAACAAGGATATATTTATTTGAACAAGAACTGGGAAAAGGGCCCATGAAATCCACACCCCATACATCAAACAACTCACATTCTAACATGCTATTTAAGGGCGTTTCATGATGTTTAGAGATGTTCCCCATTCGTTGACAGCGATCACAAGATTTGACATAATGATGTGCATCTTTAACAAGAGTAGGCCAGAAGAAACCTGATTGGAGGATCTTAGCTACCGTTTTGGAAGGCCCAAAATGGCCACCAACCGCCATATCATGACAATGAGATAGGATAGCATGCACGTCCGTTTCGGGTATGCAACGTCGAATTAAACCATCTGCACAAACTTTGAATAAAAAGGGTTCGTCCCAAAGATATTGCTTTACATCAGATAGAAATTTCTTCTTTTGATGAAAAGTGATATCCGGGGGAAGACGGCCCGTAACAATGTAATTGGCAAAGTTAGCATACCAAGGTGAGATTTTTTCAGAAATAGCAAGGAGGTGTTCATCTGGGAATTCCTCACGAATTGGTGTCTCATCTAACGGATCATTCACTAGCTCTAATCGTGAGAGGTGGTCGGCTACTACATTTTCGGTGCCTTTCTTGTCTTTTATCTCTAAATCAAATTCTTGGAGTAACAAAATCCACCTAAGGAGTCTTGGTTTAGCATCTTTCTTGGCAAGCAAATATTTTAAAGCCGAATGATCGGTGTAAACTATCACTTTGTTTAGCACGAGGTAAGAGTGGAATTTATCGAATGCAAAGACTATGGCGAGTAATTCTTTTTCCGTGGTGGCATAATTCAATTGTGCATCGTTAAGAGTTTTACTAGCATAGTAAATGGTTCGAAATACCTTTTCCTTCCTTTGGCCAAGGACCGCTCCAACCGCGGTGTCACTCGCATCACACATCAATTCGAATGGTAAGCTCCAATCGGGGGATGACATGATAGGGGCGGAAACTAAGCGTTCCTTCAAATCAAGAAAGGCCTGCATACAAGAAGAATTGAAATCAAAAGGTGCATCTTTAACAAGCAAATTAGACAACGGTTTCGCAATTTTAGAGAAATTCAAGATGAATCGCCTATAGAAACCAGCATGCCCGAGAAAACTCCTAACAGCTTTTACCGATGTGGGCGGGGGAAGTTTTTCAATGACCTCAATCTTGGCTTGGTCCACTTCGATCCCTTTCTGAGAGATCTTGTGGCCAAGTACAATCCCCTCCCGGGCCATTAAATGGCATTTTTCCCAATTCAAAACAAGGTTGGTTTCTTCACAACGTTTAAGCACAACATTTAGATGAGCAAGACAGATATCAAAAGTTGTTCCGAAAACAGAAAAGTCATCCATAAAAATTTCAAGGAAATCTTTAACCATATCATGAAAAATAGCCATCATGCATCTTTGAAAAGTGGCCGGGGCATCCTTCTATAAGCAAATGTGCCATAAGGACAAGTGAAAGTGGTTTTCTCTTGGTCCTCAGGATCTATGGCAATTTGATTATAGCCGGAGTAACCATCTAGAAAACAATAGAAATCATGCCCGGCTAATCGTTCAAGCATTTGGTCAATAAAGGGGAGGGGGAAATGATCCTTACGTGTGGCATCATTCAATTTACGGTAATCTATACATACACGCCACCCACTAATTATACGAGTTGGGATAAGCTCATTATTCGCATTCTCAATTACCGTTATCCCCCCTTTCTTAGGCACCACTTGGGTAGGGCTCACCCACGCACTATCAGAAATAGGATAGATTATACCTGAGTCGAGCAGTTTAATCACTTCCTTCTTTACTACCTCTTGGATTTGTGGGTTTGATCTCCTTTGGGGTTGGCGTGTAGGCTTGGTGGAGTCCTCCATAAGTATTTTGTGCATACATATCGCTGGACTAATGCCTTTGATGTCCGCAAGTTTCCACCCAAAAGCCCGTTTGTGAGATCTCAACACCGTCATTAATTGCTCTTCTTGTGATCCTGAAAGAGATGAGGAAATGATCAATGGGAGTGTTTCGTCATCGTTCAAGTACACATATTTAAGGTGGGAGGGGAGGGGTTTGAGTTCGAGAGAGGGGGGTTCTTCAATAGATGGGCGAGGTGATCCTGACAATGATCTATCAACTTTGATGAATCCTCCCGAATGAGAGGAAGATTTGTACTCCAAGCTTAGAACCTTTTCCACTAGATCATCTTTCTCCGAGTCCACTTGCATGGATTTCATAAGATTCTGTTCGAGAGAATTTTCAATTGTATTGTCCTGTAAATACTCAACAATCAAATGGTCAAATGTATCAATTCGATAACACGAGTCATGATCAATAGGATGTTTAAGGACTTTGTAAACATCAAAGGTAACTTTGTCATCGCCCACATTCAAGGTAAGCTTACCATTAGCAATGTCAATTACCGCCTTACCCGTGGCTAGGAATGGTCTCCCTAGGATTAATGGTACCTCCACATCTTCTTCCATGTCGAGTACTACGAAATCAACGGGAAAATAAAACTTGTCGACTTGGACAATAACGTCTTCGATTATCCCCTTGGGCCTCTTGATCGATCGGTCGGCTAGTTGAAGGCTCATTGAGGTCGGCTTGGGATTTCCAAGGCCTAGCTTTTTAAACAGTGAGTATGGAAGAAGATTGATGCTGGCCCCCGAGTCACATAACACCTTCTTGAATGATAGGGATCCAATTGTGCATGGGATTGTGAGACTCCCGGGATCTTGGAGCTTAGTTGGCAATTTATTGAGTAATACGGCGGAGCATTCTTCCGTGAGGCACACCGTCTCATTCTCTTCCCACTTCTGCTTGTTGGAGAGTATGTCCTTGAAGAACTTCACATAATTCGGCATTTGGAGAATGGCGTCAATAAACGGAATATTAATTCTCACTTCCCGAAGGATTGCCAAAATTCGAAGAAAGCTCGGATCCATCTCCTTTTTCTTCTTTTTGTGAGCATTTGGGAAGGGGAGACGAACTTCGATAGGGGGAGAAAGCGTTGGATTAGACGGATGAAAACCCACAGAAACAGTGGGCGGCGCCTGGGTGCGTATATCGGCGCCTAGGCGCGGATCTGTTGGCGCCTGGGCGTGCAGTTCTGGGCGCTCGGGCGCGGGATGCAAAGAGTTTGCATCTGGCAGGTTTGTGGGTGGCGCCTGGGCGCGTATATTGGCGCCTAGGCGCGTATCTGTAGGCGCCTGGGAGTGCAGGTCGGGGCGCTCGGGCGCGGGATGCAGAGAGTTTTGTCGAGAACAGGTTAGATCAGGCGCCTGGGCGTGCATGTCTGGGTGCTCGGGCGCGGATGTACTGGCAGTGTCATTCTCCAATTGTTTGCCACTTCTCAAGGCTATGGCATTGCATTGGGCCTTCGGGTTCTTTTCCGTGTCGCTTGGGAGAGTCCCCGGGGCTCTACCGTTAACCGCATTAGAAAGTTGCCCTACTTGTGTTCGCAAATCCTTCATCTCCATACACATATCCTTTATCATACTCCGAAGTTCGTTGAAAGATGTATCGGACTTTTTCATGTGAGCATCCAGTTTCTCATCGATTGTGGGAGGTCGCATTTGCACTTGACCTTGACCTTGTCCATTGAAATTGCCTTGCCTCGGGGGTGGGTTATTGAAGGGTGGTCGTGGAGCTTGATAGATCCCCGGTTGATAAATCCCCGGTTGTGCGTTCTGTGTGGGGTTGGGCCTTTTTGGAAAATTCTCGGGTATATGAAAGTTCACCCGAGGTTTATTTTGATTCCCCACATAATTAACATTGCCAACCTCCGGTTCCAAGACTACTACTTCCTCAACTACTTCCTCAATACAAGCAACCTTTTTAGAGGATGAGGCCTCTTCATCGTCGGGGTAAAGCTCGTCTTCTCGGGCCAACTGTTCGACTTTGTCCCATACACTTTGACAGTCTAACCCAAGGAGATCTCCTCCCGCACCCGCGTTGAGTCTATGCCGAATACGTGACCTAACCCCATCATAGAAATGGAGTACTTGTTCATTCAACCCAAAATTATGATCGGGACATTTACGGAGCATGCCCTTATATCTAGCCCAAGCCTCGGCTAAAGATTCATTGCTCCTTTGCCTAAACCCTTTTATATTACTCCGTAGCTCATTGATTTTTGAGGGTGGAAAGAATTTATTTAAAAAGGCATCGACCAACTCACTCCATGTTGTAATAGATTGTGGAGGTAAGGATTTGTACCATGTTGTCGCCCTATCCTTCAATGAGAAATGGAAGACTCTTAGACGAATCGCATCAAGATCACGTGGGTGATATTGAATGGTCACAAGAGCCTCATCTATGGTTTCCAAATGAGCGTGTGGTGATTCGTGCGGTTCTCCATAGAAAGGATCTCCTTGCACCATATTAAAAATGTGAGCCGGAATGTGGTAGTTTGGTGTGAAGAAATTAGGCACGACGGGCCCCGGAATGGTATGGACCCTAGGAGGTAAGCTACCCCGAACCGACGGGAGTTGTGGAGGAGGTACCGCTTGCATGGCTTGTAGAACACCTTGTAACCACTCCATAGTTTCCGGTGAGTTCATGTCCGGGAAATTTCCATTTGGGTTTTGGTTGAGATTATTGGCCATTTCTCTTGCTCGCCTACTAGTCCTAAGAACTCGTTCAATTTCGGGCTCCAACTCGTATAGAGGCTTGTTTGAGGAGCGGGTCATGCACCTCAAGAATCTAACAATTAAATACAAGAACAAAATTAGACTAATCACGAAAATAAAAGAAAATCAAGAAATGAACGAAAACTAAGAATTATAAAAAATGTAAACGAAAATAAATAAAAAAAATAAAAAAAATAAAAACTAAAATAAACAAGTCCCCGGCAACGGCGCCAAAAACTTGACACGCTAAAAGCTAACGTGCTATGATAGCAAGTGCACTAGACGTGTGTAGTAATAAGTGGACAAAAAGTCCGGGTTGTCGAACCACAAGGACTTGAATTCTAGTTCATGATTTTCGATAAAAGATAAGACAATTAAAGTAAAGTGCAAGAAAAAGATTAAACAAACGAAGAACCAAAGAGAAACGTACTATAGATTTAATCTCACGTATGATAGAATGACTAAGGCACATGCTACAACCGAATCTACTCGTCAATATATATGAGCTACTCTTCGAATTATTAGACTCCTATTGCTTTGGTGGAAACTCCTAAATTAACTATTACCCGATGTCTCGGCACATAATAATCCTATGATTAATTGACGGTTCTTTAAATATGTCTATCCGAGAATCTAATCAAAAATCACGCATTAACGTTCTAGAGCTTCCCCGAACGAATCCGGCTAACAACACCCGGGAATCTTTACCTATTTCTAGGGCAATCCCTCATTTGTTTCGGATGATGTGTTAATTCTCTTGCACCCTAATCTATTTTCTCTCGAACAACTAGATTAGGCAAGATAGCAAGCATATGGTGATCAAACACATGATTGGAATAAAAGCATAGAATTAACACACAAAGCAATAGGAGAATTAATACAAAGAGCAACTTCACATATATTGATTCATAAATTTGGCCTTCACATGGCCTTAATTCTACAATATTAGCCTCTCATCAAAGCCTTAAGAAAATCTAATACAAACATATACATACTCATGGAAATAAACATGTAAATGCAAATAATTAAAACTCCCTCAATTGATTGATGATGGATCTTTGCTCTTGATCTTCAATCCTTAGCTCCTTTCTCTTTGTTCCCCTCCAAAAGTGATGAAGAAAATGGTGATCAATGATGATAAGTGAAAAGTGATGGATCAAATGTCTCTCTCTCCCTTCCTCTCCAGAATGATCGGTCAATTGTGCTCAAATATCCTTAAGAAGACCACCACAAATCAGCTCCTCATGTGTATGTCCCCCCTAGTGTCCCCTCCACTACTCTTAAAGTGAGTAGTATATAATTCCCTAAAGTAGATCTAGTAAGAAACATACTTATGACATCCCTCTCATACATGTGATGACCTCTTGGCTTTAAATGTTCCATTCCCCCATCAAATGATGATCTTTTGGCTGAAAGGAATCAAATCTCGGATGTGGCCACGCCTAGGCGCGGGAATTATGGCGCTCGGGCGCCCAAATCAGAATGTTGGGAGTATTTGCCTCTGTCTGGCGCAGTAATTGTATTTCCTTCATAACTCTCTCCACAAAACTCCAATTTGGATGATTCAAGTCCTCATTTGAAGCTCACACATAGTTCTACAACTTTGTAGAAGGAAAATTCATCCCATTCGGTCTCTAAACATACGGAAAAAGCGCTCGAACGTGGAAAGTGGTGTAGATATGGCGCCCGGGCGTGGGCAAAATGGCGCCTAGGCGTAGGGGTGCATAGCAATTTGGCCTAAACTTGTTTTATACGTCATTTTTCATCCCGTTCTTTGATTGTATCCATTTAAGACCTGAAATCACTTAATGCACGAATTAAACGCACATGTGGCAAGAATCAAGCGATAAATGAACCTAAGACATAAACGCAAAGGGGCTTAAAAACACGTAAAAATGCCTCTTATCAATACTCTAATCGATCTACGTGATGGTGGTTGTGTGTGGTTAGGTTCATTTTGAGTCTCTTGAACAGTGGTCTCTAAACGGATTTCATTTTGTTCTTCCAAAACAATCTTTCTTCCTGCACTATCTTCTCGAACGAACTCGTCTTTGAGAAAGTACGCATATAGAGCCACAATGACTCTTTGATCATCGTGCAAGTAGAAGAGGTATCCCATAGAATCTTCTGGGAAACCAACGAATCGACATTTTAAAGATCTATCTTCCAATTTCTCCATCTTTGTCTTTTTGACATAGGCTAGATAACCCCATAGCCTAATGTGTTTAAAACTAGGCATCTTTCCACTCGATATCTGATAAGAAGTTTTGGGAATAGGCCTAGATGGACACGTTCAAGATGTGGGCTGCTATGAGCATGCATGGCCCCACAATGACATGCGAAGATCCGTGTAGCTGAGCATTGATCGAACCATATCCAATAGAGTTCTATTTCGTCACTCGGCTACCCCATGGAGTTGTGGAGTTGCTGGAGGAGTTAATTGTAATAAAATTTTATGTTCAGTTAAGAACTCACCAAATTCGGCACTCATATATTCTCCACATCGATCAAATCGTAGTGTTTTGATACGTTTTCTAATTTGGTTTTCAACCAAGCCTTGAATTCTTTGAACCATTTAATAGATTCAGACTTGTGCTTCATTAGGTATACGAGACCATACCTAGAGTGGTAATCAATAAATGTAATGAAGTATTGAAAACCTCCACGAGCCATTTTCCTGAAAGGCCCGTAAATGTCAGTATGTATTAAGCCAAGTACTTCATTGGTCATTTAAAATGCCCTGTGAAGGGTGACCTAGTCATTTTGCCTTTGAGACAAGACTCGTAAGTGGAGAGTGGGTCAAACCCAAATTTGCTTATTAGACCATTTTTCTCAAGTTCGCGAGTCTTGTATTCTCCAACATGACCTAGTCTTAAGAGCCAGATGAGTCTTTGGTTTGTCCCGAACATACCTCGTTTCTTGGTGATTGTATTCACAATACATCTATTTTGGACATTTAAGTAATATAAATTATTTACTCAAGATGCAGAGCCAACAAACTTATTTCTAAAATAAATATTGCAAACATTGTTTAAAAACCAGAAATCGTATCCAAGTCTAACTAATACGAGAATAGAACAAATATTTTTAAGCCCATTGGGCAAAACAAGGCAATCATCTAAAACTAGTAATTGTCCAGTAGATAAAAATAAAAAAGTAGACCATATGTGAGTAGCTGCCACACTATGTCCGCTGCCTACATGGATCATCACTTCTTGCTCCTCGAGCCTCATAATTCTTTCCAAATCCTGTTTCAAAACACAGACATGAGCGATAGCTCCTGAGTTTAGAATCCATGAGGTGTGAAAATATAGTCATAGAACATTAGTTTCCAAAACGTAAAGTTCCATACCTGCGGAAGTATTCGCCTTTAGCTTTGGGCAGTCATGCTTCCAGTGACCCGCCTCTTTGCAGTAAATGCAGATGTCTATCTTCTTTGGCTCATGCCCTCTGTACTTCTTGGCATCTTTTCCTTTTGCTATGTTTCCCTCAGCCTTCAATGCCCCATTTTTCTTCTTACCTCTCTTCCTCTTGTTAGAACTCGAAGTTCCTCCATAGGTTGAGATGGCTAGAGCAGACTCCTTTCCCTTTGGAATCCTTTGGCTTTGGGCACTAATCAGTTTGTTCATCAGCCCAGCCAATGTACATTCGATTTTGATAAGAGTCATTTTTACGTGTTATTAAGCCCCTTTGCGTTTATGTTTTAGGATCATTTATCGCTTGATTTTGTCACATGTGCATTTAATTCGTGCATTAAGTGATTTTAGACCTTAAATGGATACAATCGAAGAACAGGCTGAAAAATGACGTATAAAACAAGTTTAGGCCAAGATGCTTCACACCTCCACGACCAAACAAGCAAGAAATAAGTTGGAGTTAGCTAAGATCATGTTTTAGTACCATTTCCGCACACCTGGGCGCCAAATCAGAAACAATCTCCACGTTGGAACGCCATTTCGATAAATTTAGAGACCGAATTTGATGAAGTGTCCTTCTACAAAGTTTTAGAGATATGTCTTATCTTTACATGGGGACTTGAATTATCCAATTCGGAGGTCTGTGGATAAGTTTATAAATAAAACACTATCCCTGCGCTGGAAAACACGAAAGTGGCAGCTCACATTCTTAGTAGGTGGGAAAACAAGAGAATGGTAGCTCACATACTTGGTAGGAGGAAAGTAAGAGAATGGTAGGTGGAAAACAAGAGAATGGTAGTTCACATTCTTGGTAGATGGAAAGCAAGAGAATGGTAGGTGGAAAGAAAAGAGAATGGAAGCACATGTTCTTGGTAGGTGGATTTTTTTGCTATAAAAGGAGGATTGAAGACCATCCTAAAAGACACTTGAAAACACATTCCCCATTGGGGGAGCCTAAACACATCCTATCATCATCTTCATCATCCTTAGATTAGTTATGAAGATTATCAAGAACCTTTGAAGGTGAAGAAATCAAGAAGCATGGAAGAGATGAAGATCGAAGTTCAACCATAAAAAATACGAGGGAGTTTCTTAGATTTAGATTTATTTTTGTCTATGAATATGAATCTTAATTTAAGTTCCTATCTTTTATCTTTTATGATGAAATAGATTCTTCGAACTAAGGCCATGTTGAGGCTAAATTAAAATAATTGAGTTATAAATTGTGTTTTTCATATTAATTCTATTGTTGCTTTGTGTCTTGATCTTGTTTGAATGCATCATATGCTTAGCTACCATATGCATGATTTATTGCTTAAATTATTTGTTCGAGAGAAGGTAATTTAAGGTGCAAAGAGGATCATCACATAATCCGTAAAAAATAGGGAATTGCCCCTGGAGATAGGTAGAGATTCCCGGGTGCAGTTAGCCGGATTAATCCGGGGAAATTCTAAAACTTGAATGCATGATTGTTGGTTAGATTCTCGGATAGACATATCTAGAGAACCATCAATTAATCATAAGATTATTATAGCGGAGACATCGGGTAGTAATTATTTAAGGTTTTTTCCACCAAAGCAACATTAGTCTAATAATATGAGAACATGTTTATAATGAAAATTGATTAATTTATGCCAACACATGTGTCTTAGTTGCTCTCTTCCATAGCTATCTTGATTTCGACATCTTGTTTCTTATATCTTACTTCTATAATATTTTAGTTAATTCTTGTTTTAGTTTAAGTTCTTCAATTGCTTTAAAATCATAAACTAAAATACAAGTCCTTGAGGTTCGACAACCTGGACTTTATTGTCCACTTTATTACTACACACGACCAGTCCACTTGTTGTTTAATACACGTAAGGATTTTTCGTGTCAGATTTCATTCGTATTGAAGTTCACATTGAACTAGGAAAAAAGAGCTAGGGAGTGATTGCAGGATGAGATCAGTTTGAAGGTGAAAATCCATGAAAAATCAAGAGCTTCCAATCTCTCAATCATTGAAATCATTTTGAGTAAATGGTCTCCCACCTTCTCTCCTTCTCCCATCCTAGCTCTGAAGAGCTCTCTCGATATCTCATATCGAGCAGTCCTACAATGCTCTCCATAAGCTCCTTGAGATGCATCATGATCGACCTCGAGTAATCCATGTTCTCGTGGGATCTTTGCAGTTCATTGTTCATGGAGCCAAGCATATAACACTTAACGCGAATGTCATTTTTACACCAAGTGTTATATGATTCACGCTCATTGTCCTCAGCATTTTCAGCTGGGGCCCCGGGTTAATCAGCTTCGAGTACATAGCTAAGAGACTCTAAACTTTGGACAATCCTCGAATTTTTGAGCCAGTCAGTATAATTTGGTTCAGTGAAGACGTTTTTCTCAAGCAATGTTGAAAGAGGGTTGTTAACCATTTTGAGATAGAAAATAAAATAATTGCAAAGAGTAAAGAAAGATTTAATTAGGTTATTATGTTGTACACCAAAATTAGACAGGACTTTGAATTTTCACTTGGCTCTCACTATATTTTTCGAATCATTGCACTCCCACTGCAATATTTGGAAATCTCGTTGGAAAGACTTCGTAGTGAGTGTTTGAGTTCTTTATAAAAACTGGTGAGTTGCAATCCTTTAACGATATATGGCTCACTAATTTTATTAAAGTGGCAAGCCTTTCCAGTATCGCCCAACATGTCATTCAATCTTTAATTTGGCTCATAGATCACGTGACCGCAACCCTTTAAAGATATATAGGTTGTGATCTATTTGAACTTAGGCCCATCAACTTCAAAACAATCTAACAATTGAATTCCACCTTACAATGCTCTGTCGATATATGGGGTGGAATTTGTTTCGATTAATGTCATCTAATGCACTTAGAGAATTTAAATAAATGTCGCAATGCATAACCCCCACTTACTGGGAAGAAATTATGCACATTGACAATAATTAAACTTCTCCTAAGTTTGATAGAGATCCAGGACATCCAATTCCCTTTTAATCTAGATTCAGTATTTTGATCCAATGGGATAATTTGAGTTTATTTGGTTTCACTTTGCACATTATCCATATATAGTGCGCATACATGGATTATAAAATAGAAAACACCAAGCAATTCTATCACCCAAGCTTTCCATGGACTTATCTAGATTGAGTGAGGCCAATGGCTCAATCGAGGGTTAGGGGACCTATAAGATCTAACCTATGTCTAACTTTCAAGTCTCTTGCTCCAAGTAGATCTTCTTCCAAAAAGGTCTTATTCTAATTACATAGATAAAAATGCATCCTATACATATTTCTATAAAAATAAAAATACACACTGGGGGGGTACTAAAGACCCGATACGACCCAAAAAACAAAACCCATAAATAAAATTAGTCCATGGAAGGCATCCCACAATGTCATGCATCAAAACGTTATAAAAGATAGCTAATATGTTGGAATTCTTTTAAAAAGAATTAAATTAAAATCCAATTTTAATTAAGTTTGGTTTAAAAATATTTGAATTAATTTAAATACAATTCACAAATTAATTCAACTCTAATCCTATTTGATAATAAATCCAATTTAGTCTCAAAGAATCATGTCCCAATTGATTCGACAAAGAATTTAATTCAAAATATAATTCCTTGTACTAGGATTAATTTCAATTTTAAATCCAATTTAAAATTAGGCATGAAACTAATTTCAAAAATTATTTTACCCTTTAATTAATTTTAAAACCATTTTAAAATAAATATTTTATTTAATTTGAAAAAATATGTTGACCCATGGGCATATCCATGGGCTGACCCGTGGGTCGAAATCGCGGGTCAAACCCAATTCGTATTTAAAAAAAATAAAATTAAACAGGTCGTTGTGTCGTGTGCACCCTAATGGGTCGCACGGCGGCTTGCCCAGTAGGCTACTGTGAGTGCACAGCGCATGCGCAGCCTTCGAGTGGCGCGTACGAAGTCAGGCTGCGCCGTCTCGACTCCCTGAGCCAAAATGTAGCAATATTTCAAAACCACATATTCATGCCTTAATTCATATCCAATATAAAAACTTGATTTATATTCAAAACATAAATCACACAATCAAATTACGGTTCAGATTTATCTTTCAAAAATAAATCTAATCATGAAAAATAATAATTGAATCATCTTTTTCCTCATAAACATAAAATCCAACATATTTATATCAAAAAATCATGAAAAGCCAAAAGTTGGCTCTGATACCACTATTGTGAATCCTGGTTCATGTGCAGTGGAAACGTAAATACATATCTGAATTCACAATCGGATCACTTTTGGGTTTTAATGATTTTATAATTTCAAAAATTAACATGATGATGAAATCCAATTTCATCTTTTTCACTAACCTTTTGATTTGATTAAAGACTTGATCTTTCAGTTAGTAGCAATTTGAAACTCCTACCTCTAGATATCACGCCGGAACGAACTTGAAGAAAAATCCACCACCTTATGACACACTATGGCCGACGGCTACTAGGGGACGAGAGAGAGATTTTTCTCTTCTTCTTTCTTTGCTGTCAAGTCTAATGTCAAAGTTAAGTTTTGACTGAACCAAGGATGTGAGTGTCACTAAGCCAGTTACGTGGACTCACATCGTAACCCAGTTGAAGTGAATAGATCAAATACGAACCTTTAGGTCACAGACACCATGTGAGTATAAGCCCTTCACTGTAAGATCCTGATCGAGTGAGAGTCATGGATTATGCCAAACTCACAGGACTCGATGATGTGCCTCAGGGAATCATAGTAAGATGAAATTATTGAACTACCCTTATGTACTATACATAAGTTAGTTCTCCTACTTTGGCCAAAGACTTACAATTTCACTTACCTACGATCGCACAGGACGTTAACTCGTCACTACCTGAGACAGTGAATTTCCTATTGGCTATTACCAAACAATTACCACTTGTCCTTCTAAACCGCACTTCGAGGTTGATCCCACGAATGGGTGAAATGGATCTAACTACTCTAATAACTCGTTCAGTGTCACAAGTTCAATCTTCGTGAATCCTCTGGTCTAAGGCTCACGCACACTACCATTACCAGTAATTCAATCATTGACATTACTAAAGTAATTACCCATGTGATCGAATTACGGCGATCCATGTTCGAATATATCAATTCCATTGATATATCCATGATCAAGCTCCCACCATCTAAAGTGACCGACTGACGCTCCTTGTCAAAGCTTGCGTCATACAAGTCTGGTCTTAATGCCCAATTAAGACTCGTCGACTTGCGAACTCTAGTTTGAGTAAACAAGGAATCGATACTTCTAGTGTCCATCTCCTCTAACCATTGAGTAGTAGAAGCTCCCTCTTGATTACTGAGGACTTATTTGTTCAGTACTTAAATTAATGCCATCAAGATTGATATGAACAAAATAATGCCTTTATAAAAGAATAAGAGTTTGTACAATATAACGGTAAATGCCTCATTTAATCTAATTCCTCTATGGCATAGAGGGCATAATCTTGACAATCAGAGCCTGGTTAGCTCAATCGAATTCATTTTTATGTGATTTTTGATGCTTTTCGTTTTTATGTTTATATAAAACTGAGCATGCTTAAATTAAGTGATGTATTGTCTTTATGTAAATTGCATTTTGTGATTGGGATTTAATTATTTTGATTTTGATCTTGTTGAATTATAAATCAAAATAAAATTTGGTATCATGAAATAAGTTGCGCAACTTGCCAAGTTATTACTTGGCAAATAAATGGATGGCCAAGATTGGATATAAAGAATGAATGGTGTAGATTGAATCTTATGACATTGGTTTTTTCCTATAAGTAGCAGCCATTTCCTCCATTGTAAGATGTACCAACTAACGGAAGCTAAAAGCAATAGAAAGTATAAGTGTGCATTAAGAGAGTTCAATTAGTCAAATTGTGAGTTGTGGGAAACACTTGTGGGTTATTCTTTTGGGGCAAGAGGTACGTGTTATGATATGAATCCCCTTTAATATTGTATTCAACTAGTAAAGGTTTTTATCACTACTACAAAAATACACTATTACAGCGCACCTATTAAAGTGGTTTTGCAAAAACCGCTGAACGGAGGTACCTATTACAGCAGTTCAAAAATGAGTCGTTGTCGGTTCATCTCCGAACCACTGTAATATGCGGTCCAGTGACCTATTACAGCGGTTCAGAACCGAACCACTGTAATAGGTCTGGTCTATTATAGCGGTTCGGTTTGAACCGCTGTAATAGGAGGCCGGTCCTTTTAACTAGGGTCGGCTGCCTCCCCTCCTCTCCCCCATTTCTTATCTCTCACTCTCTCTCTACTCTCTCTCCCTCACCACCACCCGGCACCACCACCACTCGGCGCCGCCGCTGCACCACCACCACTCGATCTCTCTCTCTTTCTCTACTCTTGGTCTCACTCTCTCTCTCTCGGCACCACCACCACCACTCGGCGCCGCTACCTCCACCACCACCACTCGGTCTCCTTCTCTCTCTCTCTCTATATATATATATATAACTCTCTATATATATATATAGCGCCGCCGCCGCCGCCGCCGCCGCCGCCGCTTCCACCACCACCATTTTAGTTTGTGCGAATTTGGGGTAAGTATTTTAGATAAATATATGAATATACACACACACATATAGATTTTTTTCTATGTGTCTCGGGTTTGTGCTATAAATTGGAAATGTAACGAGTTTGTGCAACTTTTTTAGATAAATATGAGAAAAATGTTCTGGTATAAGTAATTCTTGAGATTTGCCTATTTTTGTGAAAAATTAAAGGGAAATGGGGACTTGACTGAATTTAGGGTTAATTTGGATTAGCTGGGGGTTAATTACATTTAATTTGGATTTAAATTGTGGTTATTTTGTGGTTTAAGGTACATTGATCCAACTGGTGATCAATACTTATACTTAGTTGCTGGAAATATGATGCTTTATTTGTAGTTTTATGTGATTTATGTGATCCAACTGGTGATCAATATTTGTAGTTGCTGAAAATATGATGCTTTATGTGGTCCAACAGGTGATCAATATTTATAACATGATGCTTTATTTGTAGTTTTATGTGATTCATGTGATCCAACTGGTGATCAATATTTGTAGTTGCTAGAAATATGATGTTTTATGTGATCCAACTGGTGATCAATATTTTCGTATAGCGAGATCGACATTTTGGGTTTGTTGTGGGTGAAGGATTAGAATGTTGGTTTTGTTGTGATTGAAATATCCTAATTTTGTTGGTTGCAAGTTTGGGGCAAGATTAAGTCGAGAACTTGATAGAAATTTTTGCGTCGTTACTCTGCCGAATTTTTTCTAGAATAATGGGAAATAAATTAAAATTATTTAATTAATTCACCTCAACTGATGTTAAATTATTTAATTTAAGTAATTTAGAATCAAGATAGATCGAAGTTGGATTTTAGTGGATCGTATGTTGGAACAGTATGAGAAGGGGGTGAAAGAGTTCATCAAGTTTACGGTTGAGCATGCACCAGATCCGACTAGGATCACTTGCCCATATTTACATTGTTGTTTTGGAAAGAGAATTAGTCCACGTGACTTGAAAGATCATTTGGTGTGTAATGGAATTGATAAAGGCTACACACGTGGGACAAGACACGGTGAAAGCAGTGTCACGTCAAATGATTTGGGCGGTACATCATATCCATCACAGGATTTCGACATGAATGATTATGAGCCTGATCGTTTGGAGGAGATGACAAATGTGATTGAGGAGGATTTGCGAAATTATCCTAAAATGTTTGACAATTTGATAAGTGATTCAAAGACACCACTGTATAGTGGTAGTAAATTCACAAGATTGAAATCTTTCCTAAACCTATACAAGTTCAAAGCAAACAATGGGTGGAGTGATAAGAGTTTCACAGACTTACTTGGTCTATTAAAAAGCATGCTACTCGAGGATAATGTGTTACCTAATCGTACTTATGAGGCTAAACGGGTGTTAACCTCAATTGGCATGGGATATGAGAGGATACATGCTTGTCTCAATGATTGCATATTGTTTAGAACTGACTATGCATCATTGAAGGCGTGTCCGAAATGTGGCGCCTCACGGTACTAGAAGAATGGATCTTCTCCTGTCAAAACAATGTGGTATTTTGCCAGAATACCTAGATTTAGGCGCATGTACAGTAGTCAAGAGTTTGCCAAGGACTTGACATTGTATTCTAATAGAAGGCTTGAAGAAAGGATTGAAGATGACAAGATTCGACACCCCTCAGATTCTCCTCAATGGAAAAACATTGATGATGATTTCCCTGAATTTGGTGAAGAACCAAGAAACATGCGCCTTGTATTGGCTACAGATAGCATGAACCCACATGACTTGCAAAGTAGCTCACATAGTACATGGTCGGTGATTTTGATGATCTACAATCTACCCCCATCGCGATGCATGAAGCGAGAGCATATAATGATGCCTATACTCATTTCTGAGCTGAAACAACCTGGAAATCATAAGTAGGAAAGACACCATAGAGAAGCTCGAATGGGGTTTTGTAGGAAAGGGTTGTAGTGGGAAGGATATTAAACAGGTGGACAGCCATGTGTAAAGCTTCAGCCCAAAAAGAAGGAGGAAGAGTGGCTTAGAAGAGAAGAGATAGAACAATATTATTTACGGTTTGGATAGTCCGTTCAGCCTTGCCGTTTTGTGGTGATGTGTATGGGCATGAGAAACGAAACTGAATTCCATGAGTATTAAAGAAAGTGCGAAAAAATGTATTATCAAATTCACCGCCATGATCACATTGAAATGATTTTATTTTAAAATTAAATTGAGTATGAACATAAGATTAGAAATTTTCAAAACAGGCGCTTGATGATCAGACGCTTGACTACCTTCTTGCGTAGGCGCTTCAAGTTCACAAATCCTTGTTTGCTCTTGATGATCACTCTCTTCATGATCATCAGCATTTCTTACATTGTTATCCAGAGTAACCTCACGAGTAGTCTTAGGAGGTGGCACTGAGATCTCATCATCGTCGTCACTGTCATCATTAATGGTGATCTTAGAAGCTTGATGACATAGATCTTCAACTCCTACATCATTTATATTAACCTTACTCGGTTCTTGGTTAGCATCGTCAAAAACAACATGAATAGATTCCTCAACCTCCGATTTGATCTTATTTAAGATGCGAAAATTCTTTCCATTCATGGAGTAGCCTAGAAAACCTCTTAACCCTTTCCAACCAGATAGACTATGGCTGCGTGATCATCCACCTGAGCAGATTATTGGAGATATTGGAGCGCCTGTTAGGACTAGAGCCTCTACATTCAATGAGGCCATGTTCGCAAGCTTTCTATCTCAAATGGAATCTAAGAAAATGGATGAAGCGCTAAGTGATCCAAGTTAGATTGAAGTCATGCAAGAAGAGCTTAATCAGTTTGAGCGTAGTAAGGTTTGGACACTAGTACCAAGACCAACTCACCAAGGAGTCATTGGAACTAGATGGGTTTATAGAAACAAGATGGATGAGAATGGCATTGTAATAAGAAACAAGGCCAGACTCATTGCTCAAGGATATTGCCAAGAAGAGGGTATTGACTTTGATGAGACATATGCTCCTGTCGCCCGTCTTGAAGCAATCCGCATGGTTCTAGCATATACAGCGTTCAACAAGTTTACGGTATATCAAATGGACGTGAAGAGTGCCTTCCTGAATGGTAAACTCCAAGAAGAAGTATATGTGGAGCAACCACTGGGATTCATCAACAACCATGGTAAGGGTATGGTTTGCAAGCTAGACAAAGCACTTTATGGGCTTAAGCAAGCACCCCGAGCATGGTATGACACTCTCTCTATATTTCTTATTGGTAAAGGTTCTTCAAAAGGCAGCGTTGATACATCGTTATTTAAAATTACCAATAACGAAGATATTCTCTTAGTCCAAATTTATGTTGATGATATTATATTTGGCTCTACTAACAAGCGTCTGTGTGAGAAATTTTCGAAAATGATGCAAGAACAATTTGAAATGAGCATGATGGGTGAATTAACTTTCTTCTGAGGATTACAAGTTAAACAACTCCCTAATGGCATATTTATTAACCAATCTAAATATACAAGAGATATGATTAAGAAATTTGGTATGGAGAATGCATCATATTCAAAAATTTCAATGAGTCAAACGTTTGAGTTAGATAAAGATGAAAGTGGAAAGAAAGTTGATATCACTAATTATAGAGGTATCATTGGATCACTTCTTTATCTTACTGCCAGTAGACCTGACATTATGTTTTCGGTATGCATATGTGCACGATTTCAAGCTGATCCTAAAGAGTCACACTTAATTGCTGCCAAGAAGATCCTTAAATACCTAAAAGGCACACAAAATGTGGGCTTATGGTATCCTAACGATTCTCCTTTTGAACTAATTGGTTACTCAGATGCAGATTTTGCAGGTTGAAAAATAGATCGTAAGAGTACTAGTGGTACATGTCAATTTCTAGGTGATAGGTTAGTTTCATGGCATAGTAAGAAACAACAATCCATAGCTACCTCCACAGCCGAAGCTGAGTATGTAGCTACAGGAAGTTGTTGTGCACAAGTGTTATGGATGAGGCAACAACTTAGAGATTATGGTATAATCCTAGGTCCAACCCCCATTCATTGTGATAACCAAAGCGCTCTCGCCATGACTCAAAACCGCGTTCTCCATTCCAAAACTAAACATATTGACATTAGATACCACTTCCTTCGTGACCATGTTCAAAAGAAAGATATCTCCATGCACTTTATTGGAACTGACAAACAATTGACAGATATCTTCACCAAAGCGCTCAACGAACAACGTTTTCTCACTTTGAGAAGTGAATTAGGTATGATTGATTTAAATGCTTAATCATTTTGCATCATACTTTATTAGACATACAATTTAGGAGGAATCCACTTGATTTATGTCTAAAAAGATTTTCTTAAAAAAAAAAAGGTTTGTACAAGTTATCAAATTTAGAGGGAATCTTAAAATTGTACTTGAATATAACTGTAAGCGTCAATGATCAAAATTTTCAGATGCATGATCATCAACGCTCAGTATTATCTATGCATAAAATATTGGACGCTCAAACATAAAAAGGACTTTGATCTCAAGCGTCGATATTACAACAGTTATAATAAATACCAAGAAGTGTTATACCAACCAGTGGTATCAGTTAAACGTTGAACCAATTCCATTCAACACTTAATATAAAAATGTTTTTAAAAAAGTCATGCATAAATTATACAAGCTTCTTGAAGTAGTGGATAGACTCAACAGTCTACTGTGTACTCTATTCACACGCTTCTATCACATCAAATTGGCAGGTAATCAAAAACTTTTCAAAATGACGGTTCAGAGATAGCACGTGTTTGTGTACGTGTCAATGTGCCATCAGGCGCGTGTGTTACACTCTGAAAATGCCAAACTATTTTAAAACTTTAACTCGGATGTCAAAACTTTATATATGGGAATTACCAAATGTAACTTTTCTCTCATACACAAAACTCGCGTCCGCAGTGAATGATTTCATGGCTGAGATTAAAACTCTTTACACGTGTCTAAATCCTATAGAGACTAGAGAACACAAGTTTCAAAAATTCATTACTGCGTCCTTTAAAACACAATTTCTGCAGAAAAATCATTCACTTTCACTCAAAGCTTTCTGCAAATCTTACTTTCTCTCTCTCAAAGCAAAAAAAAAAATCTCAGTTCATCTCTTTCACTAAAAATGGTACCAAAGAAACCTTTTGCTACTTCCACCGAGCCTACCATCAAGGTTACTGAAGGCCTTGTTGTCGATTGGAAATTTCTTTATAAACATCCTCAAATCAACCTAACAGATATGATGGACATGGTAGTCAAGGATGGGCTTAAAACCTTCTTGACTCAATATTCCTATCTGTTTCCGATGGAAGTTGACACCTTCTGGAAAACTGCTAAACTCTCAGAGGACAAGAAGTCTATCTCTTGTCTGATTCCTCTATCCAAGAAGGAGCCTTCCAAGGAATTTATTTTGTCTGCTGCCTCCATTGCCAAGAACTTCAATCTCCCAAATGAGGGTGAGGCATTGGACTGCGTTACTTTGGATCAAATCAAGGAAGCATGGACAACCATGAGTGCTTATAATGGTGTACCCTACACACAGTATTTTGAAAAGAAAGAACTGGTATTCAAATACTGACTGCTGGCTGATTTCTGCAGCAAGTTCATAGAATGCAGAGTGGGTACCTTTGATAAGGTAAACCCAGTACAATTTTAGATGATGACGGCGATACTCCTCAACATCAAGATCAACTGGAGTGAGTATATTTTTTGGAAGGTTTTGGGACTGTTTAAGCGCCCTGAATAAACCTTATAGGCTTGTTCTGAGTGACCTGTTGTACAACTCAGAGTGTATATACTCGTCTGGTCAACCGCTGAATAAGACCAAGTTGCTGGGAAAAAGAATTCTGAGTAATCTCTTCAATCCTCCCAAAGTTGGTGTGGTGGTGGTGCTAGGCCACTATCTAAGCGTCTGGAAGTACGTCAAGCGTCCGATGAGGAAGTTGAGCGTCCAGTTCTAGAAGAAGCCGTGAAGCGTCCGGCTGCAATAAAGAAGAGGGCTCCCAGAAAGCCCAAGGCTCAAATTGTTCCCTCTCCCCAAAAGAGTGATGAGGAAACTGCTGAGGATGCAGAGGACAAGTTACCTCTCAAGCAGAGAAAGCTGGAAGGCATCATTAAACAAATAGACATTGAGGAACCAGCTGTTGCTCCTCCCGCTCAAAAGCTCATGCTCATTAAAGGAATCAATGTAAAGAAGATCTTTAAACATCCCAGGACAAGCAAGCGTCAAGCTGCATCTGTTCCTGAGAAGCCTGAGACGGTTGAGCCAAGCTCTCAAGCTGCTGCTATTGAGCTAAGCGCTCAAATTGCGGATGAGCTAAGCGCTCAAATTGCTGTTAAGACAAGTTCTCAGGGTAAGTTTATTTCTTCCCACAACATTTCTATTCCTACATCTGTAGAAGATCCTGCTCTTATAGAGGATAGTCCATGTATTACAGCTTTAGTTCCAGCTGCTGCTGAAGCATCAACAGACGTCCACTTAGATGTTGAGATGACAAAAGTTGTGGCTATTGCCAAAGACGTTGCCGCAGAAGCTGCTGCAATTGCAACTGAGGAACCTGCTCCCAAAGAGGTTCAAACATCAATTCCTATTCCGGCTATAACAGAGGCACGCTTAGAAGGTCAGAGCGATGCTGAAGACATTACAAAGCCAAGGCACTTCTTCAAGCTGGACACGCTGAAGACGATTGATCATTCAATCAACTATATGCCCCCAGCGCTCGAAGAAGATTTCATTCCTGCAGGCTATAATGAAGAAAGATACATTCCTGCTGAGAATGAGATTGCCCAGCTGATTGACACTGATAATAAGATCAGGGATATAGTGTTAACCGCTAGGCAAGTAGGTAGAACTTCTAGGTACAATGTGGATTTGTTCTACTACCTAGACTATGGGCACAGTAAGTCAACTGGTTTTGCTCTGAGAGACTACAACATCAGAGTATATGATCCTTTTCTCAACCCTTTCAAGAAAATCTTGAACAGAGAAGGTTACACACATTTTCCTCTTATAGCAAACAGTGCTAAGAACAAGAAGTCTGCCAATCCTCTTCAACTGTGGAAGAATAAAGGGGTTCATGCAGGTGAGCGTCTCGAATCTCTGATGGATTTGCTCCAGACTGAAGTTGATGCATACTTTGACATTGTTTGGGATGCCAACTATCAGACTGATAGATATCGCTTTGAATCTATCAGAGATATTCATCATGAAGGCATTCGAGCTATGGTCAACACTGGACCAGACTACTGTTTGACTGAAGTCAACTGGGTCAAAGCGTATGTGGGTCATCGATATACTTTCACAGAATTAGTTCAAGCTCCTCACTTATTTGGCATAGGCATGCATGACAAGAAGCGTCAATTCGCCAAGTATTGCCTAACGAAGCGTCAACAGAGAGTTGGACCTATTCTCAAGCTCCCAATCATTTGACATCAGATTGAGCAGTGTTTGCGTCAAAAGCTTCACAGATTGTCCATTACTCCTCTCCATTTCAACGCTCAAACATCTACCAGTGGCAGTTCTTCCGTATCTTGCTTGAATCTCGCTCCAAGGCACTGCGAAGATGATCTTAAATTGATGGTGAAGATTATGACTCCCCTATCTCTTTTTGATAGCTTCTTCACTGCAAATCTCAAACAATGGAACGGCTCAGTACTCTACTCATTTCGAGGATATCCATTGCTCCTTTCTATTCGCAAAGAGGTACTCAATCACTATGAGTTTGTCCTCTCACTGCTGGAAAGAAATCAAGGACTGGCTCAAGCTATCTATCCTTATCTAGAAGAATACTATAATTCGTACGTACCTAAATCTCAACGTCTCCAACATCTTCCAACAGATAGATTGATTGGATTTTCTAGAGATTACTGCCCAGATGCAATTTTCTCTATCTGCCAAGCGCTGTCCAAAGTCTTCCCAAATCATGTGCTGGATATCATTGGTCCCATATACATCAGGGCTATAGATAGTCCACTTCGCACATTCATTCAAGGTACTTGCCTTCCTCTTCAACATCTGACTGAACTTCTGGAAGCCGCTTCCAATTCTTTTGCCGATGCAGCAAATTGGAACTTCCAATTCGATGATTTTCGCCAACCAGAGTTAGTGCTTGAAGACGAATCTACTAAGTTGGTTGAAGTGTTTGAACCAGGAGAAGTTGCAGGTATTCCAGCGTCTGCTAAAGAACCAGTTCAAGCATCTCCACCAGAGGATATTTCTGACGCTCCTGAACTCGTTGATTCTGTTGTTGCTGATAGTGCTGAGGATCTCTCAATTGATGTACGCGGTACAATTTTTGATCCTACATATCAAGCTCCACTTGACTCACTCAACCATACATCCAGATTCAAGCGACCGGCTCCTCAAGCGGTTCCATCGGATGTGAGTCAAACGTTTGGACCTTTGCTGAAATCTGAATTAGAGGAGATAAGCAATCACCCTACTCAGAATGAAGAATCTCTTCACTGGATTAAGACCAATTTAGCAAAGATTGAATCCCAAATCTTGAACGCTCAAATAGGTCATATGAAAGGTTCTGCTCAAGCGGCTGTTGGTGAGTGTCAAAAAGAATTTCAAGAAATGAGTGACGCTACTCGAGCCAACCAACTAGCCATGAAAGAACAATTTGAAAAGCGTCTAGACACCTTAGAGACCGCATTGAATGATGCTACTAGCGCTAAGATCCTCGCTTTGCAGGAACGTTTCGACAAGCGTCTGGATGATCTTACAAATTCTATGTCTCAAATTGCTCATCAGGTCAGTTTACTCACAGAACATTTTCTGAAGAGTGATGATGGCAATAAGGGGGAAGAGAAAAGGAAAGGAAAGTTGAGGAGAGCATCCAGTTCAAGTGCTCAAGAACCTCCTCCGCCTTCGAAGCGTCAGCTACTATAGCCTCCTTCTGCGCTAAGGCTTCCATCTTGGATAACTGCTGTTGGGATAAGTGATTGTGCTGAGTGCCTAGTAGAACGCTAAGAGAACCTCTAAGAGCACTGTATCCGAATCTACCAATACCTTCTCGGGCACTGCTTGAACAGTTTGACACCCCTCTTCAAAGAGCATCTATTCCAGAACCTACAGATCCAAGAATTTTAGCTGAAGAGAGGCAGATGTCTGACTTCAACCGAACTTTCAGAATTTGCCTAAGGTATATTGGTATTGACCCAACTGATTGGGACAAGCACTTTGCTGCTTTCAAGAAGAGACCATAATCCCATGAAGCGATGATGACCCCCCTATCCGAGCTGAAATGCCCAAGCAATACAAAGTTAGACCACTTTTCTTTGATATTATCTATATTCTTGTCCGTATGAATTTTTTTGTTCAGTTGTAAAAAATGCGTGTAATCCATTTTTCAGCTGAAACATCTCGTTGAGTAACTAACTTTAACTAACGTTATCTAACCAAAGCTAACTTTATTTTGGCTATCTAACTCTTGAACTATAGAAGAGTAAGTATTGCCATCATCACATGTTAGATGTTTTGATGATGACAATTAGGACTTTATGTTAGGCCCCAAAATATGTAAGTTTGATTTTAGTAGAAATCATGTATAAGCTTTGAAGCGTTAGATTTGTAATAGGCTTTATAGGCTTTGTTTGTTTTATTCTAGATTATTAGGCTAAGTAGTCTCGGAGCGTCAGATAATTTCTGAGTAAGTTATCAGTGGTAAAGTTTGAAGACTCAAGCGCCTGAAGTCTGAATGAAGATAAAGTCTCCAAGCCCTCACCTTATAGGACGGAAGTGATTCAAGGATGGATAAGCATCCATCAATGACTGATTTCACTTGAATCTATTTCTAAGTCCGGAAGGAGTTTAATACAAATATTCTCAACGCATTAAGTGCCAACGGGCATTTAATTCAAATGCCCTAATCGCAAATAAGAGCATTAAATGTGATAAGCACTTTCAGGCGTACGGAGAAGCCACCCTATTGGACTGTCAACTATTCATAGACTGCAGCAACAACTTTTGTGCAGCAGATTTTCAGGAAATAGGACAAAAGTTGTTCACTCGCGGAAGTGAGAGACACGCGCCTGTGCATGTGTCAAATGGACACTTTCTCCAAGAATGCCTATAAATAGGATTTCAATAACAAGCCATACATACAATCAATTTCTAAGCCAAATTGTTGTTGCATTGAAGTCTCATTCCTTAAACTCTCAGAAAAGCCAGAATATTCAAGAAAACATTCTCTTTGCTTCTCTTCAATTCCTGAGACAGTCAACCAATATCTCAAACATTCTTTTCGAAGAAACTACATTACTATTGAGATATTTCCAGTTGTTTGAACTTCATCAAAATCAAACAAACCGTTTAAAAAACCCCATCCAGGCCTCGCGATCTGTGTGAAGTCAAAGTTGGATACTTGTATTATTTCTGGGTGAAAGAAGCAAGGGGATTGAAGTGATTCGGAGCAGAAATCTGTGTGATCAAGGAGCTCAAGTCATTGACATCTATCTCTCCCTAATTTGTAGAAGATTCTGTGTGATTCTTTGAGAATCATTTTAGTGGATTGCCTCCGAGTGTTCAAGGAGAAGAAGGACGTAGTTGGGATTACACCACCCAACGAACCTTACAAATATTGTGTCATTTACTTTACAGTCAATTCTCTTATCTATCATATCATTACATAAATTGATTAAGTAAAACACAATCAAACGCTAAGCAACTAAGAAACAACTTGTGACGCTAAAGATTTCCCAAAGAGAAGACTCTAAAATTGTTCTGTTGTGCTAACACTGATTAAAGAACTGAACGCTTAAACCTACTTGGTTAAAGTATTCAAATCTTGAAGTCTAAGTTAACTTTCTAAAAACAGTCTTCATCAGACGCTTAGTCTAAGCGTCTATATTTCAAGTAAACGCTCAGTCAAGCGTCTACATTTCAAGCGTCCAAAACCATTTTAATACAAAACTTTTTGAAGTCGAAAAAGACTTCAGGGTCTATTCAACCTCAACCCCCCCCCCCCCTTCTAGACCCTTTTGTATGCCACTTGGGACCAACACACAGGGTTGTTCTCGACAAACCCATTGATCATTCTATTCTCTACTCTCTAGTCCGAGTTGATGAGGACTTCATTCCGCATGACGACTGCAAAGAGGGTTATGTTCATGCATATATGAGTCTCCGTCAAGCCATTGGCTTTGACGCTTTGTTCCATCAAATTCTGTTTGATCAAGAATTGAAAGAAGCTCACAAAGAGGAGTTAATTTGAATCACCTCTGACGACCCAGCGCCACCAAAATGGACAAAGAAGAATTCTAAGAAAAAGTCTTCAAAAAGTATTACAATTATTGCATCTCCAGCGCCTAAACCAGTTTCCAAAACTTTGGCAGAGATTGATGCTGAGTACTACAACAATCACCTCCACAGCAAGTCTGAAGCTAGGCCACCAAGGAATGAGAAGATTACCTTCTATGACAACTTTTTAGGAATTCCCACAAGTCCAAGTGAGCGGAAGCTGAATAGTCTTGGATCTCTCACCTTCAGGAGAAAAGTCCACCACTATACCTATACAAAATCCAGCAAGCCACTTCGACTGGGGAAGGCTAAAGGAATTGCTATTCCTGACAAACCTGTTGACATAAAAAAATGGCGTCAAGGGACGCGCAACTCTACTTTGAAAGAGTTTGGAAAGGGGACTACAGTCCAGGTCTTGAGCGCTTCCAGAAAGTTAAAGACATTCACGACCAAGGTATGCGTGTTGTGTCATCCATAGGAACCGAATGGATGTTAAAGAAGATTGAGTGGGCTGAATCATTTGTCAACAAGTGATTCTCATTTGAAGACATGGCTGCAGAGCCAGCTCTGTTCGGCATAGGCATTCATGACAAGAGATGTCAGTTTGCTATGTATTGCTTGGATACCCGTATTCAACGTTTAGGACAAGCTGAGAATCTCCCAGCTATTTAGAGTCCAATTGAAGTTTCTCTCTGCCAAGCTCTTGAAGAGCTAAGTCAATCAAAGCTTACATTTGACTATAGTGGTTCATCCAGTGGAGAAAGGACGCTAGTGGATCTGACGAAAAAGGATAATGAAAAGCAGTATGAGTTTCTATTTAACAAAATGAAACTCAAACGTTGTTAAAGTCTTTGAAATATTCACTGTGAATGTCAAAACGACACTTGTGGCCAGCGTCAGTGAATTTCAGGATTTCTATTCCTAGATTCATACCCTCAAGAGCTTAGCGCTCATTACCAAATGGTGATTGATCTTATTGAAGGTCACAACAATCCAGCGCTTGCTCAAGCCGTTCTACCATTCTTGGACCATTATTACAAGTTATTCATAACTCCAATCCCAAGCCCCTCTAAGAATCAACTAATGTACTTTTCAAAGGTACATACTAAGGATTCGTTATTCCTTATTCTGGGTTCAAGCCCAAGTTAACACCAGTACGTCATGTCGACGCTATTGAAGGTCACAACAATCCAGCGCTTGCTCAAGCCATTGTACCATTCTTTGACGATTATTACAAGTTATTCATAACTCTAATCCCAAGCCTCCCTAAGAATCAACTGATGTACTTTTCAAAGGTCCAGACCGAGGATTTGTTATTCCTTATTCTGGGTTCGAGCCCAAGTTGACACCAGTAAATCACGTCGATGTTATTGGTCCTATATGGGTGTTGGCCAGAGATAGCTTAATCCGAGACTTTATAGATGAACTCTTTGCACTACAATGATAGCTATAGGCAGAGCCAAACCCAGCCTAGAAACAAAATTAGCAACTAGTTGATCCATAATGAGATGAAAGATTGTAGTTTTCTTAAAGAAGACCGCCAACTCGTATCCCGAAGATACAAGCAAAGTGCCCGATCAAGAAAACATTTAGTGGGATTAGATTATATCAGACAACCCAATGGTTCCTTGAGGGATCATGTAGTTCTCTTCCATGATTCTTTATCTGAAGTGCTTGACATATTTTAGACAGTGGTATGCCAACCCTTATTCTTTAACTAAAGATGCTCGCGAGTTTGCAGACGCTCATGTTGAATTTATCTGTGAAGCGTTATCTGATGATGACATGGAGATACTTTTTAAGGAAGAAGCTCCCTCCAGAGCCAATCTAATCATTGAACTAGTTGAAGAGCAACCCAGCGTTGAGGAAGATGGGGACGATTTGATCATGGATTTTGCAGAAGTTCAAACTCCAGACAGTTCTCCAGCCAAGGATGATATGGATGAAGATGTTCCACTTGCCAGAGATCCAGCTAAAGGTAAAAGGGTTCTCAAGTCTCCAACCGACCCTATTGAATCTAAAGTTGAGGACACTCCAGATGAATCCATTGAATCAATAATGAAATATGCTCGAAAGTTTGCTTCAAATACAATGAAATATATGGAGCAAAGTTACAGCCACTACAACTCCGTCTATAAGAAGCTGACCGAGTCGTGAGCAAATGATATAAGGCTAATTGTTAAACAAACAGAAGATCAGTTCATGGCAGTGCTTAAAAACTCCCTCAATCAAGCGGTACAGTCGTCAAGAGCTCAAATTATTGTTGTCGAATTTTAGCATAACAAAGAAGTGCTAGATACTTTGGCTTCAGTCGGTACTCACACTACTACAGAAATGACCTATTACAGCGCACCTATTACAGCGGTTTTAAAAAAATCGCTGAACGGAGGGGCCTTTTACAGCGGTTCATGGGTGAACCGCTGTAAAAGGATTAACTGGTACCCTATTACAGCGATTCTTCAAAGAACCGCTGTTATAGATCCATTACTTAAAAAAAAAATTAATGGACCTATTATAGCGGTTCTTAAAAAAAAACAAAGACCTATTATAGCGGTTCTTTGAAGAACCGCTATAATAGGCAAAGACCTATTACAGTGGTTCTTCGAAGAACCGCTGTAATAGGCCAAAACGCAAAAATTTGAAACACTTTTATCTTCCTGCTTCTCCCTCTCACTCTCAAAATTTAAAACCCATTTCATATTTTCTCTCTCTCTCTACTCTCGGTCTCTCTCTCTCTCTCAATCCCCCCTCAAAAGCTCGGCACCACCGCCGCTGCCGCCACCGCCACCACCACCACCACTTACCGGCGCCGCCGCCACCACCACCACGATCGTAAGCTTCTTCTCTTTCTCTCTCTTTCCCTCTATATATATATATATATATGTATATGTATATTTGTATATGTGTATATGTGTGGGTGTATGTATATTTGTGTATGTGTGGGTGTATTTATTTTGTGTATATGTGTATATTTGTATATTTGTGTGGGTGTATGTGTATTTTTGTATATGTGGATGGGTGTGTGTATATTTGTGTATATGTTGATGGGTGTATGTATATTTGTGTATATGTGGATGGGTGTATGTATATTTGTGTATATGTGGATGGGTGTATGTATATTTGTGTATATGTCGATGGGTGTATGTATATTTGTGTATATGTGGATGGGTGTATGTATATTTGTGTGTGTGTGGATGGGTGTATGTATATTTGTGTGTGTGTGGATGGGTGTATGTATATTTGTGTATGTGTGGATGGGTGTATGTATATTTGTGTATATGTATATTTATGTATTTACGAAAATATTTCTCGGTTGAAATGTCGCGGTATCGGAATGACATGAAATTCGTACGGTCATAGAGAAACGGTTTTCTAAACAAAACGCATGACTTTTTCATGCGATCTCGGGATTTTAGCCATCTCAGATAGTTTAAGGTCTCAAATTTGCGTTTTTTTACGAAAATAGGGTATTTTTGTAATAAAATGCAAATTTGAGGCTTTAAACGATCTCAGATAACTAAAATCCCGAGAGCGCAAGAAATTTTTGTTTTGTTCAGAATGCCGTTTCGCTATGACCGTACGAATTTTGTGTCATTTCGACACGGTAACATTTCAACTGCGAAAATAAAATTAAAAAAGAAACACTACCTATTACAGCGGTTTTTTCCAAAACCGCTGTAATAGGTCCCGGATAAAAAAAATTTACATTTTTTTTTTTAAACAGCGGTTATAAAAATGACCGCTGTAATAGGTGTCTAAAACCGCTGTAATTGGCCAAAAAAAACCGCTGTAATAGGCCATTTCTGTAGTAGTGTCAATTGGATTTGGTCCGCCAAATGGTAGAGCGTTTATCTACTAAGCTTAATGCCTTCGGAAGTAATGATGCCAAGAATGGGGAAAAGAGAAAGTCCAAGAGCACTGCACTTCAAAGTTCGCTGG
The DNA here is from genome assembly GCA_019426215.1 of Buddleja alternifolia. NCBI lineage: Eukaryota > Viridiplantae > Streptophyta > Magnoliopsida > Lamiales > Scrophulariaceae > Buddleja > Buddleja alternifolia. The sequence goes on along the minus strand of CM033390.1, from coordinate 20,459,903 downwards.
GAAGAATTGCAACAATCAATTATCAAGCATCCAGCAAGCGATCCTCAAGAAGTGCAAGCCTCACTTCTACATAGACTTCCCAATTACGGACATTTCTTTAGAGCTACTTGAAGAACTAGGACTCCATCTCTATGGAGAATATGTTCCTCCATATCCAATGAGTAAGGTTCCAGCAACAAGACTTATGTCATCTTTGATGAGCTCCTGTGCATCCTAGGAATGGAACAAACGAGTCTTGAGCTTTGAAACTATGGCAGAGAAGCTGAACCAAAAATTCGTAAATGAAACCCAATAGAGACTAATAAAAGCAAATGACAAATTGTGGAAGTTTGCGGTAATGCTCACAGAGCAAGAAGAAAAAGATGATAAAGAAGTGAACAAACCTTCACCTCCTCTGTTAAAAAGAAAATAGCACTGAGCTTTAGAATTTTATTTTCTTTAAGCGTTTCTTGTATGCTTTTAGTTTTCTAAAACTCATTTGTACTTACATTATCTTGTCACATGAATGAAATGAGTTTGCGCTAAAACATCTTATTGAAGCATCTTTTTTATGCTAACTTATAAATTGTAACTGGTTAAACGCTAGCTTTAAATAATCTTTTGGTCAATCTAGCTCTTGGACTATAAAAGAGTTAAGGTCTTGACATCATCAAAAAGGGAAAAATTATTAGGAAATTCTTGTTGGATGCTTTGATGATGACAAGATAGGTTTTATGTTCGACCCCAAAAACATTATGTAAGTTTGATTTTATTAGAATATGTATATGCGTTTGATAGTTATCGAGTTGTAATTTTAATCCAAGATTTTTTATCATTATAGTTTTTAGACCAGTATCTAAGCGATTGAGCATTGATAGAATTCTAGGTGAGTCTATCACATTGAAGTTGAAGATCAACATCTGAAGACGTTGAAGATAGAGACCTTTGAAGCGTCTGATTAAGCGCTTGAAGATCATTCAGGATGATCAGCTTACAAGCGGTAGAAATCACCTGAATTAAATTTGAAGTTAACAGGGACTTAAATGCAATCTTCAACGGGCATTTAATTCCAACAAATAATAAATTCAAATGCATTTAATGCCTGATAAGAGCATTAAATGTGGTAAGGACTATTGACGTTCGGATAAGCCTTTCCCATTGGATGTCAACTCAAAGTAGCCTGCCGCACCAATTTTTGTGCAGCCAATTTTCAAAGATATCAAAAAAGAGTCGGTACACTCTCCGAGTGATAGCCACATGCTCACTTGTGTCCAACAAACAAATTCCAAGAAATGTCGATAAATAGAACTTCACAGCTAAACCCTAATTACCAAGAAATATATCACTCTTATGTTGTTGAAATTAATCCAAAAATCTCTCAAAGCTTAAACCTCCATAGCCAAATATCATTAATCTTAAACATCTCCATACAGCCATCTAATATCTCATACATCTTCCATAGAAGAAATCCAAACTTCCAATGAGATATTTAAAAGTGTTTGATTTCCAAATCAAACAAAACCATAGATAAATCATATCAACCTCTTCATTCCGAGTGACGAAGTTGTTGAAGACAAAGCATTATTTCTGAGCGATAGAAGCTTGTCAGAAGAGGATCTTAGCTGAGTTGAAATCTATGTGATCAGGGAACTCAAGATCAGTCTTTCTGAGTGAAGCTTTGTAATTCATTTTAGTAAATTCCTCCTGTGTGGAAAGGAGTACAAGGACGTAGCTGGGATTACATAAACTCAGTGAACCTTATAATTTCTTGTGTCATTTATTTATTGCTTTAGTGTTCATTATTTTATCAACCTGTCATAAAGTATAAATCCTCTTTGAAATCAACATCAAAGCAACTAAGTATTTTTAAGTGCCACAATCTTTCAAAATACAAAGACTTGCAAAATTCATTTCCGCTGTGCTAACCCTGATATAAGTTCTGAGATATTGATCCTACTTTGATCAAGCGCTCAAAACTGTTATCTAAGTTATCTTTCAAAAACCATGTCTTAAACCTGTCACTACAAGCACTGACTGAGTGTCATTGTCATTGAGTGACAAGCGCCTGTGAGAAATTATAATACAAATTTTTAAGTTCGAAAAGAACTAAAGGGTCTATTCAACCCCCTCCCCCCCCCCCCTTCTAAACCCTTTCGTATGCCACTTAGAACCAACAAAATCAATAATTAAGTGGCATGAGATGAGCAAAATAGAGCTAACTTGGATATGGTAGCTAAGGGTGCACCAACTTGCTAGCAAAACCTAGATAGTTATTGAAAAGTGAATACTACAATGGAAAAATGTAAATGAAAAAAGTTTATTGAAAAGTCAACACAAGTAGTTTAGGGAATAGCGCTCTACAATGAAAATATATACATGAAACAAAATCTTGTATTGGAAACTACAAAGCAATATGTTACCAATTTCGGAAAGCAAAGTAGCTAAGAAGGTAACATGATAGACGAAGATGGGGCCATGTACGTCATTGGGCTGTATCAAGAAATCGTGTATTGGAAAGTAATGAAGCAATACGATCTCATTTGTGGAGATTGGTTTACAGGGCCCATGCACTAAGGGCAACTGAAGGGCCAAAAACTCTCAAACATTATAATTTAAAAGATAGCGGAACATATGAACGCGGTATCCAATGACAAGTGTGAGGGATATATATATGATAGTATTTTGAATAGAGATCAATCTAGACGTCACCATTTTTCATGGATCATAGGTGGACGCTGCACACTGACTTAATCCACAAAGGTAAACGAAAAATAACTCATACCCCCCCAACACACAAAACGACTGTGTTTGGAACTGAATATGATTGAAACAACGATAATTATAGGAGGCGTGAGTGGGCTCCACTCAATAAGTACACTGGAAACTGAAAAATGATGAAAAAGCGGGAAAGTAATATTCATAAGGAGATCCACGTTTATTAGTATTGGCAATTTATTATTTCTTTTTATAAATTTGTATTATTAAAATTATTCTATCACTGTACCAAAAAAATAAATAAATTATTCTATCAACAATTGAGAGTTAAATCCCTAATCCACTATACAATTCATGAATCAGTCCCCCCCTCCCCTTCTAAAATACCCCCATCTTTTGCTATTTTCAATCTATTTTCACTCCCACCATATCCTATATTAACTAACTCACCCACCCCAGCACCCCCAAAATTCAATTCACCTTGCGCCCTATCTACCTCCATCCACTGACCACCAAACCAGTTGCCCACTGTTAGCCATCGTCATGAGAGGAATTTGAGTGACTTCCAGACTTTTGAGCATAACCGACCACAAAACCAATTGCCCACTTTTAGCCAATTGTTTTTTTTAAAAAATTGACATTTGAATTTCTTCTGTTACTTGACGACCACCACCACAACTAGCGATACAAATGGATACAACTGTGCAAACATGTAAATTTCAGATATTAGGAATCTACGCATATAAAGATGAGCTTGATGTAATTTCAATTTTTAAGGGGACCACGCTGATGGATGTTTTCACTGTTCTTGCAAGAAAGTGGCCTGAAATGAAATTAGGATGTATTCAATTGTGATACTTTGCTCCGTCTTACAAATTATGTGACTTTCAAAGAGGATGAGGACATCCTCAATATGTGTCGGCTGCATAAACGCCTCAAACTACCAATCGTTGACATGATGGCAGTCCCCAATATCAAGCCAATTGAACGTCGAGGCTAAAATAGCTATACTGGTAGGTAATACTTTGTGGACTTTACCTTGTGGAATGCTAACTCTTTTTTTGTTTGCTATAAGACAAACAAAGCTCATTTGGTAGTATTACTAAAGTTATAAATACTGCATTAATCATTGAATTACGTACACGTATAGCTTATGAATACTTGGCAATTACCTTATGTAGCTAGACAGAAATATTGCATTTGAAACATAAAGTACATATGATCTGCACTAAAGGTAGTTCACATCTGGATTAGGAATACGTTTGAAAAATTAACAAGTAGCTATACAAAGTACTGCATTTATGAAGTACATTGCACTTTCGTACGCCACTTATGTATTAGGGGTACATTCAAAGAATTAACATATGTATCTATACTAGGTACTACATTATGATGTGAAAATATGTCTACTCTACACTAAAATTACCTTATATAGGACAACATTGCAATTAATAATACAAATACTGCACATGTACGTTTCAATACTGTGTTTGTTTATGGATATTACGTAGGATGTAAATTTTTAGGACAACATTAGGGTGGTGTTGTACAACTTCAATTTACCTTTAAGTCTTACTAACAATCATCTTTCTCGTTGTTTTCACTCTTTATATGTAGAAAGAGGACACGAAAAACACTGAGCGATGGAGGAATATCAAAGCGGTCATGTAGACAAACTAGCTGCTAGAAAATGAGAGAGGTCAATTCGAAGAGTTGGTGTAATATTATGCTTTGAAATATGGTTGTGTTGTATTATCTTGTTTCGCTTCTATTACCAAAAACATTAAGTTTGTTGGCTTGTAATAAATACTTTGGTGGATCATTTTCTTGGAGATCCACCAGGTGTTGCACAAAATCTATGATCATGTGCTTCATTGACATTCCATTTGAAGATATTGTACTAAAGAGTAACCATAAAATCATAAATAATATTATGATAGCAAGTCAATTGACGTATTATTTTCCATCAATCGACGTATAGGTACAGTTGATATGACGTATTAATACATAATATCAATGTATGTTTTTCTACAGTTAACGTATAAGTACACTTGATATGACATATTAGTACATTCAAATTGACGTATGGATGTCTTATCAATTGACGTAATAATACATTATAATGACGTATTAGTATATTCTAATTGACATATGAATGCAAGTCAATTGACGTATTATTTTCCATCAATCGATGTATAGGTACACTTGATATGACTTATTTATACATAAAATCGACGTATGGATGTCTATTAATTGACGTATAGGTACATTTATATAACGTATTAGTACATTCAAATTGACGTATAGATGTCTATCAATTGACGTAATAATACATTAATATGACATATTAGTGCATTCAAATTGATGTATGAATGCAAGTCAATTGACGTATTATTTTCCATCAATCGACGTATAGGTACACTTGATATGACGTATTAATACATAATACCGATGTATGTTTTTCTATTAATTGACGTATAGGTACACTTGATATGACGTATTAGTATATTCAAGTTGACGTATGAATGTCTATCAATTGACGTAATAATACATTAATATGACGTATTAGTACATTCAAATTGATGTATTATTATCCATCACTCGACGTATAGGTACACTTGATATGACGTATTAATACATAATATCGATGTATGGATGTTTATCAATTGACGTATAGGTACACTTGATATGACGTATTAGTACATTCAAATTGACGTATGGATGTCTATCAATTGACGTAATAATACATTAATATGATGTATTAGTACATTCAAATTGACGTATGAATGCAAGTCAATTGACGTATTATTTACCATCAATCGACGTATAGGTACACTTGATATGACGTATTTATACATAATATCGACGTTTGGATGTCTATCAATTGACGTATAGGTACACTTGATATGACGTACTAGTAAATTCAAATTGGCGTATGAATCAAGTCAATTGACGTATTATTTTCCATCAATCGACGTATCAGTACACTTGATATGATGTGTTAATACATTCTTGGAGATCCACCAAGTGCTGCACAAAATCTATGATCATGTGTTTTATTGACATTACATTTGAAGATATTGTACTAAAAAATAACCATAAAATCAATCAATAATAATTCATAATAATATTAAATAGTATCCCCTTCATTACATTTCCATTGTAAATTAAAAATAAAAAATCTAACATGTAGCCAGCAGTCATAAACATAAACCTATTCAAACTAACTACCATTAATCATCACACCATTATCCATCACACCATTCTCCACCACACCATTTTGCATAGGGTCTTGATCATCTTCATTATCTCCATTATCCATACGGTCATTCTCTCCATTCTCTATAGGGTCCTGATTGTTATTCTCCAGCCCTGCATATGCATTTAGTGCAGGCCATACATCTGGCTCAGGGATGAAGTCTTGTCAAATAAGATCTTAATCTTTTCCCAATGTATTTTCCCTTCATACTAGTACCAAGCAGCATTTGGGTTATTCTGCATAGACAATAAGAAATACAAATCATTACAATAATATAAAATCACTATAAAATTATCATGAAAAGATACCATTTATGACACCCAACACTAAAAAAGATACCTGCAGATATGTGTTCCAAAAATCACTCATACTCCTCACGATGTTGGTGTCTAGATCCTACCCAACTTTGGGTTCTAGAAGAAGAGCACTAAACACTTCATACCGGTTACGTATCTCTTGAAATCGCTGCTCGACTTCATCATCTGTGAACCTACGTGTTGGCCATGCCCACTTCATTTTCAAGGTTACATCAGACCAAAAACCGCGACGGATATAAATTGTAACAGACCTCTCCCAGAGATCAGCAGTAGGATCATCTTTCTTCAGAAGAACAGACATATCAGATCGCCAAAGTATGTCCAGGAGTCTCAACTCAGTGGTGTCGGTCCAAACAGTTCAATAATTATGCTCCAGTTTTGAATTCTTTTTGAGGTGGGGAAATATTGTGAAGCATGTCCGCTTTACATGGCGTCCATTCATCTTCACGAAGAACATTGGTGACTTTCTGATGTTTGGTGAGGAGTGAGAAAGGAGCATGGTGTCTCCTTGTATGAGAACGAGGAAGTTCACGTTGGTTTGTATGAAAAATTATGTTGGTAAAAAACTACGTTATTTAGTAGATACTAATACGTCATTAGACAATGCACATATGTCGTTATGTTAAAAATGTGTGTCATTCCTATACAACTAATACCCCATCTTTAATATTGACTTACGGCCTTTATATTTATTAATACATCTTTTTGTTGTTACAATACAACATTTCATCTATAATGGTATTTCGATTTGCTGTTGAAATACGTCATTTGAAATGTACAATTTATATATACTAATACGTCAACTTATTCGACCACGTACGTCATTAGACAATGTACATACGTCTTTATGTTAAAAACGTACGTCGTTCCCATACAACTAATATGTCATCTTCAATGTTGACATACGACCTTTATATTTATTATTATATCCTTTTAGTTATTGCAATACAACATTTCATATGTAATACTACTTCTGTTTACTATTGAAATACATCATTTAAGATGTATAATTTAAAGATACTAACACGTACGTCATTAGACAATATACATACGTCGTTGTGTTAAAAACGTACGTCATTCTTATACAACTAATACGTCATCTTCAATGTTGGCATGCGACCTCTATATTTATTAATATATCATTTTAGTTGTTACAATATAATATTTCAAATGTAATAGTACTTCGGTTCGCTGTTGAAGTGCGTCATTTGAAATGTATAATTTATATATACTAATATGTCAACTTATTTGACCACGTACGTCATTAGACAATGTACATACGTCATTATGTTAAAAACGTACGTCTTTCCTATACAACTAATACGTCATCTTCCATGTTGACATACGGCCTTTATATTCATTAATAGATCATTTTAGTTGTTACAATACAACATTTCATATGTAATAGTACTTCGGTTTGACACAAACCCCAAACCCTAAAACCCTAAACCCTAACTCCTAAATCTATTGACACACGTGAATATAGTTGGACAAGTATTTTATGCACGAATGTATCGATTTGAAATATTTTATGTAGTGATCGTAGGAGTTGAATCAATAATGTTACATTTCTTTCACAAATGTAAGGTGTGTAGGCACTACTACTAGTAATCACTTGACTTAGTAACGTGTGTACCAAAGACTATGTGTATCCACACTACTACTAGTTTCCACTTTACTCTATGTGTAAGTGTTTATAGTTTTGAGATATTTATAGACATAATTATACATATTTCACAAACATAATGTGTGTAGACACTTTTCGTATTATTTTCTGGATCGATTAAGGTATTATTGACGTATTATTGTCCATTAATCGACGTATAAGTACACTTGATATGACGTATTAATACATAACATCGACGTATGGATGTCTATCAGTTGATGTAATAATACATTAATATGACGTATTAGTACATTCAAATTAACGTATGAATGCAATAATATTGATGTATTATTTTTCATCAATCGACGTATGCATGTCTATCAATTGACGTAATAATACATTAATATGACATACTAGTACATTCAAATTGACGTATGAATGCAAATCAATTGACTTATTATTTTTCATCAATCGACGTATGGATGTCTATCAATTGACGTAATAATACCTTAATGTGACATATTCATACATTCAAATTGACGTATGTTTGTCTATCAATTGACGTGTTATTTTCCATCAATCGACGTATAGGTACACTGAATATGACGTATTAATAAAGAATATCGATGTATGGATGTCTATCAATTGACGTATAGGTACACTTGATATGACGTATTAGTACACTCAAATTGACGTATGGATGTCTATCAATTGACATATTATTTTTCATCAATCGACGTATAGGTACACTTAATATGACGTATTAATACATAATATCGACGTATGGATGTCTATCAATTGACGTACAGACACACTTGATATGACGTATTAGTATATTCAAATTGACGTATGTTTGTCTATCAATTGACGTACTATTTTCCATCAATCAATGTATAGGTACACTTAATATGGCATATTAATACATAATATCGATGTATAGATGTCTATCAATTGACGTATAGGTACACTTGATGTGACGTATTAGTAAATTCAAATTGACGTATGGATATCTATCAATTGACATATTATTTTTCATCAATCGATGTATAGGTACACTTAACAAGACGTATTAATACATAATATCAAAGTATGGTTGCAAGTCAATTGAGATATATGAAGTAAACTAAGAGGTATGGAATATATACATCAAAATGAAATATATACTGTCAAAAAACAACAGCCACCCTGTTCAAAAAAAAAAACCAACAACCATCCATCAAAAAAGAAAAAGAAAACGAAATTATCCATCATCATTGCACATCCAACATTGTTTAAAACAAGAAAATACAACTGCATAATCATCCTTGTCGCGCCGATCTTCCCCATTATCTCGGCCTTGGTGTGGTGCTCAGAGGTGTCATGAAGTCATCTGGATGTTTTTTTTTCCTTACTCTCTTCACCACTTGAGCCACATCTTCCTGTACACCGGAAGTTTGTTGGGGGCACCATCCTGTTTTTGAGCCTCCTCACGTTGATGCTCTGCATGGCTCACCGTGTCCAGGGGACCGGGCCTTTTAGTCCCCTCCTCAGCTTCCTTCCCATCCTTTTCCTCATCGTCAGCCTCATCAACCTCCTAATCCTTTTCCTCATCCTCATCCTCATCCTCCTCCTTCGGCCCATTCTCCAGATAAAGAATTCTTTTCTTCAAAGGCTCATTTTCTTCCACCTTTACCTTCAACTCCGCCTCGAATCTCTCAATGTGATGGATCAAGGCGTCAACCTCACTATTACTTCCAAATGACCTCTGCATAGACAAATTATTAGTACATAATCTCGTAAAGGATAAATCTTAATGCATAAACTTCAAATGCTAATTTACCTCAAATTCGGTGTTGCACTACATAGATAAATTTTCTTTCGGCAGTATAGGGTATGATGGGATAAACCTGATGACAAGAACAAAATATCAAACTTTGTTAGTTATTTGAGATTTATAAGGAATAGCTAAGGAAACATCAAATAACTATCGGAAAGATCTTACGATTATTCAGTGACTCACGCAAGAGAGAACTACAGCAACTTGAATCAGACACAGGTAGCGTCAGCAGAAGAGTTCGAACACATGCAGTAGCCTATTCGAGGAATCCTTTTAGAGGATATCAGCGAAAATACTTAGAAGAGAACGGAGAGGAAAGAATTAGGGAGTTTTTACCTAAAGACTTGGATTTATCACTTTTGACATGAATATGAGCTAAACTTGTTTGATTGAGGCCATGGATAGGCCATTTATGTCCAAGATCTCAATGCTACATTTGCTTGATCAAAGTGTTTGATAAAATTCGAGACCTAAAGATATAAACATTGAATACCCTATAGTTAAACCGACTAGAGATAGACTCGGTGATTCACGTGGGGAATTCCTAGACCTTATGCATCCTCGTTAATCGGGTTTTCATATAGAATATATAGCGTTATAATAGCACGTTAGGGAATTTCGCCTTAGCTAAATGAACCTAAATCACAATCTAAATGCATAATCTCCATGTGCCTTGATCGCTTCTATTGTTTCCTCCCTTTAACGAGTTTATTTTCCAACGACGAAACTTAGACACTTCCATAATTCCATCCAAAAACCTTTCTCTTGCTAGGATTTTGACCTGATGGTGCTAAGGCTCAGCAAGGCACTGGACCGTCGGAAGAGTTTATTAGGGATTTTAGGAGAATCACTTTAACCTTTTCAAACTTGAGTGGATTAATTTGCATAATAGCAACTAGGGATTTCCAAAGAATTCTTCTTGACTATGGTGGACGGCTAGGGCAAGGTTTTTGGGATAAGATCTCCTTCTCTTTTTGTGTTATGCAATTAAGGTTAGAATGCCTTGTTGCAATTAAAGTTACCTTATAACTCTAATGACATAGGCAACAAGTAGGATCCTCTCCTAGGACTCTACATGGCCGTCCCCAAGGGCTTTCTTGGATGCGTGGGTGGGTTTAAGTTGGCCCAGTCAACTTAGTCCACCCTTTAATATATATTTAATTTAAATCTCATTTAAATCCAATATATATTAATTAATTAATTTCATTTAATTAATTTTTCCAATTAAATAATTTAATTTAATCTAATTAAATTAAATATTTAATTTATTAATTTAACTAATAAATCAATATGTCCAATTAATTATATCTTTCTAAAAGATTAACACAAAAAGATATCCTGTTCGTTTCTTATAGCGCGACTCTTTAGATTCGTCTGAATTGGCAGTGGGAGGAATTACCAAAGGATGTGAGTGTCACTTAGCCAGTCCCATGGACTCACATCGTAACCCAATTGAGTACGAAATGAACGAATCATTTACGAACCTCTAGACCATAAATACCATATGTGTATAAGCCCTTCACTGACATATCCTGATCAAGTGAGAGTCATGGTATATGTCAAACTCACTAAACTTGAGGTTGTGCATTTAATCATAGCATGATGAAATTACTAAACTACCCTCCATGTCCCACATGAGTTAGTTTCATTTCTTTGGCCAAAGATTTATAATTTCATATGCCTATGATCGCACAGGATACTTTCTCGTTTACTATTGAGCCAGTGAATCTCATCTTGTCGATCACTGAACAAGTGCTACTTGACTCATTGAGATCGCACTTCGAGGTCGGCCCCACTAAAGGGTGATTTGAGCCTAACTACTCTAGTAACAGATTCAATAGTACAAGTACATTTATCATGAACCCTAAGGTCTAAGGCTCACGCATACTATTATGGTCAGTAATCCAATCATTGACTGTCACAAAGTGAATACCCATGTGATCGGATTACTGCAAGCCATGTTCGAATATATCAATTCCATTAATATATCTATGACACGTGTTCTCACTATCCCATAGTGTTGGACTGGCACTCCTTGTCAGAGCATGTGTCATACAAGTCGAATCTTAATGCCCAATTAAGATTCCTTGACTTGCGAACCCTTTTAAGTGATCAGGAATAAAACTCTCCTTGTGCCACATCTTTAATCCATAAAGAGCGAAGAGTTAACCTCGATACACATAGACTATTTGTTCAATACTTATTAATGCCATGAAGTTTTGTATGAATAGAAGAATAAAGGCCTTTTATTAAATATTAGTTTGTACAACATAATTGAATACCTATACAATCTATTTGTCCTCATTGGCATCTAGGGCATATACCTTACAATTCCCACTTGCACTCAATGCTAATTGCTATAGTATCTAATACCCATATTCTCAAGATGTTTCTCTAGCACCACCTGCGCTAATGGCTTAGTGAGTTGGTCAGCCACGTTGTCCGCTGAGGTTATTTTCTGCACGACGATCTCACCTCTTCTAACAATTTCTTGAATTATATGATATCTCCTCTCTATGTGTTTGGATTTGTTGTGAGACCTTGGTTCCCTAGCTTTCACGATGGCTTCATTATTGTCACACCAAAGTGGCAACAGAAGCTCCACACTAGGAATAACTTAAAGTTCTACCATGAACTTCTTAATCCAAACAGCTTCTTTGGCTGCCTCTGAGGCTACCACATATTCAACTTCAGTGGTCGAATTAGCAGTTTTGCTTTGCTTGGAACTTTTCCAAGACACTGCTCCACCGTTCAGAGTGAATATGAACCCAGAAGTGGATTTTTGGTCATTGATATCTGATTGGAAATCAGAATCCGTATAACCGTCCACTTTTAATTCTCTATTGCCACATGGTTCATCCTAGTTCTTGATGAAGCCATAGCCACACACTTCCTCATCAAAATGAAGGTTCCAACTGCGAGAGGCCTGCTTGAGTCCATAAATGGACCTATTCAACTTGAAGACCTTATGAGAATCTGCACTCGATGTGAAACCCTTGGGTTGTTCCATATAGATCTCCTCCTCGAGGAATCCATTTAAGAATGCGGCCTTCACATCCATTTGCCAGATTTCATAATCCAGGTATGCAGCTATTGCAAGTAGAATTCTAATGGATTTGATCATAGCTACAGGTGAAAAGGTTTCATCAAAGTCAATGCCCTCCTTTTGACTATACCCTTTCGCCACTAGCCTGGCCTTATAGGTGTCCACCTTGCCATCCGGACCAATATTTCTCTTGTAGATCCATTTCCATCCAATGGGTACAATACCCTTGGGTCGATCTGTCAGATTCTAGACTTGGTTCGAATATATCGAATCCATTTCTACTTTCATAGCTTCATGCCATTTTGTAGAATCCATATCCATCATTGCTTGGTTATAGCTAGAGGGATCGTCTCCATGGTTTTCTTCCGCTACTGCATAAATATTATGCTCTCCTTGTAGCAGATAACCATATCTCTCAGGAGGTTGAGATACCCTAGCTGACCTATGCATTGATGGTTGTGTCATTTTCGGTTCAGGTTGGGTCTCTTGAATAGTGTCTTACAAAGGAGATTCATTTTGCTCTTCTAGAACAATATTTCTACCAGCTCCACCTTCCCGAATGAACTCTTCTTCGAGAAAGATTGCTTGTAAGGCAACAATGATCCTTTGATCATTATGAAGGTAGAATAGGTATCCCATAGAATCCTCGGGATATCCAATGAATCGTCCTTTCAAGGACCTAACACTAGTACAGAAAAGGCCTGTTACAGCGCACATTTTACAGCGGTTTTTTGAAAACCGCTGAACGGAGAGACTTATTACAGCGGTTTATAAGTGAATCGTTATAATGGATATTAATCTTCACATAAGCTGTATGTTCCAAACCTATTATAGGTTCGTTAACCCCTATAAGCCGATCTAAGAAAAAAAAAAAACTTATGCGGTGGTACCGACCTTATAACTGAAACCTTAGGCTACCGAACCGCTCCTTCCCTGTTACGCCACCAAACCGCTAACAGGTCTAATACGGTGTGTTAGAACCGAAAATATGTTCAGAATGTGAGCAGCTGTAAGCAATGCATGCCCCCACAAAATTTTTCAAAATGGGCCGGTTAAAAACCGCTCTGTGTAGCTGAGAACCGCTGGATCGTGGATATTACAGTCTAATAGAGTTCAATTCCTTCATTCTGCTACGCCATTTCAATATGTGGATGTGTGCAAGGAGTATAGTGTGTAGACGAGTTTATGACCATGTTCTCATTAAGCAACCTTGCGCTCATTTTAATTCGGGCACTCAAAAATACGTATTTTTGTAATAAAACACGTCCTTAAACGATCACCGCGGTCAGACCAATGACCGTGCCGTATCAATCAAAATGATGCCCGGTTTGGTTTTCGACTAAAGTCACTATTATTCAATGAATTTTATTTGATGTCGCTCAGTACTTTAGCTGCCTCACACATAGCCATACCCGGAATCTGGTCATCAGTAAATGTAATGAAGTACTAAAAACCATTCCGCACCGCGGTCAGACCAAAGTGCCTTAATATGATGCCCGGTTTGGTTTTCGACTAAAGTCTTGAATTCAATGAATTTTTTTAATGATTCAGACTTGTACTTTATCAAATACACATAGCCATACCCGGAATGGTCATCAGTAAATGTAATGAAGTACTAAAAACCACCGCAGGCCATATTTCCAAAAGGACGACACACGTCAGTATGAATCAAACATAAGACTTCAGAGGCTCTTTCAAAATTCTCTGTGAAGGGGGATTTGGTCGTCTTGCCTTGAATACAAGACTCACAAGTGGGATAGGAATCCTCTAGAGCGAAAATGTAGCGAAAGAAATTTTAGGATTCCTAAAGTAGAATCACTTTACTGTGGTTTGATGATTTTCAAGAGTTTTCAAAAAATTTAAACGAAACTGACTACCTTATCGATTTTGTATTGTTGAATTCGCGTAACAGCAACTCCTTAAGCACCTGTCTCTAAAGATCCACGCGAAATGAGTCTTCCAAAGATCTCCAAAAACCTTCCTCTTGACTATGGTGGACGACTAGGCCAAGGTTTTTGGGATATGATCTCCTTCTCTTTTTGTGTTATGCAATTAGGGTTAAAATGCCTTGTTGCAATTAGAGTTACCTTATAACTCTAATGACTTAGGCAACAAGTAGGATCCTCTCCTAGAACTCTACATGGCTGCCCCCTAAGGCTTTCTTGGACGCGTGGATGGACTTAAGTTGGCCCAATCAACTTAGTCCACCCTTTAATCTATATTTAATTTAAATCCCATTTAAATCCAATATATATTAATTAATTAATTCCATTTAACTAATTTTTTGAATTAAATAATTTAATTTAATTTAATCTAATTAAATTAAATATTTAATTTATTGATTTAACCAATAAATCAATACGTCCAATTAATTATATATTTCTAAAAGATTAACATAAAAAGATATCATGTTCATTTCTTATAGCGCGACTCTTTACGTTCGTCTCAATTGGCAGTGGGAGGAATTACCAAAGGATGTAAGTGTCACCTAGCCAGTCCCTTGGACTCACATCGTAACCCAATTGAGTACAAAATGAACGAATCATTTAAGAACCTCTGGACCATAAATACCATATGTGTATAAGCCCTTCACTGATGTATCCCGATCAAGTGAGAGTCATGGTATATGTCAAACTCACTAAACTTGATGTTGTGCATTTAATCATAGCATGATGAAATTACCAAACTACCCTCCATGTCCCACATGAGTTAGTTTCATTGCTTTGGCCAAAAACTTATAATTTCATATGCCTATGATCGCACAGAATACTTTCTCGTTTACTATTGAGACAGTGAATCTCATCTTGGTAATCACTGAACAAGTGCTACTTGACTCGTTGAGATTGCACTTCGAGGTCGGGCCCACCAACGGGTGATTTGGGCCTAACTACTCTAGTAACAGATTTAATATTACAAGTACATTGATCATGAACCCTCAGGTCTAAGGTTCATGCATACTATTATGGTCAGTAATCCAATCATTGACAGTCATAGAGTAAATACCCATGTGATCGGATTACTGCGAGCTGTGTTCGAATATATCAATTCCATTGATATATCTATGACAAGTGTTCTCACTATCCTATAGTGTTCGACTGGTACTCCTTGTCAGAGCATGTGTCATACAAGTTGAATTTTAATGCCCAATTAAGATTTCTTGACTTGCGAACCCTTTTAAGTGATCAGGAATAAGACTCTCCCCATGCCACATCTTTATTCCATAAAGGGCGAAGAGTCAACCTCGATACACATGGACTATTTGTTTAATACTTATCAATGCTATGAAGTTTTATATGAACAGAAGAATAAATGCCTTTTCTTGAATATTAGTTTGTACAGCATAATTGAATACCCTATACAATCTATTTGTCCTCATTGGCATCTAGGGCATATACAGAACAGCACCTTCTTTTCTATACCCCACCGGAACAACTGGGGTAACACATTCACTCGTTCCTATATCCTTAAAGAGGGTGCGTGCTCATAGAACCAAGCCTACACTTCGTAAAGCATTGTGAGAATAATTTTTAAATCAAATTTACTGAATATATTAGCACAAAACATGCTTACTATCAAGCCGACAACGCACCCCTTGACATAACCTGATTCTTTTCCCCTTTCCCGTAAGGCGCTATCTGGGAAACCAGATATGAATATGCGACATATCCCCAAGCATACATCCACAGGGTACTCAAGTCATCAAGATACGGATAAACAAATTTTGCAGTACAATAGTTACTTTTACCAAAAAGAAAAAACAATAAAATAGGAAAATAACAAAAAGTCGGACAAAATCTTCAATATACTTTTTCGAACTCCTATCTACATAACTATGTAGTTTTTCGCAACCAAATCCCGAGTAACCAACTCGACCTTCTTATCCCGGAAGAGCCAATCCATTGTCTCACTCCGGGCTCCAATGTTAAAATTAACATGTGCACCAACATCGTGCAGCCTGAGAACAAGCAAGAACTCGGCGGGGGAGAATGAGATAGTGATATTGTTCCCTACCAAGAAGGCCCTGGCCTCTTCATCGAACCTTGCAAGAACTGATTGCAATCAATACATGGATATATCTAGTTGAGGCATGTCCAGATATGATGCAAAAGGAGTTCTTTGCAAGAGAATATGGTGTTCCCCTTCATCTTCTTCCTCAACTTCTCCATGATGTTGAGGAAGTAAGTAGGAGAACACTGGGTTTGGAGTTCTGCTCTGCTGCGTTTATTTGCAATATTCTTGGGTGAATTAGCTATATAAGTGGATGCTGCATTGCATACACCTTCAGATTTCTTAGCCATCTATACAAAATCAATGAAGACTATTACAGTATTTATATAAAGCTGCCTAAGTATGAAGTCATAGACATTCAGTATGGATATACATCATATGTAGTATCAAACTAACAATATGTCATTAAGCATCACGAATTAGCCATCGTATTAAAATGTCATATTAAGCAAAGCATAGAGAAGTAATCATACATTAATCACCAAATAAATGACAAACTCATAGTATTGAGATGAATTATTTGGACCAAAATAGAGAATAATTAAACGAGGATTTTCAAAATTAAATTAGGGTTTTATTTTTATTACAGTACAAATTCACAAAATTGTGCCAAAATTTATTTAACATATGAACACCACTAAGTTGAAGTATAGATAACCAAAATGACGTAGGATAAAATTGATGTGAGATCTTCAAATTGGCGTCTATTCAGCTACAAATACTAATTTTTAGGCTGTTTATAAGATCAAAACAGAGAATAATTAAATTAGGGTTTTCGAAATTAAATTGGGGTTTTGTTTCAATTACAGTACACATTCACAAAATTGTGCCCAATATTTGTTTGACGTATGAACACCACTAAGTTGAAGTATTAGATAACCAAAACAATGTATGATAAAATTGATGTGAGATCATCAAATTGGCGTCTAATCAGCTACAAATACTAATTTTTAGGCTGTTTATAAGACCGAAATAGAGAAAAATTAGGGTTTTCAAAATTAAATTGGGGTTTTGTTCATATCACCCTACACATTGACAAAATTGTGCCCAGGTTTGTTTGAAGTATTAACATCCCTAAACTGAAGTATCAAAATAACCAAAATGAAGAATTTTAAAACTTAAAATCAAAAGGTACCTTCAAATAATTGCAGAAATGTTGGAAGAGAGATAATGATAGAGCTCTGGGGAGAAAGACGAGACTAATTCTCTGGCCAGGGAGTTTGACGATGGAGCTTCGGCATGAAAAGAGGCTACGAAGAGGACGAAGATTGCTGCGGTTCCAAATGAGAAGTGAAAAAGAGCGGGGCTTCTGCGGTTTCAACTGGAAGAAAAATGGCAGAGTGTGATTAAGAGGCCCTTTAGTGGTATTTCGGACTTTTCACCCGGATTAGGAAGTTAGAACAAAGTTTCAACTTCAAACAGGGACCAAATCATTTAAAAACATGGGGGGAGACTGAATAGTGAGTTTGTACAGTGATTAAGGATTTTCCACCAATTTTCCCTTAATTTATCACTTATTATAACATTTGAACTAATTATCAAAAATATTAAAAAAAAATAACATTGAACTAAAAAACCATCGTCATGACCCACAGGATAAAATCTAAGTCACATAATTCGCCGGATATGGCTGGCGCTCGAGCGCTCGAGTCGCGATCCGGCGACCTGAGGGCGTGAGCTGCGATTTAAGGCGCTCCATTGCAGATTAAATCGCGCTCTAGAAATTCTTAAATTTTAGGTGAAAAATACTAGCAAATTCGGGCTGCTGGTCGTCGCCGGCCGTGGCATCGAAGAAGGAAAGAAGTGGAGAAGGTGGTGGTATAAGAAAATGTGACAAAGAAAAGGATAGGATGAATAGAGAAATTCTGCAATGTTGGTCGCCTGCACGAGGGAGAGAGCTGCGCTGTATAGTATTGCTGAGTGTTAGAACATTAGAGAGGACTAGGGTTTTAACAAGGTGGGCCCCTATTAGCATATCATTTCTTTTTTATTTGCTTTTTCCTTTTCTACTTTTTATCATGAAAGAGACCATATAGATTTGGGCCTACCAATTTCACATTGGGATATTAAGGTTTTTATGAAGATGGTAATTGTCTTTATTTTGGACAGTAGGCCATTCAAAAGTCCAAGTTGAGATATGGATATGAATTATTTTTTATTTATTTTTTATAGTCGCTCTAAGGTGCTCCCGTTCCCAAATTTTTTTCAATTTTCCGTTCTGGCGCTTCCGCATTTGCTCCCGCTCTCAACTTAGAGTAAAATTAGTTCAAAAAGAAGTATACGAGCTACAAAGTAGTTGGTTTGAATAATAAAAAGATAAAACCAAAAAAGCTTTAGAGGAAACGCCTTGGGCATTTTTATTCATTGAAAATGCCCTAACGCGTCCGAGTCAACTCATTTTCTTGTTCTCTCTCAACTCGTTCAACTCACAGATCCAATCCTTTTCTTCACCCAAATCAAATTATGCAATTGATTATTTACAGTCGCATCAATTTTGCGGAACCCATCTCTGTAAGTTAACGTATGTCTCTTCGCCAATTTTAAAAATCATAACTTTTTATATGAAGAGTACGCATCTAAACAATGGATTGGAATAGCTTGATTATGTATCATGCGCGTTTATTTATTTCATTTGTGTCCTGTTTTTGTGATTCTTTTTCTTTGATTTCGCATTAAAACTATATGTCTCCGATGCATGGGATAGGGTTTATTATCTGGTTGCTTTTGGAATAAATTTGCTCTCTTTCTCCGATTTTAAAAATCATACCTTTTTACACGATGAGTATGCATGTAATCAATTTGTTGTTGAGTTGAAATGACTTGATTCTATGTCATGCGCATTTATTTATTTAATTTATACCTTGGGTGTTATGATATTTTTCTTTGATTTTACATCAGAGCTATTTGTTTCGATGGATGGGATAGGGTTTATTGTCTGTTTGATTTTGGAATTAATTGGAGCTTTTTTTTTTATTTTTCATTTTCTAGGTTTTATAAAACGCAAACTAATATAGCTAGGATAAGAGTCAGGCCATTGGAGAGAATACTCCCTGCACTTCTTACCAGAATTGCGCTGTACGTATTTGGCTGATAGATTGACGCTAGATTGGATGAATCCTTTCTGTAAATTGCATTTACCGCACAAATTTTATTCGGTTGACACAAAAAATATAACTTTTTACGAAGGCAATACATTAATAGCGTTTTAATATAGATCTTTGACAAACTTAACATACATGTACTGAATAATCTGGGATTCGGGGAAGAACTATTTGGTTTGCTTCAAAGCTTGATAAATATTCATTGTATTTTGGGATGAAAATCTTCTGTCAGCTTTAGTTCTCTTTTATGTTAAATAAACTGCTGTGCTTGGTAGAGTAAATGCGTCTTCTCTGTAGTAGAGTTGAAAATCGACTTGGTTACATCCTTAGGACGTGGCTTATGGTTTCGACGGATTGCTTCTAAGACTTAATCTCCTTAGGAAGAGGGCTTATAATGTAGGCTATAGCTCACGTCATTAGATTGAGAAATGGAGATATTATCTTTGTGACAAAACAATTCGCGATAGATTTGTTTGCTTGCATATTCTTTGACTTTCTGTTCTGCACTTGCAAGAAACTGGGTTGCCATATATAGTAGAGTAGGTAGATGATCTCTGTTAACTTGTTAGTTTCAGTTGTTTTCTCTTCAGGACTGCTGATTATTAGAGCTTAGTTCCACTTTTGGTACATTAAGGTGGTTTATAGGTTCATTTTGCCATAGACAATTTGTTGATTTAGCACTGCTGCAGTTTTTGAAAAATCATGAGTTTCGTTTTCCGAGGCACAAGAGGAGATATTGAAACTGGGTTTCCAGGACTCATTCCAGAGCGGCGTGCTGTGGTGACTTTCTAGTCCTTATGAATTATATTCTTTTCCAGTAACTAAGATTGCATGACGTTTGCAACTCTCTAACATATACATGTTACTTAATTGCTGTACAGCGTGTTCATGCTGCTCGACCAGTCAATACAAACTCCCTCGCTTTTCTTGTCACAGGTATGTATCATTTGGATGGCCATTTAGTATTATATTTCTCTTTGTCTTACTCACCCTATTAAATGCATTATGTTCATTTGATGTGGCAGTGCTTTTGCTGTTTATGATTTTGAACTCGCATCAAATGTCGCCCAATTTTTTGGTTGGTATTCATTTCATTATGCCATTGGTTATTGGGTTCAGTCATTTGTAAAATTTTACTTGAACAAAAATATAAATTGTTTGATATTTTTTCTTACATTGTAAAGCTCTGGCTGGTGCTTGGTGTCTTTTTTATGGCAACTACATTGAGGATGTATGCAACTTGTCAGCAACTTCAAGCTCAGGCACAGGCTCATGCTGTTGCAGCTAGTGGTCTTCTTGGCCACACTGAATTGCGATTGCACATGCCACCATCCATAGCACTTGCAACCAGAGGAAGGTTGCAAGGTCTCAGACTCCAGCTTGCGCTTCTTGACAGGGAATTCGATGACTTAGGTGGGTATGCATTTAACGCATATCAAATTTTCTATTATGTGGCCCTGCTTAGATTAGAGGTGAGAGAATGACATTTGTAATATGATGGTCATCAGTTGGATTCTTTTAGCTGGATTCTTAATATTTATAATTTTCTAGTTAACTTTTTGATAAATTAATAATCTCTCTTTGAAATTGATGACTACCGAAAAAGTATCTATCCCCTTTCCCAAAAATCCATGAACTAACAAAGTTGTAGGAATCCCTATTTCAGAGTTTGACACAAGGCAATGATTGGATCCTATTTGTAGGAGTTCATTTCAGTTATATATTGACCAACATTCTATCCCAGAAAGGCGAAGAATTGTTTAAGGAACATTTGGATGGATCACATATTTTTTTTTTTTTTTGCTCTGTACAGATTATGAAACTTTGCGAGCCCTGGATGCTGACAATGTTCCTACAGCCTCTATGACTGAGGAAGAGATCAATGCTCTTCCTGTTCACAAGTATAAGGTGTCTGGCCCTCAGAGGTTAGTAGTGTTGGTAACATGCCTACACGACTGCAATATTCATAGTTTTATGCCCAGTTTGCACCCTCAAATAGTTTTTGTGTCCACATTAAATACCCCTTGGACTTTCAAAACCTTCAGTTACACCTCTGTTGCTCACCAACCATACTTTGATGGAAAAAAAGCCCTCGCCCATTTTGTAATTCACATTTTTGAAGTATGACCTTATCAACTATGCTGTAAACATGAAAATTCAAACCAAATTGAATAAATAAATTCAGAACCAAACTCTAGAAAATAAATTCTTAAGAATGATGGGCAAATTCCAAACTGATAAGACAATAAATAAATAGTCGCTTTGCTTCATCGTAAAATTGTAGATCTTTGGACTATTAGCCAGTCGGCTTGAATATTTTTCTATGTACAATAATAAATTATTTCAATCTTACTGAATAGTATTAAATTTTATGACCTATGTAGATTAAAATTTAGTGATGATAAAATGATTAAAATATCAGCATGATAAACTAGTTCAAAGTTTAAATAGTTTGATAAAAGAGCAATAATTTTGTAAAGGTAGTAATAAAAGAAAGAAAATCTAAATTATGAAAAGTAATAAATTTAACTAGATAAGTTTTTGACTCGCCATGGATGTTTTATACCATGTTCACATAATACGTTTTTCGCCCATTGTTTTCAATTGTGGCAAAAATATGTCACATAAGGATTATACACAAAAATATAAAATTTAAATAAAAAAGTATTGCAGTATAGTACAGACAAAAAGAGGAGGCATAAACCAGTATAATGGGAAACAACTTATGGCGGAAGTTACAAAATTTTGTTGAAATTTACCATGCTTCCACATTTTGGTATTCATTTCCTTTCATTTTTTGGATTTTGAGTTCTCCATTATCATTTTTATCATTATTTTAGATTTGTTGCCCAAAGCTTTGTCTGAATTTGTTTTTTGTAGTTGGATTTTGAGAGTGTAATGGATGAGAGAGTCATACTTCAGGTTGCAAATTCTTTAGTGAGATAAGGTGATTTCTTTTCACAAATAATAGATACAGATGGTGGGTAGTGGGGGTGCAACTGTAGGTTTTGAAAGTTCAAGGGCATATTTATTGTAGGGATTATGGGTTGCTGATGGAAACAAAAAAACGATAAAAGAAAAATACTTCCGATAAATTGAAAGTCCTACAAGAACAAATTCTTGTCCCTACAAACCGAAGTTTGTCCCAAGCTTAAAGCTCGATTCCACAATAACTTAAGACTCCTAAACTTGCTGGGAAAGAAAATAAAAGAAAGGAAATAACTTGCTAACAAATTAACAGCTAATACTAATACTATTAATAAGGCTCCTTACCATACTAAGACTCTACAATAAAAGGAAATAACAATCAATATAATATCAAATACTTAATACTAATGACTCTCAATATCTTCAACAGCAACCGGCATATGGCATCCTTGTGTGAACTCAATCTTTCGAAATCTGATTCATAACAGTTGCAAACTATATTTAACCTTCTCCTTTTGTCCTTCTTGTATGTATTACTTGACTAAGAGGCCTTTGAAGCATAAAACCAATTTTAGTTCTTAAATGTTGGTTATAGTTTTGCTCCTTATATAAGCAAAAAAAAAAAAAAACTCTCTTTATGGCATTATGAGTTGAGATACTTAGATATCTGTTTGGACAAACTAAAATGGCCTGGTATATAATTTAATTTATCACATTTAAAACATGTAGCAAAAGGGGATTACAAATCCAAACCTACTGATACTTACACAAATATAAGCAGATAGAATATATGCTTCATTGCCTATAGTGTTCGAAATGGATATATTTCATGACATATGCCCATCTGTGTGTTCTCTTTACATTCCCTCTATTTGTAGTGGTGCCTTCTATTTCTTACGCCGGTTGAATTGCAGTGCACTAGATTATAGTAGTTTTTTACAAACTCGCGCCCTCTTCTATGATAGAAACATTGCCGATTAATTTGATGAACAATGTCAGTTGCAATACTGACGTTGAGAACCTCAATAAGATTTTCATAAGTTTACCTTTGTTGTTTGTTCCATTTCTTTTAATTGCATTCTGAGAGCAAATAACAGTTGCATGCCTAGAGAAATTTTCTGCATTTTGGTTTTGAGGATAATTTGTCCTTTTTCAAGTTTTCTACTTTGATGCTAAATAATGAGTCTTCGTGTTGTCTTTCTGATAGTGTCAGCCCATCAGCGCAGCAGGCTTCTTCTTCCGTTGAGGTACTGTACCCTTTCTTTCCTAGTGTCGGTAGAAATTGGAACCAGATCAAATCAGTAGAACTAATATTGTATTTTTGTTTGCTGTGATTTCACTTTTGAATATTGTGTGAGGAAAGTATGCGTATTTCCTCATTACTATGAATAGTTTTTCTGTACCACATTTTTGTCATTTTTCTGCTGAGCTTTGAGATCATTTTTGAATATTATTTTAGGAAAGTATGCGTATTTTCCCATTATTATAAATAGTTTTTCCTGTACCCCATTTTATCATTTTGCTGCTGAGCTTTGAGATCACTTCAGTTTATTGACTGTGTTGCTGACAATTTTGTCACATCTTAGTGTGATGTAGGGATTTATTTGCTCATTATTATGCTTGAACATGAAATCACTAGAAATGAGCAGTTCTTGAAAAATGACCAAGATTTTCAGGTGATAGAGGAAACTAAGTGGTTCCATACAAAATATACTTTTAGGCTCATTATCTTCTAGATAACAATGTTGTTTACTGGAATTACAATTTCAATTTCCAATCCATAGGTGTAGAACTGTTTTATCAAGTCTCAACCAGAATAAGGAAGATGATGATGTTTTTATTGTTATTTTTGTTGCATTTGTTTCATTTTCTATTTTGAACTATAAAGTACACATCTGACATACCTGAAATGATGTGCTTGAATACATTTCAAAATGCAGTTGATTATTCTGATAGTTTAATATTTGTAAGGCGACCACCTTCAACCTGTTCTGGATCCTTGCCTCAATGAACTGGCTCTGGACTTTGATGAATTATGAAGGAGAAAACTATCGTCTATGACTGCTCAAACAAATACTTGAATAAGTTTTGAGCTTCAATGGATAAAAATTATGTACTGAATTTCACATGTATTCATGTCGTCGTGTTCATAGTGACGTTGTGCATACTTTTTCCTTTCATGTGGTTTCCATTTTTTTATGATCATGCTTGAAATATAATTTCTTCTGTTTATGTATTATGTGCTCTTTTTCTGAAGCTTGTCAAAATTGAGGAAGTATGAGATATCTCCATATGTCTCGTATTTGTACTTTGAAAATTAACATTTTGTTATTGCTGCATTTACACGGCCTTTGTATGGTATAAGCATTATAGGTTTCATCTTTGGTAAGGTCCCTAATATTTGATCATTTTATACAGAAGAAGCAAGACCTCGTGAATGTACCTGCAGGAACGAAGACATCTGATGATGACCTGACTTGTAGTGTTTGCTTGGAGCAAGTTAACATTGGAGAAATCATTCGTAGTTTGCCATGCTTGCATCAGGTTTTTCTTCTACACCGTTAAGATTATGTTTCTTGTACTTGCTTTATTTGCTACCTTTCACAAATTTATGGCTCCTATTTCCTTTTGTTGACATCCCAAAATAAAGCTCCATTTCTGATAATAGAAAATTTGCCCAAAAAACACCCTTACTTAAATACCCTCTTATAAAGTACTGATGTGGAACCACTAACTCAGTTTTATCTTTTAAGGGCTAAAGGGAAGTAAACAAAACTTTGACTTTTTCCAACTCCCTTTTCAAATTTCATGCCATATCAAATGGTAACTCTTATTTTGAGATGGAGAGAGTATTATTTGTCCTTTTTTTCCTTTCTTATAGCTGCGTTTTCTAGCCTCTCTTGTTCGGTGTGTTAATTATGCTATGATGCTAATTTTAATCACAATAGTTTTGCGTGTTTAATCATCAACTTGGTTATGCATTTCTTGTATTGTAGTTCCATGTGAATTGCATTGATCCATGGCTGAGGCAGCAAGGGACATGTCCCGTTTGCAAATTTAGAGCTGGGTCCCGATGGTCCGAGATATCTCAAGGAGAAACTGATGCTTCATACATGGTTTAGTTTTGTAGTTATCGACCTTATTAACCGTTAACTTATTCTTACATAAGAGTATATATATTATGTATATAAGCTTAAATTGAAGTTCATTGCTACTATAATTACCTTGATGTGGCATCAAATAAATTTTTTAAAATCATGATTAACTGGATATGCATCTGCGGTGCGCAAATGTGGACTTGCTATGACAAGAAGTATGCTCATTTAATCAATATGTATGACGTACTATAATTTCAGCAGAAGATGATGGGGCATACAAAGTGGGTGTGAAACAGTACGACGTTGCCTGCTTAAATGGTTTGATGTATTAGTTTTGTTTAGTATATGAAATTGACCAGTTGAGGTTGCTCTGTTCCGTTTTTCCCAGTTGAGGTTGCTCTATTCATTCAATGGTGTTGATGTATGAGGTTGAACCCTTTTATAGGTACTAGTAATGGACACACGCATGTTTATTGTATTTTTTAGTATAATATCTTTATAATATATATTATAATATTATAATTATAATTATAATATAATGTAAAAAACAATCTAAAAAACAAGGATCCCTTCTTCTCTCTCTTCTCTCTCGGCGTAAATAGCTCCCATAGCTAAGGTGCGCCGTCGGCCATGGCAAAGAGGAAGAAGGGGCCAACGAAAGCTACCATCGAGATCGTGACACCTCCTGCATCGTCTTCACCAATTACTCAACTTGTAGAGCAGAGCCTGCTGTCACAAGTGTAGCTGCCTCCGGAGGTCCGAACTGAAATTAGGGTAGAAAGAATGGGAAAATCAGGGCAAACCACCTTGGGGGAACTAGAGGCGATGATGAAACAAGCTCATTTCCATGCGCTACAATCCGAACAAAGCCTTGAAGTCCGGTTAGTGAATGAAAATTGTTTACGGGAGCTACAACATAAGAATGGGGAATCCAGCTCTATACTAAAGCAGAAGAGTATTGCAGCAGAAGAGGGTATTTAGGTACAGACACCTTTGGGTACTGTGTGGGACTCGTTTGATATTACCAAGATGAGAGGGGCGGGATGTAAACTTGACTATATGGAGCCAATGATAAAGAATGGGCAAGCTGTTGGGAGCATATCTGCAGAAGACATTCGAACCGAGGTAGAATACTAGAATTCAGCCGTGGTTTGCTACATTCTTGGGGCAAATCCCCCTTTTCCGGTGGTAAATGGCTACATAAGGCGAATTTGGGGTAAGTTTGGTGTGGATAAAATCCTCATGAAACAACATGGCATGTTGATTGTGCGTTTTCATTCTATTGAAAATAGGGATGCTGTGATGGAATTAGGTGTTTCTCACTTTGATGGCAAACCAGTGATTGTTGCCCCGTGGACTGAAAACTATAATTATAATAAAAGCACTGTTGACAAAATCCCTGTATGGATTAGATTGGAGAGCTTGGACTTGAAATACTGGAGTTGTAAGTCATTGAGCAAGATTGCTAGTTTGATAAAATGACCATGCAAAAAGAGAGAATCCGCTTTGCTAGATTATTAGTGGAAATAGATACGAAGAACATGAAAAAGGCATTGTTGTTGAGCAGAAAGTGAGTTAGGAGTGGAAGCCTGTATTATGTGATTATTGCAAAGGGTATGGGCATGAAACAGTGCAACGCAAGAACATAAAGGGGAAACAAGTTTGGGTTCCAAAGGTGGTGCAAATTCCAGCAGAACAAGGGCAAAATAATGTTTCTATAGATAGGACAGAACAGAGAATGGGGAGTGATCTATCTATAAATGTGGCTTTGCAAAAACAGAAGGAACCAGAGTGGATTACAATGAATAGAAGTGGCCAAAAGACAAGGGAAGAGGTTAGCTTGCCTAACAGTAGTGAACAGACTACTAGTAGTAGGGTTGCACAAGTAGTACAGGTGACACCAGGATTAGTAACTGTATTAGTTGCTAATCATGACAACCATTGGAGCATGGAACATTAGAGGGCTTAATAGCCCTAGTAAGCAAAGGGAAATACAGGCTCTCTGTAATAAATATGACTTAGGGGTACTGGGAATTTTGGAACACAAAGTTAAGCAAGCAAAGTATGTGCAAGTTTACAATAGTATAGCAAGAGGTTGGGGCAGTGTTACAAATCATATTGAAAGTCCAAGAGGAAGAATCTGGATCATTTGGAAGAAAGATTACTATGATCTTACAGTGATAAAGTCCACCCCTCAACTTATTCACTGTAAGGTTTACCATATTGCCACTCAAAAATACTTTATGATTTCTGTTGTATATGCTTTTAATCTGTTAAGTGAGAGGACAACTTTATGGGAAGACTTGAAGATGGAAATGCATGGTATAAATATGCCTTAGTTAATTTTAGGAGATTTTAACAATGTTCTAAGAGAGACTGACAGAATTGGAGGGGCCCCAATTACTGTCATTGAAATAGTGGATTTCCAGGAATGTGTGGATTATTGTGAGCTGGAAGAAATGAGGTGGAAAGGTCATGCATATACTTGGAATAATTGTCATGAACCGGGTGGAAGGATATACTAAAAAATTGACAGGGTGTTTGTGAATGACCTGTGGTGTGTGGACTATCCTACAGTTGAAGCAATGTTTGTGGCAGCGGGGGTTTCTAATCATTGTCCTATAATCATTAAAATACAACAGCACTATTAGAGAAGGAGGGTGCCATTTAAGTATTTCAATATGTGGGCAGATGCTCCACAGTTTAAGGCGATTGTTGAGAGAATTTGGGAACAGCAAGTTGGAGGCAGCCGGATGTACCAAGTGATTCAGAAATTAAAGAACTTGAAAGGGGAACATAAAAAGCTCAATAAAGTACAGTTCAATGAAGTGGAAAGACAAGTAGAAGTGGCAAGAGCCCAGTTGAATGAGATTCAAGATCAATTACAGCTTGATCCTATGAATGTAGTATTATACTTGAAAGAAAAAGAAGCTCTTGTACAAATGAAGGAGAAGTTTGTTGCCTTGGACAAATTCTATCAACAAAAGTCCAAGGTAAATTGGATTAATTTAGCGGACCAAAACACAAAGGCTCCGTATGGTTGTGTTTTCGGCAATGAATTCTGATTTTTTTTGGGGAATGTGTATTACAGAAATTCGTGTGAAAATGTTGACTTAATTTGTTTGTTTGGATGTATTTTTAGAATTTGATTGAAAGTAGTGTAGATGTGATATAAAATTGATTTTTATTAGGATTTGATATATGAAATGATTAAGTTGGTTATGAATGTGATGATGATGGGGGAAAAGATATTAAAATAATATTTTTTTTTAATAATGTTATGAGTTGGTAATAAAGGAATATGTATATATGTGTGTATAGATATATATATATATACACATATGCACACACATAATATAAATAGAGCTATTAACGCTAATCATCCCCCATGTCACGCAAAAGTGTCACTTTAGTCCCTCTTGTGAAAAAATTATCACTTTTATCCCTCATGTTCATAATTTGTACCAAGATGGTCCTTTTTTCGACATTCCGACCAGATTTTTCGGCTTCCCACGCGAAAATAGGGCTATCCACTCATATATCATGCGCGTCTTCACGAGAAAATTCATAACTCATTGTAAGAAGCTCAGATTCATGAACCGTTTTCTTCCCATAAAACTAGACATATAGGGCTGTCCATGCATGTATCGTACATAATCAGGAGACGTCTAGAACAAAGTAGTTTTGTATTAAAATTTTAGCTAAAAATCTGTCGGCTGTGCAGACAGCTGTGCGCGTCTTCACGAGAAAATTCATAACTCATTGTAGAAAGCTCGGATTTATTAACCGTTTTCTTCCTATGAAATTAGACCCATAGGGCTATCCATGCATATATCGTACATAATCAGGAGACGTCTATAACAAAGCAGTTTTGTATTAAAAAATTAGCTAAAAATCTGTCGGCTGTGCAGACAGCTGTGCGCGTCTTCACGAGAAAATTCATAACTCATTGTAGAAAGCTCAGATTCATGAACCATTTTCTTCACATGAAACTAGACACATAGGTCTATCCACGCATATATTGCACATAATCAGAAGATGTCTAGAACAAAGCAGTTTTGTATTAAAAAATTAGCTAAGCATCATTTTCGACAGATTTTTAGCTAATTTTTTAATACAAAACTGCTTTGTTCTAGACGTCTCCTGATTATGTGCGATAAATGCGTGGATAGTCCTATGTGTCTAGTTTTATGGGAAAAAAACGGTTCATGAATCCGAGCATTCTACAATGAGTTATGAATTTTCTCGTGAAGACGCGCATAATATATGCGTGGATAGCCGGAAAATCTGGTCGGAATGTCGAAAAAAGGACCATCTGGGTACAAATTATGGACATGAGGGATGAAAGTGATAATTTTTTTACAAGAGAGACTAAAGTGACACTTTTGCGTGATATGGGGGATGATTAGCGTTAATAGCTCTAATATATATTATACAAATAGAATGAAAAGACAAAAAAAAAAAAAAAAAAGAGACAGCCAGGCAGTAGGGGGCATTCATGGGCTGGGGTGGGGGGGCGGGTATGGGTTTGGGGGGTGGGGGCCCTTCATTTTTAGTTTTTTTTTTTTTTTGTCACCTGTTCATTTCTTTTTAGCTTTAGATTTTTATCTTTTTTCCATTTCGTGTTTTCTTTTCAATTTTATAGTTTAAAAGTTCAAAAAAATTGAATCTTGCTCGTCTATATTTATAATAGTTAGTGTAATTATACGGTTTGCATTGGACAAATATAAAAATAGGATGTGGTCCATATATGCAATATTTTATGAAATGTGTAAATATGATTGGAGCATAAGTAGTTCTATATTTCTTTTTCCATTTACGTATAATATTTTATTTTCAGTTTGATTGAGGCAAATTTATTTCCATCTTCTTATAATGAGATACTATGATGTTACAAAAAATCTTTGCTCGAGCTCGAGCTCGAGCCGAGAAATTTGGTGAGACTCGACTCGAGTTCGGCTTGTGGGCAACTATTAAATACCACGTTAGTACCAAAATGAAATAATCGAGATTCGGTCGGTATTTATTTGAATATTGACAAGCTAAAAAAGTATAATTTAAAATCCAATAAACAACAAACGAAATTATTAAAATAAAATTATAAATCACACAATATTGTATATACTTTTGGTAAAAACATAACCAATTAAGTCTCAATTCAAATACATATATTATTAAATATATATTAAATATTAAATCACACAATTTTTTTTTTCAAATTACACATTATTAAATATTATTTAATAATAATAATTGGAATATTTGAAAAATTGAATAGGAATTTTTATTATATAAAATATGAAAAAGTAAGAAAGATAATTAGTTGGATAGTGGGATAGTGTAATTAATGATAAAATATTGTGAAAAGATTGAAATGATTGGTTGTTATATAGGGAAATGTGTAGTGTATTTAAAATTTGACCATTTTCTGTTGAATTTGGCTTGGACTGTGTATTTTCATTTTTTGGTGATCCAAAAAATGAAAATATTTTCAAAATTCACAACCATACATAGCTAAAGTATTTCCATTTTTGTTTGAAAAAGAGACACTACAGGAATAGGGTAGTGACTATAACTGATGGAGAGGGTAGACTTTTGACAGAGTATAATGCAGTTGTGGAGCATTTTATTGAGTATTATAAACAGCTACTGGGCAAGAGAAGTTCCTGAATGTTATCAGAGCAAGAAGTCTATGAAGCAGGTCCCAGGTTAACAGTGGGGCAACAATTAGAAATGATAAAACAGTTCAGCAAAGAGGAGATTAAGAAGGCTTTATTTAGCATCAATAGCAATAAGAGCCCGGGTCCAGATGGTTATGAGAGTGATTTTTTCAAGAAATCTTGGGGGATTGTAGGAGATGAAGTAACACAAGCAATCTTGGATTTTTATAAAGATGGGCAGATTCTGAAGCAATTAAACATCACACTCTTAGCTTTGGTCCCTAAAGTGGAGAATCCTCAGGCAAGTGAGTATAGACCTATTGCTTGTTGCAATACCATATACAAATGCATATCCAAGCTACTCACTAGTCGATTAGCATTGGTGCTCCCTTACTTGGTTAATGAAAACCAAGGAGCTTTTGTCAAAGATTGATCCATTATTGACAATGTCCTTATCAGTTAAGAACCTATCAGACTGTATAATAGAAAAAATGTTTCCCCTAGATGCCTAATGAAGATTGACATAAGAAAAGCTTATGACTCCATTGACTGGGACTTCTTGCATGAGATGATGGAGGGTTACAGATTCCCACAGAATTTTAGCAAATGGGTGATGGAGTGTGTTCAAACAGTTAGCTTTTCCTTGATTCTTAATGGAGAGAGTCATGGTTTTTTTCAGGGCCAAAGAGGGATAAGACAAGGGGATCCTATATCTCCCTTGTTACTCGTCCTAGTGATGGAGTATTTGACAAGGAGCCTAAGACTTGCTGCTTTGAATAGTAGCTTTAGATTCCACCCTGGCTGCAAGGGTCTAAAGCTAACAAACATCTGCTTTGCAGATGATTGGATATTGTTCTGCAAGGCCTCACACTAGTCAGTATCTACACTTTGGAGCCAATTTAACAAATTTTCTGCTACCACTGGATTGCACGCAAACCAAGGTGTTAGGAATTTCATGTTAGATGTTTTGATGATGACAAGATAGGATTCAATGTGAGACCCCAAAAAGAATGTAAGTTTATGCTTTCATAGATCATTGTATAAAGCGTTTAAAAGAGTTTGTAATTTTGTTTAGGCTTGTAATTTTTATCCTCATAGATTTTAGACTAAGTCTTAGCGACTGAATCAATAATAGAATTCTAGGTGAGTCTATTTGAGAAGAAGTTGAAGACCAGCGTCTGAAGTCAACCGAAGATGAAGATTCCGTCCTAGCGCCTGTCAAACGCTAAGAGACCGCAGTTCAGGATTCATGAATCAAGCGTTCAAATACTCGAGCGACTTAAAGAAGATTCACCTGAAATAAATCCTCAAGTCATAAGGACTTAAATGCAATCATTCAACGGGCATTTATTTCCAACGGAAATAATTCAAATTGCATTAAATGCCTGATAAAAGCATTAAATGTGATAAGCTACTGTGACTTTGGACAAGCCTCCCTTTGACCAGACTGTCAGAACTTTCAAAGTTTTAGCTGCTCCCGTCCAATCGGTTCCAGCGAATTTTCAGGAATGTCAGATTTTAGGTACAAACACGCGCTACGTGAAAGGCACGCTCCTACATGTGTCCAACGGACAGATCCCAAGAAATTGCCTATAAATACCTTACTCCAGAAAATCAAAAAGAAGGAAAACATCAAGAATATACGAGAAATTATTGCCAAAAATCCTACGTACATTCTTTCTGAAAAAGCTTAGAGATTTCATAGCCAAAACTTTTCAAGCTTTCCATCTACATTCAAACAGTCACAAATATCTCAAACATCTTCCAAAGAAGAAATCCAAACTCCAACTGAGATATTCCAAGTTGTTTGATCTTCTTTAAAACAAACAAAACCCTAGTGATAAACCTCAACATTTCATCTGAGTGAGAAAAGTTGTTGAAAACTTTCAGGCAGCATTTCTGAGTGAGAGAAGCTTGAAGAAGACGATCTTCATTGGTGCTGAAGTCTGTGTGATCAAGGAGCCCAAGATCATTTTCATCCATTACTATTGTGTAGAAGTTTCTGTGTGATCCTTTGATAATCATCATAGTAATTTCCTCCAAGTGAAAAAGGAGAAGAAGGACGTAGCTGGGATTACATCACCCAGTGAACCTTACAAATTATTGTGTCATTTATTTTATTGTCTTATATTATTCACTTCATATTATTCTGAAAAAGACAAGTAAAATTGCAAAGCGACTAATTCAACCAAAAGAACGCTAAACATTATTTCCGCTGTGCTAACCCTGATTAAGCGATCTAAGCGTTGCCCTACTTTGGTAAACTGCTGAAATCACTAAGTCTAAGTTAACTATTCTGAAGCGTCTGACCCAAGCGCTCAGTTTTTCCAAGCGTTCAAATTTCTAAAGTGATACGAAAGTTTTGTGAAGTCGAAAAAGACTTCAGGGTCTATTCACCCCCCCCCTTCTAGACCCTTTCGTATGCCACTTGGGACCACCAAGTGGTATCAGAGCGGTTAAATAGAAACCTAAGCGTTTCCGAGCGTAACTGCTTGTTTAGATCCACCTTTCTAAACTTAATCGCTTAAATCTTTTTTATCAAAACATATCATTATGGCTTTTAACAAAATGCCTAAGTTGGTAGAATCAAATTATGATTCGTGGAAACTTAGAGCTTTCGCATACTTATGCTCATGTGATAATGAAATGTGTGATGTTATTACAGATGGCCCCATCAAAATCATGCAAGTAAACTCGAGCACCTGGAGCCGATGAAGCCACTCCAGATGGATATGTCGAGAAAAATAAACTAGATTGGACGCCAGATGATCGAAAAAGAGCGAATCTAGATAATGTTGGACGAAGTGCACTTTACTCAGCGTTAGGAGATAACGATGCATTGTTCAACAAGATAAAGCAATGTAAGACATCCAAAGAAATATGGGATAAATTGGCTATTTTGTGTGAAGGTTCAGCACAAATGAAGGAAACAAGCTCTCCATAGCCATGCAAAGATTCGAGCATTTCAAAATGCAGCCCAATGAGACGCTAGAACACTAGACGCAAGGTTTACTTTGCTCATTACCGAGTTAGCGTCATTAGACAAGGAATTGACCAACAAGGAAATGGTCAACAAGATTTTCAGAAGTCTTCCAAGCAAGTATTTAATTAAGACTGTTGCTATGAGAGAATCACAAACATTGGAGACACTTACCTCAGAGCATGTCTTTTCAGAGTTAAAGGCATTTGAGTTCGAATTAGGTGAAGTCAGCGACACATCGACTTCAGCGATTGAATCAGGAGCTTTAATCGCTACCACCAAAAATAAGGGAAAAGCGGTTATCGAGGTCAAACCGTTTGAGTCAAATGAAGAAAAGGAAATGGCCTTATTGGTAAAGAAGTTCAAGAAATTCTACGATACGAGAAAGAACTCCTATTGGACAGAATTCATTTCAAACTCCCCCTCCAGCACCCAGCGCCTCAGTATCAAGCGCCAGTGTACTCCTTTATCCCTACGCTTCATCTTATAAAGATTGTCAAGAGGCCGCCAAAATATATCAAAACAATCTCGCTATTATTCTGTCGCTCAAAAGTGATAAACGTAATACACAAGCCGAGTTTCAAGTTCAAACGGTGCAGTTACCAGACATATCACTTAGAGTGAAGTTATTCAGTTTAAAGGCGATCTTGATATAACAAAGAGAAGCTGCCTTTGATCGCTTAAACTTGCTTAAATCAGAGCAGCTTATCTCATCATTTTATCAAAGCCTCTAGAAAGTTGGATAATGTGTCTAAGGTAACTAGATTATTTGGTGAAAAGTCCGGTTTAGGATTCAATAAATTCGGTAAACAACCAAATAAATCCAATGGTATGGCAAACAACAAAGGAAAGGGTGTTATCTTTGTTGAGAAAAGTTCACAGAGTCAAACGCTAAGTGAACCTAGCAACGATGGTACGAGGCCAAATGAGAAAGCCAAAGCTGACTCAGGCAAGGGTAAGGCTAAGGCAAATGACTCACAAAGACAAACTCATCCAAACGCTCAAAAAGTCAGGACAAGTCTAATCACTGTGAATCAAGCGCTAAGCGTCAAGCACCAAAAGTAAAACCCAAGCCAGCGCCAAGGACTTACCAGCGTCAATATTCAAGACAGTCAAAATCATATCATCAATACTATGATGATTATGACTATGACTATGATTATGACTATTATTATAATCGAGGATATTATTACACACCCAAAAGCACACACAGCACAATGTGAAACCCAAGAAGGCCAGTATTCCTACAATGAAGACCAGGCAAATATGGGTTCCTAAAGTTCTAATTCAAACCAAGGTTACTAACACTGAAGGACCCAAAACAACATGGGTACCTAAGAAGAATTAGAATTGTCCTTTAAATGCAGGTACCTAGAGCCAGCACCGATACTTCAGTTTGGTACTTCGATAGTGGATCGTCAAGACACATGACTGGTTCCAAGAATCTTCTAGTCTACTATCAAGCTACCAACGGTCCTCAAGTTATATTCGGTGATAACTCAAAAGGTAAAACAAAAGGTATAGGTATCATGCATAGGGGGAACATCATGATTAGTGATGTTTATTATGTTGAGGGTCTTAAGCATAACCTGTTAAGCATTAGTCAATTTTGTGATAAAGGCTTTGAAGTAAAATTTTCAAGCGACTTCTGCTATGTTAACGACGCTAAGACTAAGTCTACTAAATAAGAGGAAAAAGAACAAACAATGTGTATTTAGTAGATTGGGATTCTACAGTTGATAACAACCCCACATGCTTTGTTGCTAAAAGTCAAAATGAATTAGGTTGGTTATGGCATAGAAAAATGAATCACCTCAATTTCAAGGCAATCTCTCAGTTAATATCGCTAAATCTTGTAGAGGGATTACCTAAAGGTTCCTTTCAAAAGAATCGCTTATGTGATGCATGTCAAATGGGTAAACAAGTTAAGTCATCTTTCAAAAAGAAACCATGTCTATCTACTTCTAGAGTTCTTGAACTATTGCATTTAGATTTGTTTGGACCTATTCAAATCATGAGTGTTAGTGGCAAAAAGTACTCGCTAGTAATAGTTGATGATTTCTCTCGTTATACATGGGTAGAATTTCTAGCAACCAAAGATGAAACCAGTGTCAAGCTCACAGCGCTAATTCGTCAATTGCAAAATTCAAAGATCTAAAAGTGACAAGAATTAGAAGCGATAGAGGAACTGAATTTACTAACCAAGTTGTTGAGAGTTTTGTATAGATTTAGGAATACTTCATGAGTTTCTGCTCCTAGAACACCTCAACAGAATGGAGTTGCTGAGCGACGGAACAGAACGCTTAAAGCCGCAAGGACGATGTTAGCAGAGTCCAAGCTGCCTCAAAGGTTTTGGGCAGAAGCCATCAACACCGCTTGCTACACTCAGAACCGGTGTATGATTAACAAGCAACATGAGAAAGACCCCATATGAGTTGTGGAAGGGACGTAAGCCTAACGTTTCATACTTTCATGTATTTGGTTCAAAATGTTTCATTCATAACAATGGATCTCACAGCCTAAAGACATTTGATCCTAAAGCAGATGAGGGAATCTTTCTAGGCTATGCCAAGAATGGAAAGAGTTTTCGCATCTTAAATAAGATCAAATCAAAGGTTGAAGAATCCATTCATGTTGTGTTTGATGATGCTAACCAAGAACCGAGTAAGGTTAATCCTGATGATGTAGGAATTAAAGATCTCTCCCAACAAGCATCGCAAATCAACCTTAGGGATGATATGTGACGAGGATGATGGGATTCATGTACTTCCTCCTAAGGATGCTCGTGAGGTTAACAAAAATGATAATGTCAGAATCGCTGATGATCATGAAGAGAATGATCATCAAGAGCAGATTAGAACTGTGAATGATGCAGCGTCTACGCAAGAGACAAATGAGAATCAAGCGATTAACAACCAAGAGTCTCTTAACCCTTTCCAACCAGACCGTAAATGGCTTAGAGATCATCCACCAGAGCTAGTAATTGGAGATATTGAAGCACCTGTTAGAACTAGGTCCGCTACATTTAATGAGGCCATGTTCGCAAGTTTCCTATCTCAAATGGAACCAAAGAAAGTGGATGAAGCGCTTAATGATTCAAGTTGGGTAGAAGCAATGCAAGAAGAGCTCAACCAATTTGAAAGAAGTAAGGTTTGGACGCTAGTACCAAGACCAACTCACCAAGGAATTATTGGAACAAGATGGGTTTTTAGGAACAAAATGGATGAAGATGGCATTGTTATAAGAAACAAAGCTAGATTAGTCGCTCAGGGTTATTGTCAAGAAGAGGGTATTGACTTTGATGAAACGTATGCCCCAGTAGCCCGTCTTGAAGCAATTAGGATGTTCCTAGCGTTTGCCGCATTCAACAAGTTCACAGTATACCAAATGGACGTGAAGAGTGCATTCTTGAATGGTAAACTCCAAGAAGAAGTCTATGTGGAGCAACCACCAGGATTCATCAACAACCATGGCAAAAGTATGGTCTACAAGCTGGATAAGGCACTCTATGGCCTTAAACAAGCACCAAGAGCATGGTATGACACTCTCTCTATCTTCCTTATAGGTAAAGGCTTTTCAAAAGGCAGCGTTGACACAACGTTATTTAAAATTACCCATAATAAAGATATTCTCTTAGTCCAAATCTATGTTGATGATATTATATTTGGTTCTACTAATAAGCGACTGTGTGAGAAATTTTCGAAAATGATGCAAGATCAATTTGAAATGAGCATGATGGGTGAATTAACTTTCTTCTTAGGATTACAAGTTAAGCAACTCCCTAATGGAATATTTATAAACCAAGCTAAATATACTAGAGATATGATTAAGAAATTTGGTATGGAAAATGCATCATCTTCAAAAATTCCAATGAGCCAGACGCTTAAGTTAGATAAAGATGAAAGTGGGAAGAAAATTGATATCACTAACTATAGGGGTATTATTGGATCACTTCTTTATCTTACCGCTAGTAGACCTGATATTATGTTTTCAGTATGCATGTGTGCACGTTTTCAATCTGATCCTAAAGAATCACACTTAATTGCTACCAAGAAGATCCTTAAGTACCTAAAAGGCACACAAAATGTGGGCTTATGGTATTCACAGGATTCTTCTTTGAACTATTGGTTATTCAGATGCAGATTTTGCAGGATGCAAAATAGATAGAAAAAGTACTAGTGGTACATGTCAATTTCTAGGTGATCGACTAGTTTCATGGCATAGTAAGAAACAACAATCCATAGCGACTTCTACCGCTGAGGCAGAATATGTAGCCGCTGGAAGCTGTTGTGCACAAATCCTTTGGATGAGGCAACAACTTAGAGATTATGGAATAATCCTAGGTCCTACCCCAATCCATTGTGATAACCAAAGTGCTTTAGCTATGACCCAAAATCCTGTTCTTCATTCTCGAACCAAACACATTGACATTAGATACCATTTCTTGCGTGACCATGTTCAAAAGAAAGATATCTCCATGCACTTTATTGGAACTGACAAACAACTGGCAGATATCTTCACAAAAGCGCTCAACGACAACGCTTTCTCACTTTGAGAAATGAATTAGGTATGATCGATTTAAACGCTTAAAGCATAAAGCATCATATTTAATAGGCATATAATTTAAGGGGAATCCTCTTTTTGTTTGTGTCTAAAGCATTTATCAAAATTTGAAATGAGTCATCAACTTTAGGGGGAACTCTAAAATTGTACTTACTTCAATGTATCAAGCGACTGTGATCAAAAATGACTTTCAAAATCTTAAAGCATTGATCACTAGCTCTTATCTATTATGCATGACAAAATCAGTCTCTAATAATGTTGTCTCTCATAAATCCAAGCGATTGATTCACTTATTGAAATATTTTATGAAAAGACTTCAGCGTTGAAAGGATTCCCACTTTAACGCTAAGTAACTCAATTTCAAAAATTCATGCATAGTTTTCATTGCTAAAAATACGTGTGGATAAGACCAAAAGATCAGATTTGACACTACCCACACGTGCCTATCAAATCAAACTGACGGTTATGATTCCTATCTAAACCGAGGCGGTTCAGTGATTGCATGAGTCTGAGTAAGTGTCAGTACACTATCAGGCGCGTGCACATCACGCTGAAAATTTCAAATTTTTTCAAACCGTTTCAAATTAACCGCGGATCCGAAAAATGTTATAGTACCCTACTTTACCACACTTTTTGACATCCGAATTAAATGTACACGGTTCGATTCCTTTTGTCATTAACCTCTGAACACGTGTCATTCATCTGTCAATTGAGGAGTTACTTTCACCTTCTATTAAACTCCCCAAGACTTTTACAGAAAACCTTTATCACTTCCAATCTCTCCTACTGTTAAAGCTTTTTCTCTCCAAAGGCAAAATCCCTCATTTTCTCCAAAGCTTCAACTTTCAGCAATGGCACCCAAAGTTTCAAAATCTTCCAAGAAGTAACAAAACCAGTTACAGTTAACGCCGGATTTTTGGTTAACTGGGACTATCTCTATGATAACCAGAACTTCCCTCTTCGAACAATTCTTCCACTTGTTCAAGAATCTGGTTTGAAAGACATGCTTACTACTACATTCAACTATTTGAAGAAGAATCTCTCCACTTTTTCTGCAATGGTCAAATTTCTGCAGACGGAAACTCCATATCCTGCGTCTTCCCTTCTGCAAAAGAGACCTTTATCCTCACTCCTTCTCTAATTTCTTCATTACTTGGTCTGCCTAATACTGGCATTGAGGTAGAAAGTGTAAATCTCGGCGATGCTACCAAAGTATGGGACGTGATAAAGAAAGAAGATGTTCACGACGCCTATGAGCCCAACTTCAAGAAACGATATGAAAGGCGAATATGTCATCCTCGCTGACATATGTTCAAAGATTATTGAATGCAGAAAAGGGACGTTCGATAAAGTAACTAACATTCAATACAAGATGATGGTTGCCATCCTGACTAAGTTAAAAATTAACTGGTCTCTTTACGTGTTCAATCGCTTCAAAGCAGCGATGGCTAAGTCCGTTAATCCAAGCCTTACGGGATTTTGCTAAGTCGTATTCTCTGCTCTAGCGGATATACGCAAGCGTCTGGGAAAAATCCCAGCGACCAAGTTTTATGGCAAGAAAATGATAAGCGAGCTTCTTAACCCGCGGAAACCTGGCGGAGCAGCGGTTCCAAAAGATCAGCGTGTTGTTCGCAGTGATGATGAAGATCAAGCGTCCTCGTCATCATCATCATCATCAGAAGAGTGGTGGTCAAGCGACCTAAGAGAAAGCTCATTCTCAAAGTCGCTGAGCCATCCAAGCCCGCAAAGAAGCAAAAGCCTGAACTAAAGAAGAAGAAGCCGCACCCAAAAAGAAACAAAATTCCTTCTCCTTCT
This sequence comes from Buddleja alternifolia, assembly GCA_019426215.1. Classification (NCBI taxonomy): domain Eukaryota; kingdom Viridiplantae; phylum Streptophyta; class Magnoliopsida; order Lamiales; family Scrophulariaceae; genus Buddleja; species Buddleja alternifolia. The sequence continues at coordinate 20,419,012 of CM033390.1, read as the reverse complement.
CCCGCCTAAGTCTCCCTCTCCTCCTCCAGCGTTTTTCTTTTCCGTTCCTGAGGAAGAAGAGACAGCAGTGGAAGAAGAAGTACCGCTTGCACGAAGGCGTACTCTTACTCCCTCCCGCAGTATCTTCTAGCGCTCCCACAAATCCAGCGCTTAGAGAGTCAGCGAGTGCTTCCGTCTCTGACGCTGTTCCCGAAATCAGCTCAGATCCTCAAGACGTTTCTCCATCTGAAAGGCTTCCCAATGTTCAGGGTAAGTATTTGCTAAGCAAATTAGTCTATCCTTTCCTCGTTAGTTTCCTAAGTCTCTAACGCTAGGATAAAAACAACAAATTCTTTCAGCGCCAAGTGAAGCAGATATTCATTATGTTCTCAACACGCTTGAAGAACTAAATATCCCTATTCGTGCTGATCCAATAACTTCTTTTATCGATTTAGAACCCGACGAAGAAGTTCAGGAGCCTGAGGCACTTGTCCAAGAAACAGATCAAGCGACTAAGACAGTCGATGATAGTCCTCAGGGTAAGCGATGTAGTATTTTCTTTGTAAATTTCTACTCAGTAGGAATTTTTGCTTGCTTTTCTCAATCGCTTACATGTTTCAGCTCCTCATGACGGAGTTCATGATGAACCAATCGCTGAAGCCCCTCCTCTCTCGGAAATTCCAGTTGAACTAGACATGGACATGGCAACTGTCGTGCATATTGCTAAAGAAGCATTCCAAGTTCTTCCTGACGCTGAAAGCTCATCAGCGAGTGAAGCAACTTTAAACGCTGAGCGGTCGATAGAAGTGGCCCCCATTCCAACAGAAGCTATTGCCCTTGTTCCTACGCCAACCGGACCTCCTCCTCGTGTCATTGATTTCTTCCCGCACGGATATCATCCAGATGTCGAATTTTATTATGCTGCCAGAGAACGTGACGCTCAAATGCTTGCCGAGTTGGAAATCAACTTTCAAACTACTCTCCATCGGCCCGATATGTCCGATACCAAGAAATTTGAGTTTTTCGAGCGTATTGCAGATCTAGGACTATATGACTTAGAGCGACTTCAATCTCGCCTTGAGTACATTCGTCGTCCAGTGTTCAATAGAGCTGACTTTGATCAACAGCGATTTACTCTAACAGGTCGCTCGGACGAGTCTTTTTATCCTCTGCGCCAAAGCAAGATTGTTTTCAAGAACCCACACATGGGTGATTGGAACAAAAATCCTGATGAGGAAGATCTCAATAAGATAGGATACTCTGCTCTCCCTCCGTTGTCAAGTCTCCCCAGAACGCTCTCTCTCCAAATCCACTCAAACTCTGGAAAGGCAAAGGCTCGCTTGTTGCGGAGCGCCCAAATCCGGTCAACTCGTGGATTGAAGATGAGGCTCGTGAATATCTTGCCAGATTATGGGCTGAAGACTATGATGATGAAACAGAACGCTTCGAGAAATTCTTAGCCGCTGAAAAGATCAAAACAAGCAAAGAACAAACTTGAAAAGATGGATGTGGATATCAGCCAAATGGGCTGAAGAGTTCGTTCTTCACTTCTACACCCTTGATGAACTCGTCAAATATCCATTCCTGTTTAATTTTGGAATAGAATATAGACGCCGAGGATTTGCCACCTTTTTGCTTCAACAGCGTCAGATAATTGCCGGGAATGTTAGCACTTTGCCACGATACAGACAGCCAATCGAAAGCTACATTCGCCAGCAGCTCGCCTTATTCAGCCAGGGCGGACGCTACGTTTTGCATCCTCGTGCAACTTTGTTCAACGAATCTTCCCTGACCTCAACGAAGACGCTTCGTCAAGTAAACAACCAGTTCTTCAAAGCCAGAGTCAGATTCGTGTTGACACTTCAACAGAACACGCTGAGTTTGCTGAGTTCCACCGAGATATGAGAGCAGTGATAGAAAATGTCCAAGCATTGGATACAAGTTTCAATCACTATTCAGGGTTAAACAATTTCCGAGGATATACTCTCCACCCTGTGCTCTTCAGTGAACAGAATATTCAAGTGGCCAAGATGATCTCGCTGATTAGGCCAGTGGACCAAGAGCAGCTCAAGCGTTCATGCCGTTAATTTTGGACTTTTTCAACACATATACCTCAGGATTGCTTTACCAGAAGGTGTGCAACTTGCACTAAGTACTGACGAGCGCGAAGACGCTATATTCTTTATCCCGCAATCTAGCCTGATCAGTCCCCGGCATGTGATGGAAGCCCTTGGCCCCCTCTGGGTTATTGGCATTCGAGAACCTTCTCCTCCCTCAATCCAAATTCTGGAAGAAGATTCTGCTCCTACTGCGGAAGTCGCTCATCTCCCTGAGGCTTCCTTGCCAGATTCTTCTAGCGCCCCAGTAGTCGAGCCCCCAGCGATTGCTGATTCTACCTTGGATCACGCCATTGAAGAAGTGCACGCTGAAATTGCTCAAGCGCCTGTAGAACCTCTCCTAAGAGATAAAACCAAAGGCAAGGCTGCAGTTTCAAGTTCTTACGGACTTCTCCCGTCCCCAGAACGTCCTTCTTCGGATTCAGATTCCGACAGTGACTTAGAGGCCCGAGATTTCAGAAAGGCTGTACGGAACTCGCTTCACCACATCGAAGGTTCCTGCTCCAAGCTTTCTGAAGCCGCTACCAGACAGACTCGCTTAATGTCTGATACGCGAAGCCGTGACATTGCCAAAGCTTCAAATTACAGCACCATTGCTATCATGGAAAGCATGTCCCCTCTTATCGCTGAGCTCTCCTCTGAATTCAATCGTCACCTTGCTCAGAGCGCTTCGGCTGATGCGGACCGACACGCTTCATCCGATGCCGTTGCTCAAAGTGTCGCTCAACAGATTGCTCTTCTAGTCGAAGAAGTTTGACTTTTGCGCCGCGATGTCGCTGATCTAAAATTGTCCCTTGATGAAGTCAAGAAGGGGGAAAGTAAAGAAAAGACCAAAGCGATTTCCAAGACGGATAATAAACATTGGCGTTCGATGTTCGATGAACTGGTAAGCATTAAGAGAATGCTATCCAAGAAACGAAAACCAAGGTATTATCTCGGAAAATACGCTCTTCCCCAGTTGGACCCCGACTTCTTAGAATATGGGATTTCATGCTTATGCCGACCGCTACAACGACCTGTGAATTGGAGACCGTCAAATGACCGTCAAAAAGATATATATTATGATCTGATTCGAGAACTTGGCATTCCACCAAGGGATTGGACGGAAAGGTTGTTAGAGCTAAATGAAAGCGCCAGACTCCGTAGGCATGACTATGATGAAATCCAGCATACAACTATGATCGACATTGATCGACTCTTAAAAGAACAAGCGTTAGAAGTTCTTCAAGGCGAAGAAAGAGCAAAGCGACAGAAGAAATAAATGTTTTTTTTTTTGCGTATTTTATTTCTTTCTTATTTTTTTCAGTATAAATCATGCATGCTTCATTTCAATACATATGAATGATTTATTGCTGAAACAACTTGTTGAAGCCAAACTAACTTTAACTAACATTACTAACCTTTCAAACGCTAACTTATTTATTTTGGACTTTTCTTTGAACTCTTAAACTATAAAAGAGTTAAGAGTTAGGTCTTGACATCATCAAAGGGGGAAATTGTTAGGAATTTCATGTTAGATGTTTTGATGATGACAAGATAGGATTCAATGTGAGACCCCAAAAAAATGTAAGTTTATGCTTTCATAGATCATTGTATAAAGCGTTTAAAAGAGTTTGTAATTTTGTTTAGGCTGTAATTTTATCCTCATAGATTTTAGACTAAGTCTTAGCGACTGAATCAATAATAGAATTCTAGGTGAGTCTATTTGAGAAGAAGTTGAAGACCAGCGTCTGAAGTCAACCGAAGATGAAGATTCCGTCTTAGCGCCTGTCAAACGCTAAGAGACCGCAGTTCAGGATTCATGAATCAAGCGTTCAAATACTCGAGCGACTTAAAGAAGATTCACCTGAAATAAATCCTCAAGTCATAAAGGACTTAAATGCAATCATTCAACGGGCATTTATTTCCAACGGGAAATAAATTCAAATTGCATTAAATGCCTGATAAAAGCATTAAATGTGATAAGCTACTGTGACTTTTGGACAAGCCTCCCTTTGACCAGACTGTCAGAACTTTCAAAGTTTTAGCTGCTCCCGTCCAATCGGTTCCAGCGAATTTTCAGGAATGTCAGATTTTAGGTACAAACACGCGCTACGTGAAAGGCACGCTCCTACATGTGTCCAACGGACAGATCCCAAGAAATTGCCTATAAATACCTTACTCCAGAAAATCAAAAAAGGAAAAACATCAAGAATATACGAGAAATTATTGTCAAAAATCCTACGTACATTCTTTCTGAAAAAGCTTAGAGATTTCATAGCCAAAACTTTTCAAGCTTTCCATCTACATTCAAACAGTCACAAATATCTCAAACATCTTCCAAAGAAGAAATCCAAACTCCAACTGAGATATTCCAAGTTGTTTGATCTTCTTTAAAACAAACAAAACCAAGTGATAAACCTCAACATTTCATCTGAGTGAGAAAAGTTGTTGAAAACTTTCAGGCAGCATTTCTGAGTGAAGAGAAGGCTTGAAGAAGACGATCTTCATTGGTGCTGAAGTCTGTTGATCAAGGAGCCCAAGATCATTATCATCCATTCTATTGTGTAGAAGTTTCTGTGTGATCCTTTATAATTCATCATAGTAATTTCCTCCAAGTGAAAAAGGAGCAGAAGGACTTAGCTGGATTACATCACCCAGTGAACCTTACAATTATTGTGTCATTTTTTTATTGTCTTATATTATTCCTTCCTATATTTCTGAAAAAGACAGTAAATGCAACTCCCTACTTTAACACCAACAGAACGCTAACTTATTTCCGCTGTGCTAACCCTGATTAAGCGTCTAAGTGTTGCCCTACTTGGTAAACGCTGCATCATAGGTCTAAGTAACTATTCTGAAGCGTCTGACCCAGCGCTCAGTTTTCCAAGCGTTCAAATTCTAAGTGATACGAAAGTTTTGTGAAGTCGAAAAGACTTCAGGGTCTATTCAACCCCCCCCCCTTCTACACCATTTCGTATGCCACTGTACCACCAATATATTAGGGTTCATGGATCAACGCATCATCCCGAAACAAATGTAATTGCCCCGAGACATAGGGAAGATTTTCGGGTGTCGTTTAGCCGAATTATCCGGGAAACTCTAGCACAGAGCTTTAATTTACTAATGATCTCATATATCGTCTCGTAGGGTTCTAACAATACAATTTTTCCCCAAACATTCATTGACAATTATTAGAAAGTTAGATTCCTCATTTAACAAATTCTCAATCTTTACAAAATCACGTTTTGCCCCGAATCAGCCATACATCTTCAATGCCATCGACCTACCCACTCACCGAATAATATTCGCAAGATCCAAAATTAAGAATTCGGCTGGACTATTCTTCACGTTCCATTGCATTGTACTGAAATTATCTTTCAACATTACAGATTAGTTTTTCACATAAAAAACCAAACACTACTCATCAAGGCGTTCCCATATATGCTTATCGGAGTTCTAGTGTTTTCCTCTTCTCCAAATTATAGAAATTAGATCCTCAATTCAAACCTAACATCGGCAACAGAATAAAAGTTGAATCGCTTGAAAGTCCAAGTTTGGCATTGTCTTCAGGCTAACCAAACCACAAGGTCCAACCACTAGCAAGACCCACCCATCCAACCCCCCTAAAATTTTATTATACCACGTGAGTCTCAAACTAACATCGGCAGAGAAGATCTCCCTTGACCAGTCCATATCTATCGTCGCTCTAACCCCCAAAATTTACTCTCCAATATTCTCCCCCCATAACCATCCATCTCTCCCCTGTTATATTCTGAATATTACAGCAAATTATTCCAAAGAACGTCGCTCCTCAATTGTATTAAAACCGTAAACGAAAGACACATAAATAGTATCATTGCGTTCCAAGGATGTGACTTTGCAACGTACTACCTGTTGAGAGTAAGATTCAATATCAACTTGCACATAAACTGGATCCCACCAATCCATATTCTCATTCACGGACGATCCGAATAATAACAGAACCATTGCCAATTAGACCTTATATGCGGACTAATCGATCTAAAATTGTGAGTTGTAACCCTTGTCTCGACTAACCGCATATTTTTAAATTAAACTCTAGTATTAAATCTGAAGCTGCTTTTGGTGGTCCATCTTATTTGAACCGCGTACATTCCAACATGCAATTGGGATCATCAGATACCTTCAATAAGGGCTGCTGTTTTAATAGGGCCTGATCATCCAACTCTTTGTTTTCCAACTCACCTCTATCAAGACTAGCCTACTTATTAGATAAAGTGATAAGATTATCTTGCTCTGCTGCTCGGTCATTTCTTCCACGATTACGCTCAGAAGGGAAGATTCAATATTGACGACCTTACTTCGCTGTCCGACTCCATTCTTCTTCTTTAGAAATATTAGACGGATGAGTAACCTTTTACTTTGGTACATAGATGGTACAGGCTGGTGCACTTCTTTTTATTCAAGTGATATTGTTTCGGTTGATGGCAAAAAGATTTACACAAATTGCAAACCACGCGTTTCCATTTGTATTCAACCTCTATCATACACGAGCCATTGTACTCCCCATCCTCCAATGGTAAAAACATGAAATTTCCTTATTAAAGTCCTCGTTAACATTCATTAATACACAAACTCTTGCATAATCTATTCGATCCATAGATAAAGTTATCACATCCAGATAAAGAGGACAACCCACCACACTTGGAACTAAGCTCAAACCTTCTAGTGTCAAATATTTTGCGGGTATATGGCCAAGATGGACCCAAACTGGAACCTCTTTATGTATCCTTTTTTCCAGAGACATTCCAACTCTCCATTTTCCCAGGATTAATGCTTGTCCAACATATAACTAAGGGCCACCTTCAAGTACCTCTAACATAGACTCTTGTTAGTCAAACTTGAAGAAGAAGAATCCAGAATTCGTTGCTTTAACCTCAATTATACCTTTCCAATTTCTGGTTACAAACTTTTTCACACCTAAGAAATAAGGCTTTTTTCCGATGAAATATTTGACCAGAGTCTTCACCCATATTTGAACTCCAAGAACAACATGTTTCCATTGAGGGCGTATAAATTTTTTCCCTTTAATGACTTTCGGAGCCACATAATTCAATGTAGTTCTTTTTGAATTGAGAACCGGTTCCTCAACCCTTGCAGTTGTTGTTGGTCCAACACTTATTTTTCCCATCATTATTGATTGTGGATTGTTTTTCGTGGCCTCTCCTGTTGTACTATCTAGGATATTACTTTGTTTATAAGCGTTCAAAAGATTTAAGACATGAAATTTCGGTGGATTCCTCCTAAATTATATGTAGGGATAAGTGCATAAAAAACCCCTGTGTTGTTTCGAAAATGCTAAAAAACTCCTGTGTTAACGAAATAGGCTAATCACCCCCCTGTGTTCCTAAAAAGTGTGCAAAAAAGCCAAATTTTGTTAAAATGATAGAAGAAATATGTGTTTTTTGGGTGAATTAACATTATCTACCTTTTATAAAGTATGAAGAGTATATAAATGACAAATAAGCATGTCAATAAAGGTGAAAACATGAAAAACGCGCTCGCTTTTTAATGAAATTTGACTTTTTTGTACACTTTTTAAGAACACAGGGGGGTAATTAGCCTATTTCGTTAACACATAGGGGTTTTTAACATTTTCGAAATAACACAGGGGGTTTTATGCAATTACCTAATTCACTTCTTAACGTAAGAAATCGTTGTTCATTGAGCGCTTTGGTGAAGATATCTGCCAATTATTTTGTTGTACCAACAAAGTGCATGGAGTTATCTTTCTATTGAACATTATCGCACATGAAATGGTAATGAATGTCAATATGTTTGGTTCTCGAATGAAGAACAGGATTTTGGGTCATGGCTAAGGCGCTTTGGTTATCACAATGGACTGGGGTAGGACCTAGGATTACACCATAATCTCTAAGTTGTTGCCTCATCTAAAGGATTTGGTCACAACTGTTAGAGTTAGTGCCCGACGCACCAATTATTAGGCACCATTCTTTGTAATAGTAACTCTAGAGTTGAACAATCGTTTTCTTATAAATAAAGTCAATCTCTTTGTATATGTGTGGCATGTATTTATTCTTAAAATAGTTTTTACTTTGGCTTAGAATAAAGTCCCGAAGGATCACACATTGCTATGGGACATCATTCACATTGGGTGTGGCAATAATGGAATATGTCTCAAAGGCTATGATATTTAAACATTGTTCCAAGTCCTAAAAGGGTTCATCGAGATAAAGGGATATCGATGCAACCCAAAAGACTTGCTCATATGATGTTAGCTCAGAAAATGGGGCATATGATGAAGTGAGAATAGATCTCAAGCCCACTAAAGAAACTAACGTTTCTTCGAATCATGTCAAGAGGGTGGTGTGATTTGAGAAAAAAAGTGGGAGACTTGTACAATTAAAGACCAAATTGTATAAGGACTTTATTTGAAAACCCGTTATTGATTGTCTGTTATGCATTTTTGTAGATAAATGAAAATGGCCAATAATCCTTTCAAAACCGTAATTGAAACCAACAAACTGACTGGACCAAACTTTGAAGATTAGCTTCGTAACCTTAAGATTATCCTTTCATCTGAAAGAAGACAATATGTGCTTGACATACCGGTGCAAAATGAGCCGGAAGAGGATTCATCTGATGATGAAAAGTTCCAGTACCAGCAATGGAAGGAAGATGACATGCAAGTGCGATGTCTCATGTTGGCCTCTATGAGCAATGAGTTGCAGAGACAACATGAGACAATCGAGAATGCTGAGTCGATCCTCCTTCATTTGCAAGAGCTGTATGGCACTAGAACTAGGCGAGAAAGATATGTTATCTCCAAAGAGCTCTTCAAAGCTCGAATGATTGAAAACTCTAATGTAATTGCGCACGTACTTAAAATGATCGGGCTAATTGAAAAATTGGTTGGTCTAGGAGTGTCACTTGACAATGAGTTTTCTGTGGATTTGGTCCCACAGTCATTGCCTAACTCTTATGACCAATTTGTGGTCAATTTCAACATGAACCAACTTGAAACAAAACTTCCTGAGCTGTTGAACATGTTGAGGACTGCTGAAAGCACCATCAAGAAGGATAAACCGGTGCTTCTTATGAATTCCTCTTCAAAAGCTATAAAGGGAAACAACAAGAAGAATAAGACTAAGAAGCTGAAAGGTAATGGTGCTGTGAAGAAGGGTAAGAAGTCCAAGTCTAAAAAGTCTAATGAGTGCTTCAAATGTGGGAAAGTTGGGCACTGGCAAAGGAACTGCAAAGAGCCTCCGGCTCAAGGTATGTTCTTTGTTGAAGTTAACTTCACTGTTAACAATTCTTCTTGGGTTCTTGACACTGGATGCGGTGTTCATATCTACAATGATTTGCAGGTGATAAAAAGAACCAAGGAGCTAAGTAGAGGAGACATGACTCTGCGGATGGGGAATGGAGCATTGGTTGCTGCCAAAGCCGTGGGGATGATCTACTTAGAGTTTCTTTACTAGATATGGTTTGGTGAACCATATCTAGTGAGCATTACTAGATATAGGGATCAAACCATGATGAGTTTCACTAAAGTTCCTAAGTTTATGTGTGACTATGCTCTTGAAATGGGTGTTTATCTGTTGAATAGATTGCCTAGCAAGATGGTGCCCAATACCCCATACAAAAGTTGGTGTGGAAAGATGCCCTCATATAATCATTTGAGAATATGGGGGTGTCCCGCTTATGTAAAGCATTTAGTGGGAGATAAATTGGACCCCAAGTCCTCTTTGTGCTATTTTGTAGGATATCCAAAGGAAACTGTTGGATATTACTTCTACAGCCCCACGGAACAAAAGGTTATTGTTTTGACAAACGCCAATTTCTTGGAGAGGGGTCGCGTTCTAGATAGAAAAGGCGAGGCTATAGAACTTGATGAGGTCCATGAGAATGGATCAAGTCAAAATTAACCCACCCGACACCAACGAGGCTACATCAGAGGCACCCATTGAAAACACACAACCTTTGAGGAGATCAAAAAGGACCCCAAAGGAGCCTGAAAGATGGCTAGGCCTATTGCAAGAGGAGGGTACTCAAGATCCTCCTCTAGACTCTGATCCGAAGAGTTTTAAGAGTGCAATGTCTGACATTGATTCGAGAAAATGGCTAGAGGTCATGACATCCGAAATGGACTCCATGTACTCCAACAAGGTATAGATCTTGGTTGACCCACCTGAGGGCATCAAGCCCATTGGCAGTAAGTGGGTCTACAAGCAAAAGCTTGGAGTCGATGGAGTGGTAGTCACGTATAAGGCTCGCCTCGTGGCAAAAGGATTTACTCAAAGATAAGGGATTGACTATGAGGAAACCTTCTCGCCAGTGGCTAGGCTGAAATCCATTAGGATTATGCTTGATGTATCTGCATATTTTGATTATGAAATATGGAAGATGGATGTAAAGACTGCATTCCTCAATGGAGAAATTGAGGAAGATACTTACATGCAACAGCCAGAGGGCTTTACATCCAAAGGGAGCGAACACAAAGTGTGTAAACTCCAAAGGTCCATCTACGGACTTAAGCAAGCTTCTCGAAGTTGGAACGAACGTTTTGACACTGTTATACAAGAGTATGGATACGTTCAAAACGTTGAAGAGGCATGTGTGTATAAGAAAAGCAGTGGGAGCGCAGTCACGTTCATCATACTTTATGTCGATGACATCCTACTAATTGGAAATGATGTAGGGATGATGCAGTCGACTAAAGTATGGCTCTCTAATAAATTCTCCATGAAAGATATGAGAGAGGCATCCTACATACCCGATGTAGCTTACGCATTGAGTGTGTGCAGTCGATATCAAGCGAATCCAGAGATGACACACTGGAGTTCGGTGAAAACAATCCTTAAGTATCTAAGGAGAACTAAGGAGTTGTTCTTGATATACGGACGAGGAGAATTGGAATTAGAGGGGATCACTGATTCGAGTTTCCAATCCGACAAGGATGACTCGAAGTCGGGCTCTGGGTTTATATTTCTGCTTAATGGTGGAGCGGTTAGCTGGAAGAGTTCCAAGCAAGCAACCATAGCCGACTCCACCATTGAAGCAGAATTCATTGCAGCGAATGGGGCTGCAAAAGAAGCTGTTTAGATGAGGAACTTCATCCAAGAATTGGGTGTCGTTCCATCCGTTGGGGATCCAGTAACGGTCTACTGTGATAACAACGGGGCTATTGCGCAAGCAAAAGAGCTGAGGTCTCATCAGAAATCCAAACATGTTCTGAGGAAATTCCGATTGATACGAGAAATCATTGGAAGAGGCGACGTGCGAATGGAGCGCGTAGACACAGCGGACAACATAGCGGACCCACTCACCATACCCCTTAGTCAAAAAGTATTTGAAGGACATATGGGAAGAATGGGCCTTAAGTACATGGGTAATTGGCGCTATGGTAAGTGGGAGATTGTTAGAGTTAGTGCCCGGTGCACCAATTATTGGGCGCCATTCTTTGTAATAGTAACTCTAGAGTTGAACAATCGTCTTCTTATAAATAAAGTCAATCTCTTTTTATATGTGTGGCATGTCTTTATTCTTAAATTAGTTTTTACTTTGGCTTAGAATAAAGTCCCGAAGGATCACACATAGCTATGGGACATCATTGCACATTGGGTGTGGCAATAATGGAATATTTCTCAAAGGCTATGATCTTTAAACATTGTTCCAAGTCGTAAAAGGGTTCATCGAGATAAAGGGATATCGATGTAACCCAAAAGATTTGCTCATATGATGCATACTTTGGGAGAAGTGTATCTCGTTCCATAGATACTGGCAAGGTGAAAACCAATGCATATATGAGGGTTGTCATTGTGGTAATGGGCGAACTGAACAACTCCATGGAAGTTCCTAAAATGGATTCCCAGTCGAATGTGGAACTTCTAGTGGTCTTGTAGTATAAGAATAATCCTTATGGACCTAAGATTCCATTGGATGTCTTATGCGTAACCGTGCATGTTCTTGATTTGTTACATGATCACTTTAGATGATCGAATATGGGCAAACTCAGACATGCACGTCTTACGTAGTAAGGCACATGAGAATCAAGAGGAATCTATCACTGACATTAGCCAGTCGGTTAATCTCCTATGGTTACATAGTGAATCGACTTAAGGAATCTTCGGCCGAAGTATGATATCTAAAGAGGCATAGGGTTTCCTCGTTTAGATAGTCGAAGTCAATTTCACATAACGTGGGAAACATAGTATTGAATTAATAGAGTTTCGACCTTAGCCACTGCTCTAGATTCAATCGAGAGATTAGATAGAGGGATCTGACTTATGCGAGGATCAAGATCGCAAAAGGCATATATTTACTTTCATTTTATCTAGGTCTTCGGGACCCTATACTAGGTGGGCAATCGCGATTTGTAAGTGCCGAGAATTAGCTTAGTGACTAATTCGAGGCTTGATTAAATCAAAGGATTGATTTAATCTAGTACTTTCTATTTTAGGAAGGCACACTAGCACTGTGGGAAGGTGTACTTACTACTAGATAGAAACGAGCCTAAGGGGTCATACACTAACTCGAGAGAGTCACTGCTTGAATAGATGTGATTAATCAATTTCAAGAAAATTGAGGGAATTAGGAAAGTGTAGTACTTTCCTAATATGGAATATAAATTAATTAAATGATTCAATTAAGTTTACTCTTTTAATTAATCTTGTAGAATTAATTAAATTAATGGACCTAGTAGAGTCCAAGTATTTTATTTAATTGGGTGGAGCCCAAGTTAAATAAATAAATGTTGGAATTAGTTGGTTGGATTTAATTTGACTTGTATTTAATTGATGGGTTGAGCCTATAATTAAATTGAGAAGTCAAAATTAAATCCTAAAATCCAATTGATTTGACATGACCGATTTTTATGAGTAAAAATAAGGGATGTGGCGCTTTTTTATGTAGTGGAGGAGGAAAAGAGTTTTCCCCTCCTCCAAGTCTTTATCATTGATAAGTTGTTTGACTTATCACCTCATAGGATGAGGATTACTGGAGAGTTTAGGAAAAAGGGAGTTTCCTTTTCTTAATTGGACTCTAGGTAATCTTCACCTATAAATAAGAGATGAAGGAGACTAAAATTAATAAGGATATTTGCTGGAAAATCCTCCCCTCCCTAACTTACTAAAATCGGCCACCTTCTTCTCCTCTTTCCAACAAGACGTCGTTCTATTCATATGTTGAATTAAACGACATAGAAAATATTTCTACCCTTCACATAATCAAGCCTAAGTTAAGCTTAGAATCGTTTTGTTGTCTAGCACGCAAAGCAAGACGATTGGTGACTTGAACGAGGTGTAGATACATCTTAGAGGTGCGACGCTTGGAGCACTCTAAACCGGGAGATACAAAAAACGACGGGCAATTTCTTACCCAAGGGAAATTGTGCGGATTTGAACCACAGGGTTGCTGAGATCCAAAGTACGAGGTGAAACGAAATTTTTGAAAGGTATAATTTCGCTTACCTCCTTACCAAATTCGATCGAACCAACTCCATATTCCTATTTTCGGGTGGTTGTACGTTTACTCTTGTAAAATTTTAATTTCCGCTGTCACGAGCCACCCGAGGGAATGAGTCAACCAGACAACAACAACTACCCGCAGCAACACACTATGCTTCAACGGTACAGTTTGCAATGGATAATTGTTTCTTACTATGCCTTGAAATCAATCTATCACCAAAAAATTGACATGTACTACTAGTACTTTTTCTATCAATTGCATCCTGCAAAATCTGCATCTGAATAACCAATTAGCTCAAAAGGAGAGTCCCTTGGGTACCATATGCCCATATTATGTGTGCCTGTGAGGTACTTAAAGATTCTCTTGGTAGCAATTAAGTGTTATTCTTTAGGATCAGCTTGAAAACATGTAGATATACATACCAAAAATATTATATCAAGTCTACTAGCTGTAAGATAAAGAGATCCAATTATACCTCTATAATTAAAAATATCTACTTTCTTTTCATCTTCATCTTTATCTAGTTTAAGCATTTGGCTCATCGAACTTTGTGAAGTTAATGCATTTTTCATACCAAATTTCTTAATCATGTCTTGTGTATATTTAGCTTGATTAATGAATATGTCATTAGCGAGTTGATTAAATTGTAACCTTAAGAAGAAAGTTAATTCACCCATCATGCTCATTTCAAATTTGTCTTGTATCATTTTTGAAAATTTCTCATATAGACGCTTATTAGTAGAACCAAATATAATATCACTAACATCAATTTGGACTAAGAGAATATCTTCGTCATTTGTAATTTTAAATAACATTGTATCATACCATGATCTTGGTGCTTGTTTAAGACCATAAAGTGCCTTATCCAATTTGTAGACCATACTCTTACCATAGTTGTTGATGAATCCTGGCGATTGCTCCACATATACTTTTTCTTTGAGTTTACCATTCAGGAATGCAGCCTTCACATCCATTTGATACACTATAAACTTATTGAAGGCTGCATACACTATACACATCCTAATCGCTTCGAGACGGGCTACTGGGGCATAAGTTTCATAAAAATCAATGCCTTCCTCTTGACAATAACCCTGAACGACTAATTTGGTCTTGTTTTTTGTAACAATGTCATTCCCATCTGGTGGTCCCAAGTGGCATACAAGGGTCTAAAAGGGGGGGTTGAATAGACCCTGAAATCTTTTTCGACTTCAAAAATTTCATATCACTTTTAAAGGTTAGAACGCTTAGGCAACTGAACGCTTGGGTCAGAAGCTTCAGTAAAGATAACTTAGACTTAGTGATTTTAGTAATTTACCAAAGTAGGGTAACGCTTAGATCACTTAATCAGGGTTAGCACAGTGGAAATAATTTTAAAGCTTTAGCGTTCATTTTGGTTAAATAGTCGCTTAGCAGATTAGCTTGTCTTTTTCAAAGAATATAATATAATGTAAAACAAGACGATAATTAAAGTAAATGACACAAGAAATTTTAAGGTTCACTGGGTCATGTAATCCCAGCTACGTCCTTCTTCTCCTTGATCACTTGGAGGCAATCCACTAAAATGATTCTCAAAAAATCACACAGAATCTTCTATAACTTAGGGACAAAGGAAGAGATGGCTATGGATGACTTGAGCTCCTTGGTCACACAGATTTTTGCTACAGGCCACTTCAATCCTCTGCTTCTGGAAAGACGATCTCGAGCTCCTTGATCACACAGATTTCAGCTCCAATAAAGATCTTCTCCAAGATGGCCTTGAGCTCCTTGATCACACAGACTTCAGCTCCAATAAAGACCTTTCTTCAACAAGCTTCTCTTACTCAAAAATACTGCTTGTGGAAGTCAACAATCTTTCTCACTCAGATGAAAGGTGTTGAGGGTTTATTGTAATAGGTTTGTTTGATGTTGGGAAGTTCAAACAACTTGGGATATCTCAGTAAGAATTTAGGTTTCTTCTTTGGAAGAGGTTTGAGATATCTGGTGACTGTCTGGAATGTATTTGAGAAGCTTGAAGGATTTTGACTATGGGGTTTGCAAGCTTTTCTCTCAAATTATTTCTCAGCTCTCTTTCACATTTACGTCTTTTCACACTCGCACAGAGATAGCTGAAGGGTACTATTTATAGAGAATCTAGGGATTTGTCCGTTGGACACAAGTCAGGGACGTATACCTAATGCAGAGCTTCAAATAGTCCCTTTTCTGACATTCCTTAATTTCTGCTAATTCCGATTGGACAGGATCAGGTTTGAACTCTGAAAAGCTGACAGTCTAGTCAAAAAAGGTGGCTTGTCCACAAATCTTACTGTCTTGTTTACATATAATGCACTTATCAAGCATTTAATGCATTTTGAATTTATTTTCCGTTGGAAATAAATGTCCATTGGTGATTGCATTTAAGTCCTTGATCACTTGGGTTTTATCCTTCAGGTGAATCTGAAAGTTGGACGCTTGAGACAGCTGAGCGCTTGAGTCACTGAGATCAGTCGCTGAGAGCTTGACTAAGCGCTGGGAACAAATCTTCTTCTTTACTTTGACTTTGGACGCTGATCTTCAACTTCATCACTTAATAGACTCACACAGAACTCTATTAGTGATTTGGTATCACAAACTTAGTCTAACATCTATAAAGATAAAAATTACAAGCCTAACAAAATAAGTAAACTTCCAAACGCTTATACAATATTTCTATGAAAGCATAAACTTACATTTTTGGGGTCTAACAAAAAATCCTATCTTGTCATCATCAAAACATCTAACATGAAATTTCCTAACACCATCCATTTTTTTTTTAAAAATTGATCTAGTTCCTGTAACTCCTAGGTGAGTTGGCCTAGGAACTAGCGTCCATACCTTACTATGCTCAAATTGGTTAAGTTCTTCGTGCATCGCTTCAATCCAACTTGAATCACTAAGTGCTTCATCCACTCTCTTAGGTTCCATTTGAGATAGAAAACTTGCGAACATGGCCTCATGGAATGTTACGTTTCTAGTCCTAACAGGTGCTCCAATATCTTCAATTATTTACTTTGGTGGATGATCACGAAGCCATAATCGGTCTGGTTGGAATGGGTTTCTAGGTTGATAAGGCGCTTGATTTTGTAATTCTTGATCGTCATTTTCCTCTTGAGTAGGCGCTTGAGCTTCAATAGTTCCACTTTGCTCTTGATGATCATTCTCTTCATGATCATAAGCAATTCTTACAATAAGATCACTGACACTAACTTCTTGAGTAACTTTCTTAGGGGCACAAAAAATTCATCCTCATCGTCACTTTCGTCTTCAATGATAATCTTGGATGCTTGTTGACAAATATCTTCAACTCCTACATCATTAGCATTAACCTTACTCGGTTCCTAGTTAGCGTCATCAAAAATAACATGAATGGATTCTTCAACCTCATTAGTTCGCCTATTTAGGATGCGAAAATTCTTTCTGTTCTTAGAATAGCCTAGAAAGATTCCCTCATCTGCTTTAGGATCGAATGTCCTAAGGTTTTGCGAACTATTATTATGAATAAAAAAAATTGAATCGAAGAAGTGAAAATATGAAACATTTGTCTTACGTCCCTTCCATAGTTCGTATGGTGTTTTACCATGTTGCTTATTGATCATGCAGCGGTTTTAAGTGTAGCAAAGCAGTGTTGATCACCTTGGCCCAATACATTGGAGCAATCCTAGACTCTGCTAACATTGTCCTAGCGGCTTCCCTTAAAGTTCTGGTGATAGGCAACACCATTTTGTTAAGGAGTTCTAGGCGCTGAATACTCGTGATGTATTTCATTTTTTGTACAAAACTTTTGAACAACCTTGTTAGAAAACTCAGTACCATGATTGCTTTGCAACTTTAAGATTTTTCAAGGTTTGAAGTTGCTGAATAAGCGTTATGAGCTTAATACATGTTTCATCTTTGGATGCAAGAAATCCACCCATGTATGTCACGAGAAATGGTCCACTATCAATAAAGAATACTTTTTACTGCTCACACTTATTGTTGGAATAGGTCCAAACAAATTCATGTGTAGTAGTTTAAGAAACCTAGAAGTAGATAGATAAGGCTTTCTCTTAAAAGATGATTTAAATTGTTTACCCATTTGACAAGCGTCACATAAGCGATCCTTATGAAAAGGTCCTTTTGGTAATCCCTCTACAAGATTTAGCGTTATAAGCTGAGAGATTATTTTAAAGTTGATGTGATTCATTTTTCTACGCCATAACCAACCCTTTCCAGATTCATTTTTAGGCACAAAACATGCTAAGTTGTTATCAATTGTTGAACACTAATCTACCAAATAAACATTATTTGTTCTTTTACCTTTCAATTTGGTGGATTCAGTCTTAGCATCATTTATTTAGCAATAAGCGCCTGAAAATAGAACTTTGAAACCTTTATCACAAAATTGGCTTATGTTTAATAAATATGTTTGAGAGCCTCAATGTAATATACGTCACTTATTATGACGTTTTCCCTATGCATAATACCTATACCTTTGGTTTTACCTTTGGATTTGTCACCAAATACAACCTAAGGACCATTGGTACTACGGAACTTGATCAAGAGATCTTTTGAGCCTGTCATATGCCTCGAGACCCACTATCGCTGTACCAAACAGATGTATCGGCATTGGCTCTAGGTACCTGCATTCAAAGGGCTGTTCTAATTCTTTTTAGGTATCCATTGTGACTTACGTCCTTTTTCATTAGTCTTGTTAGCATTTTGAATTAAAACTTTGGGAACCCATATTTGTCTTATCTTCATTGCGGGAGGATTGCCCTTTTTGGGTTTTACATTCTTAGGTATGTTCTTGTGAGGTGTATAATAATATCCTCGATAGTCATAATCATAGTTATCATAGTATTGATAATATGATCTAGTTTTTCATTGATATTGACGTTGGTGATTCCTTAGTGCTTGTCTAGGGTACGCCTTGGCGCTTGTCTTTTGAATCTTAAGAGGACTCTTTTCGTAGGAATCATCTACCTTTGTCTTCCCTTTTTGACCTAAGCTGGCTTTGTATCACTTTACCAAAGTTCTTGTGCTCATATAGTGGCTTTGACACGAAAAATCCTTACGTGTTTGCACAGCAAGTGGACTGGTCGTGTGTAGTAATAAAATTGAATTTTAAGTCCGGGATGTCGAACCCACAGAGACTCATATTTTAGATTGACAAAATTTAAAGCAATTAAAATTAAATTAAAAGAGGATGATTAATTGACGATGAAAAAGTGAAAATGATACTTGACAAATTGATTAAGATTCTTATGTGAGAAAGCAACTAAGGCACATGCTTCAACCGTTATTACTCGTTAATATATATGAGTGATGATTCGAATTATTAGACTACTATTGCTTTGGTGGAAAAAACCTTAATTAATTACTACCCGATCTCTCGGCTGTAATAATCCTATGACTACGTGACGGTTCTTTAAATATTTCTATCCGAGACTCAAATCATTAGCCATGCATTCATGTTTTAGAATTTCCCCGGATTAATCCGGCTAACAGCATCCGAAAATCTATACCTATCTCTAGGAGCAATTCCTCATGTTTTTCGGATGATGTGTTAATTCCTTTGAACCCTAATCTATATTCTCTCGAATCATAAACTAGGCTAATTAGAAAGTATATGTTGATCAGGCATACGATTGGAATAAACGCATAAAATTAACACACAAAGCAATAATAGAATTAAGACGAACAATCAATTCATATATATAAACTCATAAAATTGGCATTCACATGGCCTTAGTTAAAGTAAATTAGTTCGTACTCATAATTGGAAAAACAACTAAAAACATATAATTATTCATAGACAAATAATTTAGAATTAAAAGTCTCCCTATTATGAAATGAAGAATTGATGTAGAATCATTGTTCTCTTTGTCTTGCTCGTTTCTTAGCTCCAAAATCTCTTCCAATCTTGAAAATTTCGAACCCTCATGATGTTGGAAGAGAAGGTATTTATAGAAGAGGATCCCCCAAGTCTCCTAGTTGCATTAGGAATAACAACTTGCCAAAATTCGTCCAGCCGCCTCTCACGTCCGTACGTTGCCCCCTCACGTTTGAACGTGATGACGTGGTGATATATGTTATTTTTACATTAGTTTTCCCCCGTTTATCGACTTAGTTTTGATTGTTTCCTTGATAATTTGATCACATATGATGCTTTGATCTTTGTCTTCTCATATTTTATAGAATAACATAACATTTGGAGGAAAAGAACAAGGATTGAAGGTAAATCATGCATAAAGATACAAACTGTCTGCGCAGTGATAGAGTTTATTGAATAGAGTTCTCTACCCATGTCCAAATTACACACTTGATTTACCAATGGAAAGATAAGAGACAAAGGTACATTTCTTATGTTGAAGACAAAGATCAGATATGTAGGGAAAGAGGTGAAAACGTCATCGGAAGAGACGTCTTACGATGGAGTTTTCTCATTCAGTGACTTGTGAGACAATTTTGTCATGTTTAACGTTTGATTTCGGCCCTAGTGTCTTCTAGAGAGTTGTAGATCTTTGTTTTAGGATTCTACAGCAACTTGAATCAGTGAATTCCGACATCGGTAGAGAAAGTTATGTGACGTTTACCAAAACTGGCTGGAGCAGCAGTGGACGAACGCCGCGGCGTTCACATGCAGTAGCCAACGCCGAGGCGTTCAACAAGCGAATGCCGCGGCGTTCGAGGCAGCGGGTTGGTCTTTAAATACCCCTTTTAGCCATTTTTTACCCTAACTCACCTTGGATATCAGCAACCACACGAAAATAGAGAGAGGGAGAGCTTAGAAGAGAAGATTAAAAGTCAAAACATGGAGAATTCAACAAGGAATCCACATCTCTACAAGAATTAGGGAGTTTTTACATATTTGTTTCTTGAATTTGTTCAAATCTCCTATGACTTGTATGATTTATATTTGCACTTTTGACATGAATATGAGCTAAACTTGTTTGATTGAGGCCATGGATAGGCCATTTATGTTATTTTGATTGTTGATTTGTTGGTGTTTATTAGATTAATTTTGGTTTTAGCTATGTATTCAATATTTGATCTCAATGTTACATTTGCTTGATCACCAAGTGTTTGATAAAATGCCTAGGTTAGAGATCGAGAGATAATAACCTAGGGAAGATATAAACATTGAATACCCTATAGTTAAACCGACTAGAGATAGACTCGGTTTCTTTAGGTGACTTTCCATTCACGTGGGGAATTCCTAGACCTTAAATGCATCCTCGTTAATCGGGTTTTCATATAGAGATTTATAGGAAATCGTTACCAAGGGTAGGGTTGCTATGCCAAGAGATTGGGTAGTACGTACGTTAGGGAATTTCGCCTTAGCTAAATCAATCTAATAATCCAATAGAACCTAAATCACAATCTAAATGCATAATCGGTTGAACCATGTGCCTTGATCGCTTCTCTCTATTGTTTCCTCCCTTTATTTGGTGTGGCGTTGCCTTAGTTTATTTTCTAGTATTTATTAATTAGTTAATCAACCTTTCTATCGACCGATTTAACTTAGAATTGAGTAATATAGTAGTCTTGGTACTTAGATTATAGTTGTCCCTGCGGATACGATAACCCCGGACTTAGAAATCCACTTTACTACTTACGCGACCTAGTTCTCTTGCTAGGATTTTGTCGTGTCAAGTTTTTGGCGCCGTTGCCGGGGACAACTATGGTATCTAATATCGAGATTCTCTTATTCATTCTGAGATTAGGTCGTTTGCTTTTAATTTTGTTTATTTTTAATTTTTGAAGATATGAGTGCTTATAACTTTCAATGGCCATGTCAGGATATGGATTCATCAATCACCACATCAAGCTCAATGCAAATGGAATCCTATGAGCCCTCCTACCATCCCAGTTGGATAAATCACCCAAGCTCAACATGTCAAAATAACATGATACATCCCGGTTGGATAAATCATCCAAGCTCAACATGGAGTTACAACAATGATGCAATGACACTTTCATTGGGTTTTGACCATGTCGGTAGCCTTCCTTACCAACAACATGATAGTTTTAATCAACAAGAGCTAGAGACGAGGTCTAAAATTGAGGCCTTGGGGAATGAATTTAGTGTATGGGTACAAGCTAGCATAAAGGAGGCCGAAGCAAGTTTCGAGGAGTCAAAAGCTCGAAGAAAGGAGTCAGAAGCTCATAGGAAGGAAGTGGCAAGATTAGTAAATCAAGCAGTCAACTTATGGAAGGAGAGAGCGCCTTGCACCATGGAGAGTAGCACCAAAGAGAATGAGGCATCCCTCAATATAGAAGTTGAACAAGGTTTTGATTTTGAACTACAATGTCTAGATCCTATCACTAAAGAAGAACCACCTCCCGAATCCATGTGTGTCAAAATAGAGGCAAAAACAACTGAGTATATACGAATGAAGAAAGAGATTTTTAAATCCATTTCACGACATGGCCCAGAAAGAACATTAGAAATCTTCAAGAACCCAATGCCACCTGCCATCATATCCCTTGAATTCTTAAGGGAATCCATCAATCACCGGAGGGATATAGTGGAAGATGGTCAAGTCAAAGTATGCAACTTCAATGATTCATCCGAGACATACACCATGAAATCAAGTGATACTACGGATGAGAATGACAAAATCATAGGGTATATAAATCACTTGGAGATTTCACCATTGAGGTTGCCAACGACAAGACTAGGGGAGTTTGAGACAGTCACACACCAATTGTATCCATCAATTGATGATCCCCCTCCTCTAGAATTTACACTTTACTCTTTGCATTTCAATTACATATTTATAGAAGAGAATTTGTGCTCACTTTTGATTATTCCAGGTTTTATGATAAAGATTGGAGGGGATATGCCATTACGCAATTGGAAAAAGCATAAGAAAACTCGTCCCTACAAAGTTGGCATTGCTCCTTACAATCCACCGTGAGCAATGCAAGGAGTCGAGCTAATGACGTTAAATAAGCGCTTATTGGGAGGCAACCCAAGTTTCTTTTATTGCATTCTTTCTTTTCTTTTGTGCCTTTGTTTTTTTTTCTCCCCCTTCACTCGTTTTAATATGGTTTCCTTTGAGTTTTCTCTCGTTCAGGTTTTGATCACAGTTTGATCCTGGGATATGAGCCTACCACCATGTTCCCCCCGTTTCTCTCCATTTCAAGGTTGTATCGCTTATCCCTCTTACCTTGCATTTATTTCATGAACATTGAGGACAATGTTTAATTTAAGTTTGGGGGTACAACCTTGTTGATATAGAATTCATGAATTGGTGCACCCTTGCATGAGAGCATAATGCGTTTGAATATCTCTACTCTCTCGAAGTCAAAGTCCCTTATCTGTGGTTAACATGTCATATGTTGTGACTTGAAAGCCCTTTTTAGTCATGCTTATGCAATTTTTTTTGAGGATTTAAAACGTTGGACTTTCAATTTTGTTGACTATGAAGTGTGTATTAATGTTGTAAAGTCATAAAATGATTTAGGCCATCTTTCATTGTTGTTAGCCTTACATTTTGGCCTTCTCTATATTACATAATCTCTAGACCTTGATTTGAGCCGTATTGATAAGAATGGAGTGTGCTAAGCACACTAGAAACCACCATTCGTTTTTATTTCATAAGCCACGACACCCACCTTCTACCCTAAGAGAAAAACAATGTCTTGCACCTAATCAAGAGAGTTTAGAACTTCATATCATTTGACTTGAATATGGGTAGTCACCTTGTTTTGATTTGAATGTATGTGAGTTAGATAGTGATGTTTTGGCCATGTTGGGATATTTGAGGTTTGAAATATTATGTAAGAAAAGGGGATGAAATGAAAACTTGAGCAATGGGCTAAATAGTCGAGAGAGAGATATATATGAAAAAAAAAAAGAAAAAAAAATGTGCTCTTGACTAGGCTTTGATCTTGGCACTCAATTGGATCATTTGGCTTGGAAATCTGTGTACAACCCAATATGAAAAGAAACAAGTTTGGGGGTTGTAAGTTGAAAGGCAAAATAGAATGAAAAAAGGATAAGTGATAAGTTTTGAAAGTTTATATGGTTTATATGAGAATTTAGCTCGATGATTTTGAGTCATAGGCTCTCTTGACTTAGTCACTTTATCCATATCTTCCGGTCCTACCCATCACCTAGCCTTACATTACAAGCCGGAAAGACCTTTTGATTGTGACTTTGGCACTTTATACACACCGATGAGTTAACGAATATTGAATTGTTTCAATGTCTTTACCTTCCAATAGATTTGCATAATCTTTTCTAAAGTGTGCTCTTGACATGAATATGGATGTGGGAGTTCATGATATAGGGATGGAAACTAAGATTTTGTGAGGTTTTCAAATTGTTGAATGTTCAAAGCATCGTGTAGCTTTTCATAATCGTTTTTGAAGGTATAATGCTTGCTCTTATGTGTGTGAATTGGCAAATGAAATTTTCAATCATCATATGTGTGTTTGATTGTATTTGATCGAGGACGATCAATGCTAAGTTTGGGGGTAGTTGATATATGTTATTTTTACTCTAGTTTTCCCCCGTTTATCAACTTAGTTTTGATTATTTCCTTGATAATTTGATCACATATGATGCTTTGATCCTTGTCTTCTCATATTTTGTAGAATAACATAACATTTGGAGGAAAAGAACAAGGATTGAAGGTAAATCATGCATAAAGATACAAACTGTCTGCGCAGTGATAGAGTTTATTGAATAGAGTTCTCTACCCACGTCCAAATTACACACTTGATTTACCAATGGAAAGATAAGAGGCAAAGGTACATTTCTTATGTTGAAGACAAAGATCAGATATGTAGGGAAAGAGGTGAAAACGTCATCGGAAGAGACGTCTTACGATGGAGTTTTCTCATTCAGTGACTTGTGAGACAATTTTGTCATCTTTAACGTTTGATTTCGGCCCTAGTGTCTTCTGGAGAGTTGTAGATCTTTGTTTTAGGATTCTACAGCAACTTGAATCAGTGAATTCCGACATCGGTAGAGAACGTTATGCGACGTTTACCAAAACTGGCTGGAGCAGCAGGGGACGAACGCCGCGGCGTTCACATGCAGTAGCCAACGCCGAGGCGTTCAACAAGCGAACGCCGCGGCGTTCGAGGCAGCGGGTTGGTCTTTAAATACCCCTTTTAGCCATTTTTTACCCTAACTCACCTTGGATATCAGCAACCACACGAAAATAGAGAGAGGGAGAGCTTAGAAAAGAAGATTAAAGGTCAAAACATGGAGAATTCAACAAGGAATCCACATCTCTACAAGAATTAGGGGGTTTTTACATATTTGTTTCTTGAATTTGTTCAAATCTCCTATGACTTGTATGATTTATATTTGCACTTTTGACATAAATATGAGCTAAACTTGTTTGATTGAGGCCATGGATAGGCCATTTATGTTATTTTGATTGTTGATTTGTTGGTGTTTATTGGATTAATTTTGGTTTTAGCTATGTATTCAATATTTGATCTCAATGCTACATTTGCTTGATCACCAAGTGTTTGATTAAATGCCTAGGTTAGAGATCGAGAGATAATAACCTAGGGAAGATATAAACATTGAATACCCTATAGTTAAACCGACTAGAGATAGACTCGGTTTCTTTAGGTGACTTTCCATTCACGTGGGGAATTCCTAGACCTTAAATGCATCCTCGTTAATCGGGTTTTCATATAGAGATATATAGGAAATCGTTACCAAGGGTAGGATTGCTATGCCAAGAGATTAGGTAGTACGTACGTTTGGGAATTTCGCCTTAGCTAAATCAATCTAATAATCCAATAGAACCTAAATCACAATCTAAATGCATAATCGGTTGAACCATGTGCCTTGATCGCTTCTCTCTATTGTTTCCTCCCTTTATTTGGTGTGGCGTTGCCTTAGTTTATTTTCTAGTATTTATTAATTAGTTAATCAACCTTTCTATCGACCGATTTAACTTAGAATTGAGTAATATAGTAGTCTTGGTACTTAGATTATAGTTGTCCCTGCGGATACGATAACCCCGGACTTAGAAATTCACTTTACTACTTACGCGACCTAGTTCTCTTGCTAGGATTTTGTCGTGTCAAGTTTTTGGCGCCGTTGCCGGGGACAACTATGGTATCTAATATCGAGATTCTCTTATTCATTCTGAGATTAGGTCGTTTGCTTTTAATTTTGTTTATTTTTAATTTTTGAAGATATGAGTGCTTATAACTTTCAATGGCCATGTCAGGATATGGATTCATCAATCACCACATCAAGCTCAATGCAAATGGAATCCTATGAGCCCTCCTACCATCCCAGTTGGATAAATCACCCAAGCTCAACATGTGAAAATAACATGATACCTCCCGGTTGGATAAATCATCCAAGCTCAACATGGAGTTACAACAATGATGCAATGATACTTTCATCGGGTTTTGACCATGTCGGTAGCCTTCCTTACCAACAACATGATAGTTTTAATCAACAAGAGCTAGAGACGAGGTCTAAAATTGAGGCCTTGGGGAATGAATTTAGTGTATGGGTACAAGCTAGCATAAAGGAGGCCGAAGCAAGTTTCGAGGAGTCAGAAGCTCGAAGAAAGGAGTCAGAAGCTCATAGGAAGGAAGTGGCAAGATTAGTAAATCAAGCAATCAACTTATGGAAGGAGAGAGCGCCTTGCACCATGGAGAGTAGCACCAAAGAGAATGAGGCATCCCTCAATATAGAAGTTGAACAAGGTTTTGATTTTGAACTACAATGTCTAGATCCTATCACTAAAGAAGAACCACCTCCCGAATCCATGTGTGTCAAAATAGAGGCAAAAACAACTGAGCATATACGAATGAAGAAAGAGATTTTTAAATCCATTTCACGACATGGCTCAGAAAGAACATTAGAAATCTTCAAGAACCCAATGCCACCTACCATCATATCCCTTGAATTCTTAAGGGAATCCATCAATCACCGGAGGGATATAGTGGAAGATGGTCAAGTCAAAGTATGCAACTTCAATGATTCATCCGAGACATACACCATGAAATCAAGTGATACTACGGATGAGAATGACAAAATCATAGGGTATATAAATCACTTGGAGATTTCACCATTGAGGTTGCCAACGACAAGACTAGGGGAGTTTGAGACAGTCACACACCAATTGTATCCATCAATTGATGATCCCCCTCCTCTAGAATTTACACTTTACTCTTTGCATTTCAATTACATATTTATAGAAGAGAATTTGTGCTCACTTTTGATTATTCCAGGTTTTATGATAAAGATTGGAGGGGATATGCCATTACGCAATTGGAAAAAGCATAAGAAAACTCGTCCCTACAAAGTTGGCATTGCTCCTTACAATCCACCGTGAGCAATGCAAGGAGTCGAGCTAATGACGTTAAATAAGCGCTTATTGGGAGGCAACCCAAGTTTCTTTTATTGCATTCTTTCTTTTCTTTTGTGCCTTTGTTTTTTTTTCTCCCCCTTCACTCGTTTTAATATGGTTTCCTTTGAGTTTTCTCTCGTTCAGGTTTTGATCACAGTTTGATCCTGGGATATGAGCCTACCACCATGTTCCCCCCGTTTCTCTTCATTTCAAGGTTGTATCGCTTATCCCTCATACCTTGCATTTATTTCATGAACATTGAGGACAATGTTTAATTTAAGTTTGGGGGTACAACCTTGTTGATATAGAATTCATGAATTGGTGCACCCTTGCATAAGAGCATAATGCGTTTGAATATTTCTACTCTCTCGAAGTCAAAGTCCCTTATCTGTGGTTAACATGTCATATGTTGTGACTTGAAAGCCCTTTTTAGTCATGCTTATGCAATTTTTTTTGAGGATTTAAAACGTTGGACTTTCAATTTTGTTGACTATGAAGTGTGTATTAATGTTGTAAAGTCATAAAATGATTTAGGCCATCTTTCATTGTTGATAGCCTTACATTTTGGCCTTCTCTATATTGCATAATCTCTTGACCTTGATTTGAGCCGTATTGATAAGAATGGAGTGTGCTAAGCACACTAGAAACCACCATTCGTCTTTATTTCATAAGCCACGACAACCACCTTCTACCCTAAAAGAAAAACAATGTCTTGCACCTAATCAAGAGAGTTTAGAACTTCATATCATTTGACTTGAATATGGGTAGTCACCTTGTTTTGATTTGAATGTATGTGAGTTAGATAGTGATGTTTTGGCCATGTTGGGATATTTGAGGTTTGAAATATTATGTAAGAAAAGGGGATGAAATGAAAACTTGAGCAATGGGCTAAATAGTCGAGAGAGAGATATATATGAAAAAAAAAAAGAAAAAAAAATGTGCTCTTGACTAGGCTTTGATCTTGGCACTCAATTGGATCATTTGGCTTGGAAATCTGTGTACAACCCAATATGAAAAGAAACAAGTTTGGGGGTTGTAAGTTGAAAGGCAAAATAGAATGAAAAAGGGATAAGTGATAAGTTGTGAAAGTTTATATGGTTTATATGAGAACTTAGCTCGATGATTTTGAGTCATAGGCTCTCTTGACTTAGTCATTTTATGCATATCTTCCGGTCCTAGCCATCACCTAGCCTTACATTACAAGCCGGAAAGACCTTTTGATTGTGACTTTGGCACTTTATACACACCGATGAGTTAACGAATATTGAATTGTTTCAATGTCTTTACCTTCCAATTGATTTGCATAATCTTTTCTAAAGTGTGCTCTTGACATGAATATGGATGTGGGAGTTCATGATATAGGGATGGAAACTAAGATTTTGTGAGGTTTTCAAATTGTTGAATGTTCAAAGCATCGTGTAGCTTTTCATAATCGTTTTTGAAGGTATAATGCTTGCTCTTATGTGTGTGAATTGGCAAATGAAATTTTCAATCATCATATGTGTGTTTGATTGTATTTGATGGACGTGGCGTAAGTTGTTGACTGGGCCAACGTTCGAACGTTACATGCCTCACGTTCGAACGTTACATGCCTCACATTCGAACGTTGATGAGGTGGCCACGCCCGAACGTTGATATCTCCACGTACGTACGTTGCATGCAGAATGTGGCCAAAAAAATGTTTTTCCGCCCTTTTCGCTCGATTGTCATGATTTTACCCCTGTACTCATTTAACACATAAATCAAAGCGACAAGTGGTAAAGATCACTCATAATCGACTCTAAACCAACCAATTATCGGGCCCTAAAACACGTAAAACTCAAGCTTATCAACACCTCCAAACTTAACATTGATCGTCCCCGAGCAATTAAACAAAAGAAAACTATGACCAAAACAACACCAAGATAAGGGATAAAACAAAAACAAAAGATAGCTCACTTTCGTAGAGAGCACGCTTGCATTTAGCGTATGCAACAAGCCGTTAAACCTCAATTTTTCCAAAAGAGGACGAGTTTCGTCTCGTGAGGGTTTGCATAAGATATACCCACAAAATCCAACAAAATTTCAGTCCCACCCAACCAACACATATCAACTTAAGCAACAAGAAAACAATGGCATAAAATCGACCTTTAAAGCTCAAAAATTGTATACACATATCAATGACTTGCTCATGTTACACCTTGACTCGAATAAACCATCCAAAGGGTGTAGTGATTGTAAGTCTATGGCATTATAGTCAAGTGGCACCCTTACCAAATTTCAAATTTTCTCCCATATCTACTAACCTTCGATCAATCCTAAAGTACAAGCCTCATAGACAACTTCATAACCACTTACATCTCACCACTTAACCATTTAAACTTTAACTTCACATGAAACTTCCATTTAAATTCATTAAGGCTAGGTCATGTGCAATGTTCTATTCCCTTAGGCTTTCTATGACACCCATGTATCGAGCTTTGGATCAATGACTCCCAAACTAGATAGTTTTAGGGCATTAAGTGTCCAGACACTCCTTACGGATTTAATCGCTCGAGTGCCAAAGGCCACAAAATAAAACTAGACCTTTTATTCACTTTCAACTTTAATTGGCTTGAGCAAAGCTCAAATTAGCATAACAGTACAGTTTATAGGCATTTCATGTCGTCTAGAAATATTACCTACCCTTTGACATCGATCATAGGATTTGACATAAGCATGTGCATCTCTAAATAAAGTAGGCCAGAAAAAACCTTATTGCAGAACCTTGGCAGCAGTCTTAGCGGGCCCGAAGTGGCCTCCGATGGGCATATCATGACAGTGAGCCAAGACAGATGCCATTTCCTCCTCAGGTATACATCGCCCGATAAGTCCCTCTACACCAATTTTAAACAAGTAGGGCTCTTCCCACAAATATTGCCTAGCATCATGTAAAAACTTTTTTCTTTGGTGAAAGGTTAGATCCGGGGGTAAAATTCCAGCAACTAAATAGTTAGCAAAATCAGCATACCAAGGGATTGAAATAGACGAAAGAGCAAAAAGTTGCTCATCGGGAAAGTCATCTCTTATTGGGATCTCATCCACTCCCACACCCACTAACTTTAGCCTAGAAAGGTGATCAGCTACTACGTTCTCAGAGCCTTTTTTATCTTTGATTTCTAAGTCAAACTCTTGTAGTAATAAAATCCACCTAAGTAGTCTAGGTTTGGTATCTTTTTTAGCAAGCAAGTATTTCAATGCAGAGTGATTAGTGTACACAATAACTTTATTAAGCACAAGATAAGAATGGAACTTGTCAAAGGCAAAGATAACGGCTAAAAGCTCTTTTTCAGTGGTAGCATAATTAAGTTGGGCTTCATTTAAGGTACGACTAGCATAGTAAATAGTATGAAAGATTTTACCCTTCCTTTGACCAAGTACAACTCCTACTGCAGTGTCGCTAGCATCACACATCAGCTCAAATGGCAAACTCCAATCGGGGGTAGCCATCACAGGTGCTGAGATCAACTTTTCCTTCAGAGTGAGGAAGGCCTGCATACATGCATTATTAAAGTCAAATATTGCATCTTTCATGGTCAAGTTAGACAGAGGTTTAGCAATTTTGGAAAAATTAGCAATAAAATGCCTGTAAAACCCGGCATGCCCTAGAAAACTTCGCACGGCTTTGACCGTGGTGGGTGGAGGAAGATTGGCTATTACTTCAATTTTCGCTCTATCCACCTCAATCCCCTTCTTGGATATCTTATGGCCCAAAACAATGCCTTCTTGTACCATAAAGTGGCATTTTTCCCAATTCAAGACTAGATCAGTCTCCTCACATCTCTGCAACACAAGGGTTAGATTGTGCAAACATCTATCATAGCTAGAGCCAAATACAGAAAAGTCATCCATGAAGATTTCAATAAATTGTTCGATCATGTCATGAAATATAGCCATCATGCATCTCTGAAAAGTAGCAGGTGCATTACATAAACCAAAGGGCATCCGCCTATAAGCAAAAGTGCCATAAGGACAAGTGAAAGTGGTTTTCTCTTGTCCTCAGGTGCAATGGCAATTTGGTTATAGCCGGAGTACCCATTCAAAACACCATAATACTCATGCTCGGCTAATCTCTCTAACATTTGATCGACCAAGGGAAGGGGAAAGTGGTCTTTACGTGTATATTCATTCAATTTTCGATAATCGATGCAAACCCTAAAAACCAGTGACAATTCTAGATGGGATTAACACAGCAAGTGGACTGGTCGTGTGTAGTAATAAAATTAGATTTTAAGTCCGGGATGTCGAACCCACAGAGAATCGTATTTTAGATTGACAAAATTTAAAGCAATTAAAATTAAATCAAAAGAGGATGATTAATTGACGATGAAAAAGTGAAAATGATACTTGACAAATTGATTAAGATTCTTATGTGAGAAAGCAACTAAGGCACATGCTTCAACCGTTATTACTCGTTAATATATGTGAGTGATGATTCGAATTATTAGACTACTATTGCTTTGGTGGAAAAAACCTTAATTAATTACTACCCGATCTCTCGGCTGTAATAATCCTATGACTACGTGACGGTTCTCTAAATATTTCTATCCGAGACTCAAATCATTAGCCATGCATTCATATTTTAGAATTTCCCCGGATTAATCCGGCTAACAGCACCCGGAAATCTATACCTATCTCTAGGAGCAATTCCTCATGTTTTTCGGATGATGTGTTAATTCCTTTGAACCCTAATCTGTATTCTCTCAAATCATAAACTAGGCTAATTAGCAAGCATATGTTGATCAGGCATACGATTGGAATAAACGCATAAAATTAACACACAAAGCAATAATAGAATTAAGACGAACAATCAATTCATATATATAAACTCATAAAATTGGCATTCACATGGCCTTAGTTAAAGTAAATTAGTTCATACTCATAATTGGAAAAACAACTAAAAACATATAATTATTCATAGACAAATAATTTAGAATTAAAAGTCTCCCTATTATGAATTGAAGAATTGATGTAGAATCGTTGTTCTCTTTGTCTTGCTCGTTTCTTGGCTCCAAAATCTCTTCCAATCTTGAAAATTTCGAACCCTCATGATGCTGGAAGAGAAGGTATTTATAGAAGAGGATCCTCCAAGTCTCCTAGTTGCATTAGGAATAACAACTTGCCAAAATTCGTCCAGCCGCCTCTCACGTCCGTACGTTGCCCCCTCACGTTCGAACGTGATGACGTGGCATAAGTTGTTGACTGGGAGCTGACTGGGCCAACGTTCGAACGTTGCATGCCTCACGTTCGAATGTTGATGACGTGGCCACGCCCGAACGTTGATATCTCCACGTACGTACGTTGCATGCAGAATGTGGCCAAAAAAATGTTTTTCCGCCCTTTTCGCTCGATTGTCATGATTTTACCCCTGTACTCATTTAACACACAAATCAAAGCCACAAGTGGTAAAGATCACTCATAATCGACTCTAAACCAACCAATTATCGGGCCCTAAAACACGTAAAACTCAAGCTTATCAGGCTTTCTATTTAAACTACTCTCAACAAAGGCTACACCAGTAGGCGCTTTGCCTTTTCCTTTGTTGGATGCTGTAACTTTTGATGTTTTCAGCTTATTACCAAATTTATCACATCCCAAACCGGTCTTTTCGCCAAAAAGTCCAGTTACCTCGGTAATGTTATCAAGCTTTCTTGACGTTTTAGATAACGATGAGATGAGTTGTCCTGTTTTAGCAAGTTTAGAAATCAGATCAGATTCTCTCTAGACTATTAAATCAAGATCATCTTTCAACTGAGAATTTTTAGTCTCTAGTGATTTGTTTTTCTCAATGCGTTGATTCTAAACTTGCAATTTAGCTTTGAGCATTGCATTCTCACTCTTGAGCGCTGAAATTTCATCAGAGTGTTTTTGATATAATTTGGTGGCCGCTCGACAACTATAACCATAGTGTGACATTTTGTCAAGTAGCTCCTCATAGGAAGGTGGATTAGATTGATCTGTATTTACCTTAGATAGTGAATCTGAAGGCACTTCATCATCTCTTGCCTTGAGACAAATTAGTGCTAAATCGCTCACTAGCTTATCATCATTACTTTCTTCTGAGGATAACAAATCTTCAGGTGCGGAGGCTGGTTCTGACTTTGATAGCATAACTTGTTGATAAAGGTTTCTCCTGATTTGGTTTCTATCCAAGTAATCTTGCCTTGAGGGCTTAGATACATTTGGATAAAGGTAATTTACCTGGTAGTGCCCTGATTTACTGCAATTATAACAAAGATTAGTTTTCATCTTTTGATCATTTGTTTACCTTGTTGTACCACGTGGTTTTGGAACCACTGGCGATGAGAAATTCTGAGGAGGAAACGCTTAGTACAGAATTGGTACTGAGGGCTGGTGTACAGAATACTAAGGAGCTTGGTACTATTGTTGAACAGGAGAAGGCGTTTGATAAGAATTTTGTCCTTATGGCTTAGAGTTTTTTCCTTCCACCTTATATTTAATGAATTTCTTAAACTTATTAAATTTCGTTATTTGCTCATCCTCAATGGTTCCTGACACCTTTCCATTACTTACCGATATACCCTTAACTGATGCTATTAGCTCTATTATTAGACTAACTACATCAGTCGCTAAGTTTAACTCAAACTCAAATGCCTTAAGTTCTGAGAATGCATCTTCTAGAGTGAGAAAGTCTAACATATTTGATTCCCTCATATCGGTTGTCTTCATCAAAAATCTACTTGTAAGACTTCTGAAAATCTTAACCACCATCTCTCTATTCTGTAAATCCATGGCTAGAGATGTGAATTTTGTAACAAGAGCAGTGAACCTTATGTCCAACTGGTCCAGTGTGTCATTGGGCAACATCTTGAAACTGTTGAGTCTTTCATTGGCAATGGAAAACATGTTCTCCTTTATCTGAGCTGAACCACCACAGATTAGGTCCAATGTATCCCAAATTTCCTTTATAGTCGCACATGACTTAACCTTATTGAATAAGTTCTCATTATCACCAATAGCCGTATAGAAAGCGTTTCGTCCAACATTATCCAAGTTTGCTCTGCATCTCTCATCTGAGGTCTTTTCACATAACTATCAGGAGTAGCTTTTGTGGCTTCACGCACTCTGGTGATGACCTTCATGATCTGAATAAGTCCATCTAAAATGATATCACACATTTTATCATCACAATAACATAGATATACAAATGCCTTGACCTTTCATTAGTCATAGTTTGACTCGATCACTTTAGGTACTTTAGAGAATGCCATGAAAAGATATGAAAGCAACTAATTTTATAAAATGGATCTAAACAAACAGTTATGCTTGGAAATGTCTAGGTTTAACTTCAACCACTCCAATACCACTTCTTGGTCCCAAGTGACATACAAAAGGGTCTAGAAGGGGGGTAGGTGTTGAATAGACCATTTAGTTCTTTTCAAACTTAAAAATTTGAAGTAAAGTTTCTCACATGCGCTTGTCACTCAATGAAAATGACACTCAGTCAGCGCTTGTACTAGAAGATTTAAGACACGATTTTTGAAAGATAAGTTAGATAACAATTTTGAGCACTTGATCAAAGTAAGATCAATAGCTCAACACTTATATCAGGGTTAGCACAGCGAAAATGAATTTTGCAAGTCTTTATATTTGAATGTTGTGCCTCTTAGAAATACTTAATTGCTTTGATGTTGATTTCAAAGATGATTTATGTTTTATGACATGATGATAAAATAATGAACAATAAAGCAATAAATAATTGACATAAGAAATTGTAAAGTTCACTGAGTTTGTGTAATCCCAGCTACGTCCTTCTACTCCTTTCCACACAGGAGGAATTTACTAAAATGAATTACAAAGCTTCACTCAAATAGATTTTACAAAATAGCAAATGGGGAAGACTAATCTTGAATTCCCTGATCACACATATTTCCACTCAGCTAAGGTCCTCTTCTGACAATCTTCTATCACTCAGAAATAATGCTTTGTCTTCAACAACTTCGTCTTTCAGAATGAACAAGTTGATATGATTTATCTAAGGTTTTGTTTGATTTGGAAAATTCAAACACTTTTGAATATCTCACTGGAAGTTTGGATTTCTTCTATGGAAGATGTATGAAATATTGGGTGGCTGTATAGGGATGTTTAAGCTTTGAGAGATTTTTGGATTAACTTCAACATAAGAGTGATATATTTCTTCGTAATTAGGGTTTAACTGTGAGGTTATATTTATAGACATTTCTTGAAAATTATCCGTTGAACACAAGTGAGCGCGTGTCCATCACTCGGCAAGTGTAACGACTCTTTTCTGACATATCTGAAAATCCGCTGCACAAAAGTTGGTGCGGTAGGCTACTTTGAGTTGACAGTCAATGGGAAAGGTTTATTCGTACGTCAATAGTCCTTATCACATTTAATGCTCTTATTAGGAATTAAATGCAATGGAAAGGACTTTTTGATCTGGTCTTTCTGAATGAAGAGATAAGTGATAGTCTGATTGCATAGGGACTTCTGACTTAAGCTCTGGATATTCATTTTTCTCAGTATCCTAGGTGTCACGCTGCTCCGTGCCCGCAAGCCTGTTAGGCGTGAATCTTGTTAGGATTATGTGGTTAATCCCTGAGATTGTCCTCGCAGCAGAAGAAAAAAATTAGAATTTAAATAACACAATCCTTAAACAAGGATTAGGCAAGACATAGAACTATCAAATCTGCGAAACATATATTGGGTGTTTCACGACAC
The DNA here is from genome assembly GCA_019426215.1 of Buddleja alternifolia. NCBI lineage: Eukaryota > Viridiplantae > Streptophyta > Magnoliopsida > Lamiales > Scrophulariaceae > Buddleja > Buddleja alternifolia. The sequence goes on along the minus strand of CM033390.1, from coordinate 20,383,401 downwards.
TTACCTCTTGATGATCAAACACCAAAAATAAATCAGGGTAGAAAAAGCCTTTGATTTTGTAGAGAGAATGATTTTGCTCTAACCAATTCCCTTGACTTGTTTGCTTCAATGCTCTAACTCTGCAAAGCGTCTCTAACGGTATCTACACCTTAGCTCGTACCATTGATTGTCTCTTTCAGTGCTAGCCTAGAGGTAATCAAATATGACTTCTAGAGAAAATTGTAGGAATAAGTGCGTAAGGTCTAATGCAAAGAAGACAAGAAAAGAGAAGACAAAAATATGCCAATTGCATACTGATAGAGGCGCCTCATACAGGGGTTTTATAACCCCAGAAGACATGTACTGCCGGGATTTCAAACCCTACTAGGACCTTTTAATTAAATAATATTTTCTTAATCTAATATTCCATATGTTGAATTATAAGAACTTTTATTAGTTAAGTTCACTTAATTAATTTATTCATTTCCTCAATTAATTAATTCTAATTGATATTCAATTAATTCACAAAGAACCAATTCTACCGAGGTACTACACTAAGTAAAGTGTGTGACCCCTTAGGCTCATTAATAAGCTAGCAATATGTCTTATCCTCAAAGGCTAGACAATCTTCACATTGTCTTAATTAATTATTTAGCCATAATTAATTAGGTCTTCAATTAACTTATACAATTAACTCAAGGCACCTATTGATCATAGTTCGATGTTTAGCAATGTCGCGATGACTTCCTAGATATTAATGATGAACAACAAACATATCCAGATTGTGATATTAGCTTGAGTCGAATCCTTCCATCATTTTGCCATCTGAGTTTAGAGTTTAGGTACCAGTCGAAAACCTAAAAACTCAAATGATATAACTATGTTGGAACTCTAATGATCTTGTTTTCCAAGCAGGGACCACCTAACCCTCTTGAAGACTTTGCTCTACCTAGAGACTTTCTCTGTCATTTAAGTTACACAACAACATAAGAAAGCTTCAGGTATCCTACCTTGGATGGATCTCCTATTATATTGGTGCCAGCTGTTTCATTACATTGCGAGACTGCACCTAAAGTATCACATTTTGTGATTTTTTTTGGAATCATGAAACATATCAAAGTGCAGTGGGAAGCACACGTCGTAGCCATGACACCTCAGGTCAATAAGGATTAACCACACACCTACGGAACCCTATGATTCTAAGTTTGACACAGAACCAACATGGAATCATAACAAGGTCATTCGATCTAATACTCACCTAAGTATGGATCTTTGTGCATGCACTGACCCCTAGATCAATGCCCATGGAACGAGGCACTCTCCTATAAGAATGACATACACAAACAAGTCTTGACGATACTATGATATCCCATTATCTCATACTCTATATGAATTGGAACAGGATTTTAGGATCAAAGCCCTTGCGAGCATTCCACAGTCATCCCTTGTGAGCGACTGATCACATAACCATAAGTGATCCAAGGAATATTTATCTAAACTAGAGACATTATATACGATAAAAAAAATATTGCCAAAACCAAATTGATATAATACAAGATAGGACTTCTTGGAATATAGTGGAGCTGGATCAAATAAGATCGAGACCCAGAAAAATAAAGCCAAGACGGAGCCAAAATGGGTCGTGGCAGAAGCAGGTACTCTCATGCTACAGCACGGTGCCATCATGCTGCAACACAGGGCCACTAGTGACTCAGCAACGTGAACAAACTTGGGGTGCAAGTTTGCAGAGTTTTGGGTGGACTTTTGACAGATTTGAGTCCTTTTTGAGCTGGATCTGTTTCCTAGTATGATAGAAATTGTTTCCTTTATTAATTAGGATTGTTATTCCTAATTTGTTTTAGGGTTTAGTCTTCTTCACTATTATAAATAAGAGAACTCTTCTTGTAATTCATTGATTAACTCATATCCACTTTAAGAAATAAAGGTCTAGTCTAGGTTAGCTCATGGATATAGGCAATTTGTCGAACCGCGTTAAAATGCTCATGTTCATTTTTCATGTTTAGGCTTAGTGTTATATTTTCTATATTATTTTCTTCGTACTCGTGATGCCAACTTGTATCAGAGCCTTATGTTGTAGATTTAGATGACGTCCTAAATCAAGATCTATAGGGAAGCATTTTTGGTTAAGCACGGATATTGTCATGGGAACGATGGTAGGAGATGAAAAATAATCAAGCTCAACAATTTCATTACAGATAACACGAATTAAGGTCATGGGGAAGCCAGAGAAGATGACAGAGAAGGATGAGATCAGTTAGATCACTAACCAAAGAGTAGTAATCTTGTTGAACGTTAATGAGAAAACATTGAAAAATCGTGGTGCCAGGTGGGTAAACACGAAGCCATTAAGAGCAGTTGCGGTGCCGATGGCAGAGGGCAGATTCGTGTTTCCGAGAGGGATGAATGAGTTGCTAGAGATCAAAGAGTCGGAGCTATGGTGCCTGAAAGCAAATCCACTGAGCCAAAGGTCAGAGTGACAATATCGATAGCTGGGAGGGTAAAACTGTGTAGTCAAGAGATCGGAGGGTAGGTTTTTGGAGGCAGATCCATGTAGAGAAAACCATGAGACAGGAAACGACGCCGGAAGGGCAGACATGGAGACAGAAGTCATGGAGGCAGGATGCGAAGTCGGGTAAGCACATTTTAGGAGCTGGGATTTTTGACAGAGGAATGTGACATAGCTCGTAGACTGGGAGCATCGAGCAGATATGTCAGTGACACAAGTTGTCCATTGAAAAATCGAGTGGGTGAATAGACCAGACACAACTCATACAGAGGGGCATGGAGCAGATATGTGAGGGATCCAGGAATGTCATTGTAAAAGTCTTTGGTGTAAGGATGTCAGTGGACGGGTTGACCAAGGTGGTTTTGGTTTGTGAGACATGTTACGGGTTTTGGAGTAACTTATATCTGTGGGTCAATTGAACCGAGAGGGACATGCCATGGTATTCAGGAATTAGCTGATCACCAAAAGAATATGGTACTGGAGAGGGTTCAAAGAAATAAAACAATTTAATAGTGAGTGTCCGTCGTCAAGTGGGAGGCACTGGGTGCGAATGAATTGACGAGACATGGAGAGGTCTCGGGGTTCTTGATCTCCATTGGGCTTGTGGATGTGCTAACTAGATTAAGATTCACTTAGGAAAAGTGAAGTGGTGGTTTAAGTTGAGTTCGAGACTTTTGATCAGTCTCCAAGTGGGACATTGTTGGGATATAGTGGAGTCGGATCAAAAAGGATTGAGAGGTAAAAAATTAGAGCCAAGACGGGGCCGAAATGGGTCGTGGCAGAAGCAAGCACAGGGCCACTAGAGACTCAATGCCATGAACAGACTTAGGGAGCAAGTGTGGTGAGTTTTGGGCAAACTTTTAGCAAACTCTTCTTGTAATTCATTAATTACATCATATTCACTCTGAGAAATAAAGATGTAGTCTGGGTTGGCTCGTGGATGTCGAAAATTTGCCTAACCAAGTTAAAATCCTTGTGTTCATCTTTCAGGTTTAGGCTTAGTCTTATATTTTTTTATTATTATTTTCTTCATGCTCATGATACTACCATTCCTAACAAGGACTGTCATAGTGTTTTTCAAGCTAAGGTCAAGCTTCTAAATGGCTCACCAGACACCTAGCACTGTCGAAGCTTGCCTGAACCCATTGACTGTAACCTGGAGTTGGGCATTTAAACCATGGTCCAAAATGAATATATATTGTTACACTTGAAATCCCAGATAACTACTTATAAACCATTTCATATTTACTATTTTTCCCATGTGGGAATCTTTACTGGAGGGGCATCACAATCACCCCCTTTCGAGGAGCGACGTTCTTCTCGCGGCGTGACTCAATCCAGAACTCATCACCATGCGTTCGGGCTATAGTGGTGGTCCCCACAGGCTCAAGAGATGACTTCCACGTGTGTAGCACTTTACCTCGCAGGTTCAAGAGATGACTCCTGCAACGTGTAGCACTTTGTCCCATGTAGCACTTAGATCCCGACATGCTGGCTAGCGAGCGGGTTTATTACAATTTGTCACGCTCCGGGCGCACGAGCCCATTGGACGCGAAGCGTGCCTTCTAACCCACTGAGTGTAACATGGAGTTGAGAATTTAAACCACTATACAACAATTGATATTCATTTTAGGTCGTGGTTTAAATGTCCAACTCAATGTTACACTCAGTGGGTTTGATAGGACATCTCTAGTCCGACAGACTCGCGGGCGTAGGGCGTGACTCCTGAACTATGCCATTTATATAAAGTTTCCCCTAAACTAAATTTTATACTAAGTACCCCTCTCAACTGTACAAAATAACATTTACCCCCTTTTCTTATCATATAATTGTCCTTTTATCCTTGACATATTTTTAGTTTATTTTTATTTCTCTAATTTTTCAGTTTTCTTTTTGTTTATGTTTTCTTATTTGAGAAATTAGTTTAAGAGACAAAGAAATTTTAAAATTAGGGATAAAAACATTAAACCCGCTGAACTTTGGCCGTTTTTGTACTTTTTTATGCGAACTTTTTTTTTTCCACTTTGCCTCCTCACTTTTACGAAATTAGCATTTTTTTATATAAAAGCATATTCCGAGGAATATTCGGCTAGATTTTTGGCATGTGCCAAGCATGATCCACTTTTTGTGGATTAAAATGCAATTTAACACAAAAATTGAGGGCACTTTTGTCATTTTTCATCAACCCTATTTTCTCTCTCTCTACTTTATCTTCGTCACCAAAACACTCATTCACACACACACACGTACACACACACGCAGACACACACATATATATAAACACACAGGCACACACACACACACGCAGACGCAGACACAGACACACACAGACACACGCACACACAGACACACGCAGGCACACACACACACACACACACGCATATATATATATATATATAAACACACACACACACGCAGACACACACACACACACACACATAAACAGACACACACACAAGCGCGCATATGTGACCGGCGGCGGTAGGTGGAGGGACGGCGGCGGCGGTAGGTGAGGGCATAGTGAAGAAGAAGATGGGTTAATTGATTTAATAAAGGTTTAGGGATTTAATTAAAATTAGGTATTCAATTATGGGACTTTAATTAGGGATTTAATTAAAATAAATTTTGTTAAATTTAATAAAGGGTAAAAAAGTAATTTATCAAAATTCATCAATTAAAATACTATTTTGCCCCTAAAAATAGCATGTGACCTACACATGCTAAATTTCCTGCGGAATATTCCCCCAGCATATTCTTTTATATAAAAAAATGCTAATTCTGTAAAGGTGAGGAGGCAAAGTGGAAAAAAAAAAGGTTGTATAAAAGAGTGCAAAAACGGCCTAAGTTCAGGGGGTTTAATGTTTTTATCCCTAAAAACTATTAAGGACATAATTACTTTATAATATTTAGAGAAGACGGCTACCAAATTTTACAGTATATTAAAACAAAATAACTTATCCAAATTCAACACCTCAAATCTTTTTCTCTTTTATTGCTAGAAAAAACACGTGAAAGAAAGATTGACATTATAAATCTTACATAGTTTCTCCATATCTTACATGTATATTATTATTTAAGTTTAAAGATAAGAAATATAACTATTGAGATTCTTTTACTTTAAAATCTTGCGCGTATCTTGATTGAAAATTAAAACATCAAAAATATAAATTGAGTTTCTTTAAAATATTACATGAATACCATTTTATAGTAAAAATATTGAATTACATTTCTTAATTTTTCTTCAAATTAAATTTTTTAATATACTATTCTTAAATAAAACTAAAGTATATAGTTGGGAAATATTGTATTTGATTAGAGGTTCGTTCAGTAGGTGCATATGTTTTTATTTCATCAATGAATTTGTACAGAAAAAAAAACTCAGTGAACATAAAAAGAATGTTTAAGGGTAATAGAGATAATTTACATGATAAAAAAGAGGGTAAGTGTTACTTGGCATAGTTAGAGAGGGGTAAATGGTATAATAATTAGTTTAGAGGAGTGTTTGATACAATGGATATTGTTCATGGTAGTAAATTGTATTATCCCAAAATATGTAAGAGAATATTGGTTTTGACCTTTTTCTTTTATGTGGTTAATTTACTTTACCCCTTGTACTATTGAATATGTATCAATTACTCCTCCCTCGTAATACTGGATATATGTCAGTTACTCCCCCATTCTACTAAAATCTTCATGCACCCCCAATCTAAATTCATGGACAAAATTAACCTCGAATAATGTAAAAGGATAATTTCACTCCATCATCTCTGTTATAATCTATATATATAATAGTTTGTCTTCTTGTACAAAATCTCAATTGATTTGACATCAAGTTATTCGCACTAATTCTACCAAATATATAACAAAATAAATTAATTCTATAATAGAATTAATGAATTTAACAAATTGGTTTAATTAGATAGAAATAAATATTGGGTTTACTTTAATTAGTTATCTTATATAGACTAATTGATTAGATGAGTAAAAATTAATGGATTAATTATCTTTAGTAGATTAATTAATAATTAGTTGAGTCCCAATAATGTACTTAATCCTTGGTGGAATAATTAAATAAAAGGAAAAGTCCAACTTAATATACTTGTATAGGAATAATTAAACTAGGACTAGAAAGAGACAGTTGGAATAGGGTTGGACTCCTTAGTCCAACTCTAAGCAAAATAAAGCAATAGTCGTCACCAACGTGAGTAGTAATGGACACCTACCACATAATGTGCAATTGGCATTGTCTTCTTCTTTTCTCTCTTTCTGCATTAAAGCTCAAACACAATATTTCCTACCCTATTTTCATAAGCCAAAATAGTTTGATTATTGATAGGGTTGAGATTTACGTAGTTTAATCCCATGATTTCATATGATTTAAGCTTGATTATGAATAATTTATGCCACAAATGCATATAATGAGTTTGATATTTGAAGTCAGGTATAAATCATCACAACTAAGAAAAATAGGGGAATGAAGTACGTAATCAGTGGAAAGTCAAAAAATCAGAAGTCCAACGTACGAACGTCGGAAGAGCCACGTACGGACGTGATGATTGCAACGTTCGGACGTTGAGAAGTTTACGCACGAACGTGAAGAAGGCTTACGTACGGATGCCAGGAGAACAACGTTCGAACGTTGATGTCGGCAGAACAGTTTTGGAAATTTCCACTTCTATACCTAAAAGGACTCTTCCAACACTATACCTATAAATACAAGGTGTAGGAGCGAAAAGAGAGAGAAGCAGTAGGTAAAAAATACACGTTTAGCCTAGTTAGGGTTAGGTTTAGTCTCGATTTATTCTTGGTTACTTTTGGATCAAGATTACATAGTTTTGAAGAACAAGAAGAAGGAAGGAGATCATTGTATATACAAGGGAGTTTCTTTGATCTAGATAGATTTTTGTCTATGAATATTTATCTTTTTCTTTGTATCTTTTTTTTTATAGTTATGAACTAATTTCTTGGATTAAGACCGTGCAAAGGCCGGATTTATCTTGAATAATATATGATAGTTGTTTGATTCAAGTTAATTCTATGATTGCTATGTGTTGTGATTTTTGTGCTTTTACAATCTTCATGTGATTAGCTACCATGTGTTGAATTATTGCCTAGTTTATCTATTCGGCAGAAAGTGAATTAGGGTGCAGAAGAAATCATAATATCTTCTATGTCAGTTGATGCTAGGGATAGCTACATACTCCGAATGCTATTAGCCGGATTTATTTGGAAGAATCTGAATTAATCTGGGGAAAATTTTAGTGTTTAATGCATGCAAGAGAGATTACTACACCCAATCTAGTATAGGTTATCATGAGCGAGGGATCCGCGTGATAATAATCTTAAGAAATTTTCCACCATAGCATTGTAGTCTAATAACTTGAAGAAAATAACAATCATATGTGAGGCAAGTAAATATGTGCTGATGTACGAGTCTTAATCACCTTTCCCATCATTGTTCTTGTCATTATAGTTAATTTTTGTTTGATTATAGTTCTTGTTTTGTTTACAAAAGTTTCAATTTTATACTTGCACTAATTCTTGTGAAGCTAGAGTACAAATCTTTGTGGGTTCGACATCCCAGACTTAACTATCCACTTTATTATTACACACGACCAGTCCTCTTGCTGTTAAATATCGATTGGGTTTTCGTTCATCAAGTTTTTGGCGTCGTTTCCGGAGATTTGTTTATTTTAGTTTTTGATTTAGTTGTAAGTTTAATTTTTTTTCTGCTTTAATTTTCAGGATTTTAAGAATGGCAGCAAACTTTCACAGTTTACCGCTCAAAGAAAAAATCTTTTGGTTACAAAACACCATCCGAGCTATGAAACCGTTAGTAGTTCCACCGTGTCCTTGGGATGTATCACCTATGATTGATTCACCCATGTCAATTACCGCGCCGGTGATAGCTGATTTCAGTCCGCAACAAAATCAGATACGGAGCCTTGTTCCTGATTCAAAACCCGATTTCACTTATGGGGATTTCCTGAAGTCAGTGAGAGAATTCTATCAAGGGTTGAGAGAAACAAGACTTCAGATTGAGAAATTGTCGCGTTTTACCCCTAAGAAAGCACTCGAGGAAGTATCAACAGGGTACGAAAAAGAAGCAGAGGAACAATCGTACAGTGTCATGACATAGGAGGAAAGGGAAGAAGAACAAGCAGAAAATCCAGAAATTCATGCCCAGGAAGCCACGTCCGAATGTGACACAATCAACGTTCGAGCGTGCCTGAATAAGTTGAAAATCGATTAGCCACTGTTATCATCTGAACGTCTCAGTCAGGACGTTCGAACGTGCAGCATCCAACGTTCAAACTTTGCGACTCCTGACGTCCGGACGTCCTGTGCAGTTAGCCCTAGTCCCGATAAATCTATTTCCACTTTTTATCCAGCTCCAAAGTTTCGTTTACCATTCCCGTTAGCCCTGAAAAGAGAAAGGAGTAAGTTTGATCAAATTTACGGAAGGTAAAGGTCAACAAACCCCTTATCGAGTCTATTTTGTAGATGCAGTGTATCTCAAAGCTGTCACAGGACATTCTGGTGAATAAAAAATCTTGGAAGGAAGTGAACACAGGCTATCCAATGCAAGTTTGCGCGATAACTATGCAGTATAAGGATTTAGGACCGTTATCTATCTCGTGCACTATAGGAGAAACGAAATTGGATAGTGTCATTCTGGATGAGGAAAGCAGATACAATCTACTTCTTTACACATGTTTCAAAAAATTGGGATTTGGCGACTTAATTCCGTCAGAAAGGATGTTCAAACTCGAATACAAGTCTTTCAAATGCTGAAGGGAGTTGTCGAGGCTGTGCTAGTGAAGATTGACAAGTATCACTTCTCAGTGGATTTTGTGATTGGCGAAAGGGACGATCTCTATACCACACCTCCGATCCTAGGAACACCTTTCCTAGCCACTAGTAAGGCCACACTTGATAAGGTAAATGGTAAGTTAGTCTTGAATATGCTATGAAAAAGAATAAATCTTAATGCGTTCAAAGAAAAACGTCATTTATATGCTTATTTGAATTATTAGCAATTAGATACAGATAATTCTTTGAGTGTTGAGAAACTGCAGGAACATTCTTTAGATGATCCTCAAGAAATGAGTCACAAAGAATTTAAAAAGAAATTGTTGGGGAATTGTCTGATTGATACTGCAAAATTACTACCAGCAATCGGTATTGGAACTCAGCTTATTTCGGAAACTGAAAGGAAGGTGGATGAGTCGAGCAGTCCATGTCGTGAACCTCCTTGAAACACACTGAAAAGTCAAGCTATTGACTCTAAACAAGCACTTCTTGGGAGGCAACCCAAGCATTTTAATTTTTGTTTTTGTTTTCCTTCCATTTTGTTTTAGTTGGTTGCTTTCGTCGTTTGATTCTTTCTTTTGTGTTTCTCCAGATACTTATGACATCATCCAGTTTACGGATGGGAGTAGGGTGACACTTTTTGAAACAATAAAAGTTTTAGCTAAATTCAACATCCGAACGTGTGGATCTTCACGTTCTAACATGGAGCCCAATTTCAGAAAAAAATAAAAAAATTATAAAAACTCAAACGTTGGAGCTGACTCTTCATTTTCAAAATGTTCAGACGCAGTAAAAAGAATCCCAAAATCCCTAACTTTTCAAATTCAAGAAACTCCCCCTTTAAAAACTCAATCTTTGCCAAAATAAAAACCCCATCATCACTTTAATCTTCACCACCACCATCTCTGTCAGAAAACGCTTAGCCATCTCCGTCCAAAATAGCTAAGGATTCGCATGCCACAGCCGCGACATTCGAACGTGATTTACAGAACGTTCGGACGTGAGTTCTACAGTTTCAAAAATTTATTTCTGTTGGTGAGTGATTAGCTTAAAGCCTTTTTGAAAATTTATTTTTGAAGCCATGTGGAGCTTGTTGGTTGTTGAGATACTGTGATTTGTGTGAATTTGGGGTGTTGTGGATTGTTGTGGAGTTTGTGCTTGTTTTGGTTGATTGTGGATGGTTTTACTGTTGTTAAAGCAAAACAGTAGTGAATTTTGGTTCAATTTAAATTTCTGAAAAAATGGTGATGACAAGAGGAGGAGGATTAGCGGGCAGTTCTTCTAGGAACCCCGACCCACGCCAGAGAATATTCAGGGGTCGGAGACTGAGCAGTTAGACTAGAGGTTTGACAATCTGATTGTGCAGAGCATTTATAGGAAGTTGACTACGAGGACGATTCTTAAGGAGCATCCGATTTTAGAGCATTCTAAGGCAGTCACGGTCATTAACCAATTCCACGTGTAGGAGTCATTCTATGAGGAGCCACATAGGATAGTGGTATAATGGGTACAGGAGTTTTATGCCCATGTAACTGAGATGTATAGGAGGGAGGAATATTTGGATATGGACCTGATTTGGGTCTGAGGCACTGTAGTTGATATCTCGCCGGTGCAGATACAGAACAATTTGGGGTTGACAGTACTAGACAAGTGCGAGTATACTACTATGATAGGGGATTCGGGGCAGTCTCAGGTGGATTTAGAGGCAGTTCAGCAGGGGATTACTGTAGAGGGACCTGAGTGGAGCTCTAATGGGAGTTATCTTCACCGTGGTGATTTGACAACCATGGCGGTGTTTTGGTATGAGTTGATCCGTCATTGCATCTGTTAGGAATTTCATTGTTAGATGTTTTGATGATGACAAGATAGGATTTCATGTTAGACCCCAAAAGAATGTAAGTTTATACTTTTATAGAATACTTGTATAAGCAGTTGAAAGTTTATTAGTTTGTTAGGCTTGTAATTTTTATCTTTGTAGATTTTAGGCTAAGTATTAGATACAGAGTCGCTAATAGAATTCTAGGTGAGTCTATTAGAGATGAAGTTGAAGATCAGCGTCTGAAGTCAAGTGAAGATGAAGATTTGTCTCAAGCGTCTATCAACCGCTTAAAGACTGTTTCAGGAGTTATGAATCAAGCGTTCAGATAATGTTCTTAGCGCCTAGCTAACGCTAAAGGACTGTTCCAGGAGTGTTGAACCAAGCACTCAAATACTCAAGCGATTCACCTGTAATATATCCTCAAGTCATCCAATCATCAACGGACATTTATTTCCAACGAGAAATAAATTCAAAATGCATTAAAAGTGACAAGGCATTCTGACTTGCGGACAAGCCAACCTATGACTAGACTATCAGTGTTCAAAGTCTGCTCCTGTCCAATCGGAACCAACAGAATTTCAGGAATGTCAGAAAGGGACTATTTGACGCGCTGCGTGAGAGACACGCGCCTGATTGCGTCCAACGGACAAATCCCAAAAATCTCTATAAATATTACCCTCCAGCAAAACCTTAGATTGTGTGCAGAGAGAGAAACTTTGCTAAAATAATTTGCGAGAAAAGCTTGCAAACTCCATAGCCAAAATTCATCAAGCTTCTCAAATACATTCCAAAGACAGTCACCGATATCTCAAACATCTTCATAGAAGAACTCTACACTATTATTGAGATATCCCAAGTTGTTTGAACTTCCCAACATCAAACAAACCTGTTACAATAAACCCTCAGCACCTTTCATCTGAGTGAGAAAGATTGTTGACTTCCACAAGCAGTATTTTTTAGTAAGAGAATCTTGTTGAAGAAAGGTCTTTATTGGAGGTGAAGTCTGTGTGATCAAGGAGCTCAAGGCCATCTTGGAGAAGATCTTTATTGAAGCTGAAATCTGTGTGATCAAGGAGCTCAAGATCGTCTTTCCAGAAGCAGAGGATTGAAGTGGCTTGTAGCAAAAATCTGTGTGACCAAGGAGCTCAAGTCATCCATATCCATCTCTTCCTTTGTCCCTACTTTGTAGAAGTCTCTGTGTGACTCTTCGAGAATCAATTTAGTTGGTTGCCTCCGAGTGCAAAGGAGAAGAAGGACGTAGCTGGGATTACACCACCCAGTGAACCTTACAAATATCTTGTGTCACATTACTGTTTTAATACTCTACTTTACATTTGCATATTATCTTGAAAAAGGCTTTAAAACAGTTAAGCGACTATCTCGGTGAAAAATAGAACGCTAAGCTTTTAAAACAGGCTTAAGCGCTTGACAAAGCGCTGAGCACTTCTAAGCGTTCAAAACAATTTAGAAGGAAAGAAACTAAAGAAAAACTTATGGCGCTAAACATTTTCAAAGAGAAGACTTTTAAAATACTTCCGTTGTGCTAACCCTGATTAAGCGATTGAAACATTAACCTACCTTGGTAATAGTTGAAATCACTAAGTCTAAGTTAACTTTATCAAAACAGTCTTTGAGTAAACGCTCAGCCAAGCGTTTACATTTCAAGCATCCAAAACCGAATTTTAATGCAAAAATTCTTGAAGTCGAAAAAGACTTCAGGGTCTATTCAACCCCCCCCCCCCCCTTCTAGACCCTTTCGTATGCCACAATTGGGACCACCAGAATCCTTCTAACTACTAATAAGTCAGAGGTGACTAGAGATAGAGCTATATTGATCATGGCATTTTGCATTCGAAGAAGATCAACTTTGTGAACTTGATTCACAAAGCTTTGAGTGGACAGATTGAAAAATTTGGAAAGGAGGAGGGGAAAAAGAAAAAGAAGAAGGAGAAGACAAAGAAGAAGAAGAAGAAGACCCCGTTTATCTCCCCATCCTCGATCACAATCTTGTGCAAGACTACTCAGGTACCAGAGTTTGAGGATGACGTCTACAAGGAGGGTGGTATTCATATCAACTACTCCGAGAAGATGAGGACACCCGTCAGGGGGAAGAGGGCGAGGACTTCACAGGGTCAGAGCTCAAGTTCAGCAGCTACACCAGCACCGACTACCATGACTGAGCTGAGAAGAAATGTGAACCATCTAGAGACCTGTATGACTGCACTGGAAGACACTTTCCTGATGGGGATGTCGTTAACCATGGCTAATTTTCAGCTGAATAGCCAGTACCAGAGGCAGCTAGCTCTAGAGATGGATCTGTCTGCTGGGAGACTTGTCTATGCCTATTCTCCTATTCTGGAGTTCCATCATCTTTCTGTTCATACTCCGACACCTGGTGCTTATATGTTTAACGAGGAAGACTTGGAGGATGAGGAGGAGGAGGAGGATATGGATGATGATGATGCTAAGGCAGATGAGTAGTGACAGCTTAGATGACTAGTTATCTGTTTTTATTTCCTTTGTTGGATTTTAGTTTTTATGTTCTATTTATTTATTTTTGAGTTATGGATGTTATGATTTTTTTATTTTTTTTTATGTTGATTATGTTGGATATTTTGATGCTTGGTTTGAGTTTTGTGATGATTAGTAGTTTATCTCTTTAAATTGCTGGAGTTGGACCGATATTGGAATAAGAGCTTCCGAGTGAACTTACACGGGAAAACACGCATGAGGAATTTAGGTTTGCTTTTCAGCATCCTAGTCGGTAGAATTTTTCTTTTTCTTTTTATTTTTTAATTTCCATGTTTTAGCTTGTGCAACATTGGGGACAATGTTGGAGTTATGTTTTGGGGTAGGAAAGTATTAAAGAATGCATATGTTATGTGTTTTAGCTTAAGTTTGGGGGAGGAGTGTCAATTTTTGAAATAAATGCTTTTATGTTGAGAAAATTAAGCATGAACAAAAAAAATTAGTACGTTTAATTGATGCATTGAGATCGATTAACTTGAAAAAAATGACATGATTTCTATGAATAATTGTGAATTTAATGGAATATATATATTTGATATTGCTCATGGAGACCCTAGACTATGATTGAATTCCTTAGATGATTCACAATGCACATAAGTCAAGGTTAGAGGAGTTGAGTTGGATAACCATCCTGAGACACTTAAGGAATTTTTCCCCGAAATATTGGCTTAGATTTTTCATAAGGTTATAAATTGATTAGTTAATTTTGTATGCTTAAAAATGCATTAATAAGGTTGAGTTTTGGTATGACAAAAGAGGTCAGGCTAATATGTATTGGAGATGAAAGTTTCATGCTTCCATACTGTACTATTATGCTAATTTGGGGTAAGCTCAAGCCAAAAGAAAGTTTAATTGTTGAAAGATCTAGTCTTGTTTCGTGGACTTTGACACTCGAGTGATTAAATCCTTAGGAGCGTCTCTACACTTAATGTCCTAAAACTATCTAGTTTGGGAGTCATTGATCTAAAGCTTGCTACATGAGTACCATAGAAAGCCTAATGGAATAAAACATTGCAAATGAGTTAGCCTTGATGAAGTTAATTGAAGTTTCATATGAATTAAAGTTTGATTGTTTGAAGTAATGGAATTTAAATGGCTATGAAGTTTTCTATGATTCTTGTGCTTTGTGTTTGATCGAAAGTTGATAGATATGAGATTAATGTCCAAAAACTGGTAAGGAAGCCTCTCGACTATAATGCCTTAGACTTATTTTCACTACACCCTTTGAAGTCTTTTCAAGTATTGGTGTCATGTGAGCAAAACTATTTGATATGTATATGTATATATATATATATATATATATATATATATATTTTAGCATTAAAAGGATGATTTTGTGCCAATGTATTCATGTTAATTATATTGATTTGTATTGATTGGTTGGGTCTGAAATTTGTTGGATTTTGTGGGTATATCATATGTAAACCCTCACGAGACTATACTCATCCGTTTGTGTAACATAAAGGTTTAAAGGCTTGTTACACATGCTAAGTGTAATCGTTTACTCCACGAAAGTGACTTTATCCTTTTTGTTTTTGTTTTGTAATTTCTTTTGTTAGAAGTTGTGATCCTAAGTCTATGATTGTTATTGCTCAAGGACAATCAATGTTTAACTTTGGGGGTGTTGATAGGGTTGAGATTGACGTAGTTTAATCCCATGATTTCATATGATTTAAGCTTGATTATGAGTAATTTATGCCACAAATGCATGTAATGAGTTTGATATTTGCAGTCAGGTATAAATCATCACAATTCAGGAAAATAGGGGAATGAAGTACGTAATCAGTGGAAAGTCAAGAAATCAGAAGTCCAACATACGAAAGTCAGAAGAGCCACATACGGACATGATGATTGCAACATTCAGACTTTGAGAAGTTTACGCACGAACGTGAAGAAAGCTTACGTACTGACGCCAGGAGCACAACGTTCGAACGTTGATGTCGGCAGAACAGTTTTGGAGATTTCCACTTCTAAACCTAAAAGGACTCTTCCAATACTATACCTATAAATACAAGGTGCAGGAGCAAAAAGAGGGGAGCAGTAGGTAGAAAATACACGTTTAGCTTAGTTAGGGTTAGGTTTAGTCTAGATTTATTCTTGGTTACTTTTGGATCAAGATTACATAATTTTGAAGAACAAGAAGAAGGAAGGAGACCATCAACATCCCAGACTTAATTGTCTACTTTATTACTACACACGACCAGTCCTCTTGCTGTTAAATACACAATTGGGTTTTCGTGTAAGCTAGCACTAAGAATCAAATCGAGGTATGGATTGTGGATAAACTTAGAAGTACTAAGCGAGTACTCAAGAGGGATTATCCGGAGAAGAAGGAAAAGCAAGGAGATGCCATATTCTAGGTGATGACGGCGGTCTTGCTATGCAGAGGGGACGAGTTTTCCGACTATCAAATTCAAAGTAAAACGGTTTGTGTTCATCAGATTAATTTGATTTTACCGTGGCATTGAGTCTGTATGTAACAACTCAAAAGGTATTATAGCTTGAAACCCATATATATGGTGAGTACTTTTAGAATTCGAAGGTACGTACCATGCAACCTGCTCGTTATGCATCACTCTTTAATTTTTAATTTGTTGCTTCTGCTGCGTTCGCACAACCGAGTAATACCGCAGTCTTTCAGATTTCAATTTCATTTTTAACTTTTAGTTCTGATTACACTTTCACAAGTAAAAGATTAAATATTAAAATTACATTAATTTAATTTATATTTGGGGTTTGTATGTATCTATTTTGCACAATAAATTTTATGACACAAGGAGATTTCAACTAACTTGAACCAAAATCTTGTCAATTACTTATTAAACAAATCAATCTTGAACTAAATCAAAAACAAACAGAAGAAATAGTATTTTACACCGAGTTGCATAAACACACATCAACAATTATAAATGAGATTTAAAAATACAGTAATTTTGTATAGTTTACTTATCAATATTATCAACTTGCATTGCTCATTTTCAGAATCATATCTTTTTGCATAGTTAACTTTCTGCATCAAATGAACTATGTATATATATCTATATTTAATCAATATAAAATGATAAAGCTATATATTACCATGGTCTTAAATTTCGGTCGAAACACCGAACTTTTGACCGAAATTTCAGATTTCGGGGGTCCTGAAGCGAAATCGAATCTTCGATCCAATTTTGCAGAATATCTTCCGAAATTTCGATCGAAACCCAAAATTTCCCAAAAAACATTTCGAAACCTGAAGTTTCTCGAAATTTAAAATATATTTGTCAAATATCCATCGAAATTTCAGCCGAAACCCAATATTTCTTGAAACATTCACCGAAACCAAAATTTCGGCCGAATTTTTTGTATATTTTTAAATAATTTTCTTTATATTTTTAAATATTATATAATTAGAAAATTATATTTATACATGGTAAGAACCACACCTACCACTTACCCCCAACCACAAGAAGCAGTAAAGGCAAAAACTGAAAATGAATATGATTGAAGAAATTGTACTACTCCATTGGGGTTCTTCAATATTCAACACCAGAAGGATCATCATCATCATTATGTGCAGTTATACCAATTCCATGTCATGGGCGGAATATTGTCAACATGCAATTAATAATTTTCACTTGTAATATGAAAGTAGAGGTAGGACAGATACTAGTGATAGCGATTTCGATTCTCCTAGAAACTTGGTGTGGTATTGAGTAGTAAATTTTTCTTAAATCTTGGTACATTTTATTTTTAAGAAGTTCTCGTGAGATTTGGTTATTATCTTACTATTAAATTATATTTATTTCATATTTTTCGCAACAGTTTTTAGTGATATTATTTAACGAATTCATTATCCATATATTATATATAGAATATTATTGATGTAAAAAAGGCATAAGTATGATAATTAAAGTTACCCAAAATGTTATTGTATATTTCCAAATTTTTTTTAAAATTTTTCATAATTTCTTTAAAATCGAAGCTGAAATTTTGAATATCCCTGAAATTTTCGTAAATTTACTACACCGATATCTACCCCGAAACCGAAACTTATGACCTTGTATATTACTATATATAATATTTCGTATACATATGTACGCTTTTTCTATGCACAGAAAATGTTTTATATTTAGTATAGATCATGATTTGTTTTTGCCATTCTTTTAATGGTACAAATTGTTGGGCTCAATTTGTAAGATTGATTTCGATGATGTAGTTGATAGATCCTGTAAACAACAAATTTTAAGTCTGCAATTTACAAACTTAATAACGTTACTTTGAGGACTTCGTGCCTTATTTCGAATCAAACGTCATGATTTGATGAAGATTGATGGTGGATTTGATGTTTCGATCTCCTTTGGAATTGACTTGAATTTCTATAACGTTAATTCGTGGGTTTAACACCTTAATCACGAATCAAACGCTAAGATTTGATGAATTTCGCCACAAACTTCTTGAATTCGCCTAGAACGCCGTGGATCTTCGTAAACTTGATGAACTTGAGTTGAGAGAATTCTTCAAGATTTCTTCAATACTTCTCTTGCTCAAATGCACTTGTGAATTGGTGAATTAATCCTTGAAGTTGAACCGCTTTTTATAGTTGTAGGGGTGGAAGACTTTCCATAATCACAATGATTTTGATTGGCAATCACTACCATATTTAAGAGTTTGATTTGATTTAATTATGATTAAATTGCCACAATTATGTGATTTGATGGCAATTTATCATACCTACCAAAAGAAGATGGCAATCATCATCTTAATTTGCAAAACATGATTTAATATTGCCAAAATTATGCTTCTCTAGACACGCGGCACCTCATGATTGGCCGATAAAATGTATATTTAAATATCATTTATTCAATTTTGTAATTTAGGGATAAAATTTTATTAAATCCTTAAATATAAATAATGAATTTATTTGATATTAATTTACACGTGTCGCCATTTAATTGACTGCAAATTTTAACTGTCTACAAATGCCCCCTAGAGACTTGTCCACAAACGATGCTTGAAAGTGTCTTGAGTGGATAAGTCACGACACTTCACACGAATGATAATCGAGTTTCACAAAACACATGTAGACTTTGGGCTTGAATAAATAACCACAAAGAACTTAGATACTTGGTTCATAACTGAAATGCTTTAGACTATTCAATTTGAAAGTCCAAGTGAATTTTTGGATAAAGGCTCACTGCCCGTAACTTAAGTATCTCAACTCATGGGTGACCCATGTGAACAAGAGAAAATAATTCAGCATGACACCCTTGCAATCAAATGAATGAACAACTCTATTTTTTTTCTTCCCATTCTCTTTGGACCCACCACAACTAATGGTGCACATGGGCTTAAAGCATAGTCTTCCAAAATCAGCCCCGTGAATTCCATCGAATAACAAATCAATGTCAGAAATTTCATTTACACTGTTTCCTCCAGAAAATTGCGATATTCCAGGCAATTCGTCAATCCTCCCTGATTTCTTTCCTATATTCGTAGAAACTGGTTCCTCGCTTTGCTGTCAAAAAAAAGAATTCCATTTTTTTCCCGTCAATTTCTTGCGGCAAATCACAAGGCTTTAGGCACTTAATTGGATAATTTCTTCATCAAGCAATCACTTTGATTTCTTTCCAAATTTTGGAATTGATCAACATATTGATTTTAATTAATCCTTCAACTCAGCATAGCAATTTCAAGAAGGTACAAGCAATTTGGGTAATTTCGCCCAGCAAATCAATTTTGAAAACTTCATTTTAAGATGATTTCTTCCCAACAAATTGAGAGAATTCAGTCATCAATAGGTAATATGGAATCACTTTGATTTCTTTCCTTTGCTTCAAGAGAGTAAAAACTTTCCTTTACAGAGCATTAATCACCTTATAAAAAGGGACGCCCATGAACACATTTTTCTTCATCAGTTAGCTTTGAGCTTGGTGGAACTTAATGCATCAATTTGTCATACAAATCCCTCCTCCCGTTCTGTACAACATCCGCTCGATAAATGGCAAAGATCAAAATTCTTTTTGCTTCATGCTTTTGAATACTTTTCAGAATGCTCTCTAGTTTTTTTTTTTTAATGCTAATTATTATTTTCTTCTTTGCATTTCTTTGCAGTGGATGTCGTGCCCTCAAGGATATGACTATATTGTCTAAACTTTTCATCATCACTCATCACTGGGGAGTTGGTGCTACAGTGAGTTTCTTGTGTGCCACACTTTCCAGCAAGGATTCCAGAAGTCAAATTCTCCCCTTCACTCCCCTTCAGCGTTTGGTGCTTTCCAAAAGGATGTCCTTGAAATTCTTCCTCTTCTGAAGAAGCAAACTTAATCGTCCTCGATGGTAAAAGGTGATCCATGGAGGAGGACACCACATTGGCTATTCATGCACCCTTGATTTGTTGATTTGAAGAAGAAGTCAAATCGAAGAATGCATTTTGTGTTGAGGAATAGTCCTGGGAGATTTCCATGAACAAAATCAAAGGTGTGGGCTTAGGAAGCAACCTATCATGAGCATTCAAGCAATTTACTTCTCATGGCGACGTTGGATCATCGTGGACAAACGTGACATTTCACCATTCCTTCTAGAGAGGCGCTCTTGACGGTCCTTGACGACGAGAAGCCACCAATGGAGAGAGATGTTATCCTTAACGATGAGAAGCCACCAATGGAGAAAGATGCATAGCAAACTTTTGATGCTCCCCTTGTTAGTTGACGTGCGAAGTAATGCCCTAATTAGACGAATTCCCTTCATGCCGAGGAGTGGCCCCGGGAGACCAGTGCGAGTGAAACATCCAAGGTGTGGCGTCTTTCCATTCCCCCAAGTGCGAAGATATTTATGGAGGACAATCAATGGCGAGGAGCATGACGAGGCCGAAAATCTACTTGGTGGAAATCTACGCGATCATTCCCATGTTTCCATGCAACTCTTGTTGTCGAATGCAATGCCCAAGGCCGTGAAGCCTCTGAAGCAAGCGAAATGAAAAATAGTTTTTATCATCCAGAGGGAAATGTTGGCACTGACATGGATCATCATTGGAAGAGGCACAAGAGGGGACCTACGCCTTCGACGCCAATCAATATCGATGATGACGGACTAGATGGGCCAATGATGTTCTTTAATGCATAAGAGAACTCCATTACATTGAAGGATATTGGGGTGGACGAAGGACGTGCTAAGTCGATGTGAAGACAAGCTACAGATGAAAAAGATGTGTACTTCACTTTTCACTATGGTTGGAGCTCCAATATTCTTCGAGTCTTTTTCGAGTTGTGATGCCCTTTACAGACGCTTTGTGGACTTCTGTCGATGCAACTTTTCAGTAGATTTCAAGAAAACACTAAAAGACGTCAGTATTTTCGAGTGTTGATTGACATAAGGGTGAGATTTTGCTCCAAGAAGGTAGCGAAACTCTATTAGACTCTCCCCTACAAAGAGAAGAAGGTGGTTCAATCTAGATTCATGACACGCTAGAACCTAACGTGCTTGGATAGCAAGTATACTAGTCGTGCGTAGTAATAAGTGGACTAAAAGTCAGGGTTGTCGAACCTCAAGGACTAGGTATTTTAGTTTATGATTAACAATAAAAGAAAGACAATTAAAGTAACGTGCAAGAATTGATTGAATAAACGAAGGATAAAAGAGGAACGAGCTATAGATTAAAACTCACGTATGATAAAATGACTAAGGCACATGCTACAACCGAATCTACTCGTCAATATATATGGGTTACTCCTCGAATTATTAGACTCCTATTACTTTGGTGGAAACTCCTTAGTTAACTATTAACCGATGTCTCGGCTCATAATAATCCTATGATTAATTGACGGTTCTCTGAATATGTCTATCCGAGAATCTAATCAATAACCACGCATTAACGTTCTAGAGTTTCCCCAGATGAATCCAGCTAACAGCACCCGGAAATCTTTACCTATCTCTAGGGGCAATTCCTCATTTGTTTCGGATGATGTGTTAATTCCCTTGAACCCTAACCTATCTTCTCTCGAACGACTAGATTAGGCAAGATAGCAAGCATATGGTGATCAAGCACATGATTGGAATGAAAGCATAGAATTAACACACAAAGCAATAGGAGAATTAATACAAAAATCACTTCATATATATTGACTCATAAATTTGGCCTTCACATCATTAGCTCATCATCAATAGCTCAAGAAGATCTAGAACAATCATATAAATAATTATCAACTTAAACATGTAATGAAAGGAAGTAAAACTCCCTAAGGCTTAGTTGATGATGAATCCTAGCTTGAACTTCAATCTCTAGCTTAATCCCCCTTCTTTTCCTTCAAAGATTGATGAATTTGTGGCTCAAAATCCCAGAAAAATGGCTTGAATCCCCAAGAATCCGAACCCCTCTCCATTGCTGAAATCTGGCTTTTATACACTTGAAAACGGTTACGCCGGCGCCTAGGCGCGGGCTGTACGGCGCCCAGGCGCGGCCGACGTGGAGGATCTTTCTTGGGGGATAAGTTCAGCGGCGCCCAGGCGTGGAGACAACGGCGCTCAAGCGCGGACAATACTGCGCCTAGGTACGGGTAAGACGGCGCCTAGGTGTGGGTAACAGGATGCTGAACTTGCTGCTTCTTGCTTGGCGCCTGGGCGTGGTCATACTGGCGCCTGGGCGTGGTCAACTGGCTTGAATTGGTGTCGTGCATCGTTTTTCGCCCTTTTCTTCGTGTGCTCTCGTTTATCACCTGAAATCACTTAACACCATGATTAAACGCAAATGTGGCATGATTTAGGCAATAAATAAATCCAAAAACATCAAATTACGGGCTTAAAAACACATAAGAACGCCTCTTATCAACCCCCCCAAACTTATCAATTGCCCGACCTCGAGCAATAAACTATAGGATAGGAAAAAAAACATCATCAAACACGGGAGAGACAAAAAGAAGAACTACCTAACTCACTTTCGTGGAGTACATGGTTACATTTAGCGAGTAGAACAAGCATTTGAACCCTTGAGTTACCTCAAAGGACGAGTTATAGTCTCGTGAGGGTTTGCATACGATATACCCACAAAATCGAAGGATTTTCAACCACTCAAACAACGCAAATCAATATGATTAATAATAAAGCAATGGCATAAATTCATCTGTTTAAGCTCAAAATTACATATATATACACGTCACATACTTGCTCATGTTACACCTTAACCTTGAAAAGACCATCCTAAGGGTGTAGTGTGATACATCTAAGGTATTATAATCGAGTGGCATTCTTACCACTCTTCAAGCATCAATCCCATATCTTATCGACTTTCGATTAGTCACACGGCATGAGAATTGAAGAAAACTTCATAGCCACTTAAAATTTCATCAATTTA
This sequence comes from Buddleja alternifolia, assembly GCA_019426215.1. Classification (NCBI taxonomy): domain Eukaryota; kingdom Viridiplantae; phylum Streptophyta; class Magnoliopsida; order Lamiales; family Scrophulariaceae; genus Buddleja; species Buddleja alternifolia. Next base: position 20,360,406 of record CM033390.1, on the reverse strand, counting down.
TCCACTTTGGGCTTTAACTTATGCAACTTTCAACTCAAAACATTAGAGGCTAGACCATGTGTAATGTTCGGTTCTCTTAGGCTTCTATGACCCCATGTAGCGAGCTTTGAGCAAATAACTCCCAAATCGGACGGTTTTAGGGTATTAAGTGTAGAGACACTCCTAAGGGCTTAATCACTCGAGTGCCAAAGGCCACAAAACCAAACTAGGTCCTTATTCTCTTTACACTTTCATTGGCTTGAGCTTAGCTGAAATTAGCTTAATAGTACAGTATTCTAGGCATGGTACTCTTCGCCCCCAGTATCTATTAAGCCTGACTTTTGCAGTCATACCAGTTCTCAATCTCTTTATTCTTTTTAAGCATACATAGACATTCTCAACATATAACACATGTGAAACATCTAAGTTGATATTTCCGGGATCAAGCCTTTAAGTGTTTCAAAATGGGTGTCCACTCAACTCCTCTACCCTTGACTTATGTGGGCATGTCAATCATCGTAAGGACAATCTAATCTTGTTTAGGGTCCCTTGAGCAAGGAAACAATGTGTATAGTTCATTTAAGTCCAAATTGATACAGAAAAGATGCCATTGATTTAACTTAATCAATCTCAATGCATTAATTGAAGGGTTTACAATCCTACCAAAATTTTTAAGATGCTTAAAAATGTGCACATTATCACATGTAAAGGTACAACCGTCTCCCCCCCCCCCCAAACTTGGACAGAATATAGAGCATACATAATCATGACAATAATGGATCGATTATACCCCCCCAAACTTGGAACAAACATTGTCCCCAATGTTCGAAAATAAAAGAGGAGAGTACACGTCACCATAATGGAATGATGAAAAGCAAACCCGAGTTTTCCAATCAGAGTCTGTCCAAAGTTTGGCAACAGCTACTCGGGCGAAAGAAAGCCTCACATGCGGGTATCCACTACAAAGTGAAAATGTGCACGCCATACTAAACGGGAAAGCATCGCATATATTCAAGAAATAAAACATGCAACACAATATATAGCAACAATAAACCAAGCATGCATCGAATATAGAAAAGAATAAACACGTCTAAAACAACATCCACAAATAACAAACCAAAAACAAAAATCTAACAATAAAGACAGGAAAAAAAAACACAAAACAAGTCTAATCGCCAAACAAGGCATCCAACTCATCATCATCACCATCACCCCCACCACCCGGTGCGGGCTCATCATCGCATCGCCCACTAAATCGTCCACATCTATCATATCATCGGGACCAGGGTTGGAGTAGGGAGGAAAGTCCGGAGGGTCGGGATACACAAAGGGTCCACATCCCACATAAGCATCCTGAGTCATGGCAACCTGACGGGTGTACTCACAGATGGCGCGGATCATGTCCTTGAATAGGCCCATCCGCTGATCAAAATGTACACGCATCTGATCCATCGTGCCCCTCAAAGCGCGGAGGTATGACTCGATCCGGTCGTCCGAGTAGACAAAGACTGAAGGCCAGGCCTAGTGGAGGAAGTCGGGGGAGCAGAGGTGACGGCCTCGGAAAATGTGAAAGATGTGCCTGCCCGCTCGGTACCCTCGGTCGAGAAGACCTTAACCTTTGCGGTCGAGTAGAGGGCTGCAATCAGCGAGGGAAACATCATATGGTTCTTTTTTGTGATAGTAGAATCCCCACGCTTTCTCTTTGGCTCTGTAGGGTAGATCAAAGAAGTCAACTCGATGCCCAACTTCCTAATGTGCCCAAGTAGCGTCCGGCGAATCAGCCCGGAAAAATCAATCTTCTTCCGAGTCATAATGGAGAAAATGATCAAACACCTCTCTCTATTCACCTCAGAACGGTTGCCACTCGGAATGAGATTGAATCTGATAAATTCAAGCCAGAAAAAGACCTCGGCTAGTAAAACTCGACGGGGCAAGTGGGCATCCCGGACCGGCCATGTCGTGTTGGGTATCGCAATCACTTCAAGAATCTCTTCCAGGGGCACAGTGAAAGTCCCGTTGGGTTTGTGAGCGGCCCAAAACTCGTACTTCTGAGGGATGGGTATCCCGAGGCACACGCTGATAGCCCGAGCATCAAAATCTACTGTCACCTTTCGAAAGTAAATCGTAACCGGAGAGTTGCCCACCCTAGTCTCAATACTCGAAAAGGCCCCGAAACTGTAGAACTCTTGAACTCACGGGACTCAAATAGGCTCAAGTGGTCCACGAAAATATGCTAGATGGTGGAAATCAATGAGGGCTTGTATCGAAGCCTGTCCGCGGATATCAAATGGCTTCTCTTTCATTAGAACCCGACCTTGAATAGCATGATAAATCTTTACCACATCCGGGTGTAAGAACCGCTCGGCAAGTGGAGGTGCTTCGACAGTGGGCTCGGAAGCGTGAGAAGACCCCTCCCCTACCTTCTTCTTCCCCTTTGATTTAGCCGTCTTAGTCATAGTGAAATAAACAAATCTGACAACAAATGGGCAGCGTAACGGCGTAAATTGCGCACCAAGCCCGAATTACCACAACCAATCCACAATCACAACCGAATACAACAATGGCCCCGAAATCACCCAAAATTTTTCACAAAAACAACAAGAAGCCCAAATCTGTAATGTTCAATCCCAACACTCTCAACTCCGACCACAAATCATTAAAATCCGGCCACAAATCAACACAAATCGCGAATACTATAACCAAAATATGGCCCCACACAGCTGAAATATGCGGAAATGATAGGAGGGCCAAGCTATTCACTCACCTTTGTGAAGAAAAATCTTGTAAGCCAACGGAAATGGAGCCCCAAATCGCGAGAGAATCGACCGTGACTGTCAATGGCGGCGAAGTGGCGATTATATTCGACTGAGATGGGTGGAAGCCGATGATTTTACGGCGGAAAGGTGGTGGAAGGCGGCGTAATCGAGGGTAGTGGTAGAGATGATGATTTGCTTGACCTAAGCTTGACTGAAAATGAATTTATACCTGAGCAGCGCCTAGGCGCGCATAAGACGGAAGGAAAATTTGACCATTCTGACTTCCGTCCATGCCTGGGCGTGGGATATGCGGCTCTCGGCGCGGGTAGTGCGGCGCCTAGGAGTGGACGAGACCGAGCTTGGGCACGGGATGCAGTGGAGAATGTTGAAAATTAGGGAAATCGGCGCCTATGCGTGGACCTTACGACGCCTAGGCGCGGCCATCAGACTATTTGAAGTCCATTTCCTGTGAAAGATAAGAAAAGAAAAAGGCCTAAACATAAACTAACACAACGAAACAAAAGAAAACAAATCAAACTAAAACGAGAAACACAAAAATAAGAGAAAGGAAAGAGAGTTTGGGTTGCCTCCCAAGAAGCGCTTGTTTATAGTCGTTAGCTTGACTCGTGACGAAGAATTATGGAGGATCTCGAAGGAGGAGGGACACTTTGTCCCTTGGTCCATCAGTCCCGATATACGGTTTCAATCGTTGAGCATTGGTCATGAATGTTTGCCCTTTGTTAGTTGTGAGCTCGACGGCACCCGATGGATAGACATGGGAAATCAAGAATGGTCCCGACCACCGTGACTTAAGCTTCATTGGAAAGAGTTAGAGTCGAGAGTTGTAGAGTAGAACTCTCTCTCCTTAATGAAACTCGCGAGGAATGATGTGCTTGTCGTGCCACATTTTTGTTCGTTCCTTGTAAAGTTTGGCATTCTCATAAGCTTGGTGGCGCTATTCCTCGAGCTCATGCAATTGGAGCAATCGATTTGTACCTACAAGTGTAGAGTTAAAATTTAGAAATTTAATAGCCCAAAAGGCACGATGCTCAAACTCAACCGGTAGGTGACATGCTTTACCAAAAACGAGGCGATACGGGGACATGCCAATCAGGGTTTTAAACGTGGTCCTATAAGCCCATAAGGCATCATCTAGCTTTAGAGACCAATCTTTCCTAGATGCATTGATCGTTTTTTCAAGAATGCGTTTAATCTCCCTATTAGATACCTCCACTTGCCCACTCGTTTGAGGGTGGTAGGGAGTTGAAATCTTATGCCTTACCCCATACTTGTTCAATAAGTGTTCGAATTGCTTATTGCAAAAATGGGTGCCCCCATCACTAACGATAGCTCTAGGTGTTCCAAAGCGAGTGAAAATTCTTTTCCGTAAAAATTAAGTAACCACCCGAGCATCGTTAGTGGGCAAAGCCTCGGCTTCAACCCATTTTGAGACGTAGTCAACCGCAACGAGAATATAATTATTGGAACAAGAACTAGGAAAGGTCCCATGAAATCAATACCCCAAACATCAAATAATTCACACTCAAGCATGCTATTCAAGGGCATTTCATGTCTTTCAGAGATATTACCCGTCTGTTGACACCCATCACAAGATTGGACATACAAAATGCATCTTTAAAGAGTGTAGGCCAAAAGAAACCTGATTGAAGCACCTTAGCCACTGTTTTAGAAGGACCAAAATGGCCACCTATCGACATGTCATGGCAATGAGCTAAAACCGATGCTATTTCCTCCTCGGGAACACATCTTCGAATGAGGCCATCTGCACAAATCTTAAATAGATATGGTTCGTCCCACAAATATTGCTTCACATCAAATAAGAATTTCTTCTTTTGATGGAAAGTAATATCCTGGGGGAGAACTCCCTTGACAAGATAACTAGCAAAATTTGCATACCAAGGAGTTGGGTCATCACATATAGCAAATAAGTGTTCATCGGGAAACTCTTCTCTAATTGGTGTATCATGCAAGTGTTCGGGACTAGGGGCCTCTATCCTAGACAAATGATCGGCGACTACGTTCTCTACTCCTTTCTTATCTTTGATTTCGAGGTCAAATTCTTGAAGTAGTAGAATCCACCTAAGAAGTCTAGGTTTAGCATCCTTTTTGGCAATCAAGTGTTTTAGTGCGGAGTGATCGGTGTACACAATTACTTTGTTCAAAATGAGATAGGCATGGAATTTGTCAAACGCAAATACTATAGCTAGTAACTCTTTTTCCGTGGTTGCATAATTCATTTGTGCATCATTTATAGTCTTACTAGCATAATAGATGGTTTGAAATACCTTTTCCTTTCGTTGACCAAGTACCGCACCAACCGCGGTGTCACTTGCATCACACATCAACTCGAAGGGCAAGCACCAATCGGGAGGTGCCATGATGGGAGCGGATATCAACCGCTCCTTCAAAATGAGGAATGCCTGCATACAAGTAGAGTCGAAATCAAACGGTGCATCTTTAACAAGCAAGTTAGACAATGGTTTCGCAATTTTAGAAAAATTCAAGATAAACCGCCTATAGAAACTGGCATGCCCAAGGAAACTCCTAACGGCTTTAACCGAGGTAGGAGGGGGAAGCTTCTCAATGACCTCAATCTTGGCTTGGTCCACTTTAATCCCTCTATGAGAGACTTTGTGACCAAGCACAATCCTTTCCCGGACCATGAAATGGCACTTCTCCCAATTTAAAACAAGATTGGTTTCCTCACAACGTTTTAAAACACGAGCCAAATGATCTAGACATTTATCAGAAGATGTTCCAAAAATAGAAAAATCGTCCATAAAAATCTCAAGGAACTCCTCAACCATGTCATGGAAAATTGCCATCATGCACCTTTGAAAGGTGGCCGGAGCATTGCACAATCCAAATGGCATCCTTCTATAAGCAAATGTGTCATAAGGACAAGTGACAGTGGTTTTCTCTTGGTCCTCGGGGTCTATGGCAATTTGATTATAGGCGGAGTATCCATCTAGAAAACAATAAAAATCTTGCCCGGCTAACCTTTCAAGCATTTGGTCAATAAAAGGGAGGGGAAAGTGGTCCTTACGGGTGGCGTCATTTAACTTACGATAATCTATGCACACTCGCCACCCGGTAAGCATACGTGTAGGAATTAGATCATCGTTTGCATTTTTAATCACAGTTATGTCCCCTTTCTTTGGAACTATATGAGTAGGACTTATCCATGCACTATCAGAGATAGAGTGACATGAAAAATCCTTACGTGTATTAAACAGCAAGTGGACTGGTCGTGTGTAGTAATAAAGTGGACTTTAAGTCCGAGTTATCGATCCCACAGAGACAAGATTATTTAAAGCTAGGAATTTAAAAGCAATTAAAATTGAATTAAAAGATTGTGATTAATTTACAATAAAAATGTGAAAACGAGACTTAGCAAATAGATTTAGATTCTTATGAGATAAAACAACTAAGGCACATGCTTCAACCAAATTTACTTGTTAATATAAATATGAACTATTCTTCGTATTATTAGACTACTATTGCTTTGGTGAAAATTCCTTAATTAATTACTACCCGATGTCTCGGCTGTAATAATCCTATGATAAATTGACAGTTCTCTAAATATGTCTATCCGAGAATTTAATCAATAATCATGCATTCAAGTTCTAGAATTTCCCCGAATAAATCCGGCTAACTGCACCCGGGAATCTCTACCTATCTCTAGGGGCAATTCCCTATTTCTTACGGATGATGTGATGATTTCTTTGAACCCTAACTTATATTCTTTCAAACTATTAAGTTAGGCAATATGACAAACATATGGCGATCAAACATATGCAAGTAATTACGCACAAAATCAAAACACAAAGCAATTGTAGAATTAATACGAAGATAATATCATATATATATACTCATAACTTTGGCCTTCACATGGCCCTAGTTAAGGGAAAATTAGTTCATAATTGAAATTGGGAAAACAATAAAAACATAGAATTACTCATAGATAAAGATGAATATCAAACTAAGAAACTCCGTATTTTGGATTGATGATCGATTCTTGATTGGAAGCTTGAATCCCTCCTTTTCCTCTTCTTAGCTCTTCAAGTATGATGATAGGATGACTCAAAACCAAGAGAATGCTCCCCCAAACCCCTGAATTTTCGTCCTCACACTCTCAAAGGATGATTTTTTGATGTCCTCAAGTGAGCTCCCTACTCCCCTTTAAATACCCAAAAATCCACCTACCAAGAATTTGAGCTACCCTTCTCTTTCTTTCCTCCTACCAAGAATTTCCACCTACCAAGAATTTGCACCTACCATTCTCTTGTTTTCCTCCTACCAAGAATTTCCACCTACCAAGAATTTGCACCTACCATTCTCTTGTTTTCCACCTAACAAGAACATGAGCTGCCACTTTCGTGTTTTCCAGCGCAGGGATAGTGTTTTATTCATAAACGTCTCCACAGATCTCCGAATTAGATGATTCAAGTTGCCATGTAAAGATAAGACATAGATCTAAACCTTTGTAGAAGAACACTTTATCCAATTCTGTCTCTAAAAATATCAAAATGGCGTTCCAACGTGGAGGTTGTTTCTGATTTGGCACCCAGGTGTGCGAAAATGGTACTAAAACATGATTTTGGCTAACTCCAGCTTATTTCTTGCTTGTTTGGTTGTAGAGATGTGAAACATCTTGGCCTAAACTTGTTTTATACATCATTTTTCCACCCTTTCTTCGATTGTATCCACTTAAGGCCTGAAATCACTTAATGCACGAATTAAACGCACAAGTGACAAAATCAATCGATAAATGAACCTAAAACATAAATGCAAAGGGGCTTAAAAACACGTAAAAACGCCTCTTATCAACACCCCCACACTTATCAGTTGCTCGACCTCGAGCAATAAAAGGTCTAGGCATGAAAAACATCATCAACCAAAAGGAGAAAATAAAAACAACAAACGAACTCACTTTCGTGGAGTAAACGATTGCACTTAGCATGTGCAACAAGCCTTTAAACCTTTGAAGTACCTCAAAGGACGAGTTATAGTCTCGTGAGGGTTTGCAGAAGATATACCCACAAAATCTAACATACTTTCAATCCCAACCAAATGAATACATCTCAACATAATTAACAAGAATAAATGGCACAAAATCATCCTTTTATAGCTCACAAATATATATACATATCAACTACTTTTGCTCATGTGACACCAATACTCGAAAAGACTCCATAGGGTGTAGTGAAAATAAATCTAAGGTATTATAGTCGAAAGGCATCCTTACCAAATTTTGGACATTAATCCCATATCTATCAACTTTTGATCAAACACAAAGCATAAGAATCATAGAAAATCTCATAGCCATTTAAATTTCATTATCTCAACCATTCAAACTTTCAATTCATATGAAACTTTCCAATTAACTTCATTAAGGCTAGATCATGTGCAATGTTTTATTCCATTAGGCTTTCTATGACACCCATGTAACAAGCTTTAGATCAATGACTCCCAAACTAGATAGTTTTGGGGCATTAAGTGTAAAGACACTCCTAAGGATTTAATCACTCGAGTGTCAAAGGCCACGAAATAAAACTAGATCTTTTAAACAATTCGCTTCTTTTTGGCTTGAGCTTAGCTCAAATTAGCATAATAGTACAGTATATAGGCATGAAACTTTTCACCTCCAGTACATATTAGCCTGACCACTTGTGGTCATACCAAACTTCAACCTTTTTAATTCATTGTTTAGCATAAAAAAATTACTACTCAACTTATAACCTTATGAAAAATCTAAGTTAATTTTTCCGGGAAAAACTCCTTAAGTGTCTCAAGATGGTTATCCTCTCAACTCCTCTACCCTCGATTTATTGTGCAATGTGAATCATCTAAGAAATCAATCCTAGTCTAGGGTCTCCATGAGCAATTTCAAAGATATATATGTTCCATTAAATTCAAATTATTTCAAGAAATTATGCCATTTTTTTTTTCAAGTTAATCAATTTTAATGCATCAATTGGAAAGATAAAAAAAAAACAATTTATACTTGATTTTCTCAACAAAGAAGTATTTAAACATGATATCATACAAACTTTCCCCCAAACTCAAGATAAAAATTAGCATTGCATTTTCAATGTTCAAAATAAGCACTCTTCTACCCCCAAACTCAAATCCAACATTGTCCTCAATGTTGTTACAACAAGTATACGTAACGGTAAAAGAACACTTACAACCAAGGATGTTGAAAAACATCCTTTAACTTCCAATGCATCGTTACAAAGCTTCTTCTCCTCTCGAGTAAAATAAGCATCTCTAAACATGGGGTCCAAATGTCTATCATATCTAACACTTCAACTTTTCAAACCATCAAGCATAAGAAAACATACATGCCAAAAGTGCATGTTTGAACATAAACATAAACAAACAAACTAAACAAACAAAAACAAAAGAAAAAAAAAAACTTACAAACTTGGGTTGCCTCCCAAGAAGCGCTTGTTTATAGTCAATAGCTCGACTATTCAGGATCGACTTAAGTCGATGGTTCTCGGAGCTTGACAGATAATGTGTCTGCGCTCCAGTCAGTGCCTGAGTAGTGTTTCAGCCTATGTCCATTGGTTAAAAATACTTATCCATCCTCAGTGATAAGCTCCACAGCTCCGGAAGAATACACTCGGGTGACTCGAAAGGGTCCCGACCAACGCGATTTGAGCTTGCCTGGGAAGAGCTTGAGTCTAGAGTTGTACATAAGAACTTTCTCACCTTCCTCAAATTCCCGGGGTAGAATATGCTTGTCGTGCCACTTCTTGGTCCGTTCTTTGTACAGTTTTGCATTCTCGTATGCTTCATGTCTCCACTCCTCGAGCTCATTCAGTTGAAGCAACCTCTTATTACCTATAACACTGGTATCGAAATTCAGGAATTTGATAGCCCAATAAGCACGATGTTCAAGTTCGACAGGTAAATGACAAGCTTTTCCAAATACAAGACGATATGGGGACATGCCAATGGGGGTTTTAAAAGCAGTACGGTAAGCCCACAATGCATCATCTAATTTCAGAGACCAATCAGTTCGATGGCTATTTACCATTTTTTCTAAAATCCGTTTAATTTCCCTATTAGACACTTCGACTTGCCCACTAGTTTGAGGGTGGTAAGGGGTCGAGATTTTATGCTTAACACCATATTTGTTCAACAAGTTTTCAAATTGCTTGTTAAGAAAATGTGTGCCTCCATCACTTATAATTGCTCTCGGGGTTCCAAATCGTGCAAAAATATGTTTTCTCAGAAATCTAAGAACAACCCTAGCATCATTAGTTTGCAAAGCCTCAGCTTCGACCCATTTAGACACATAATCAACAGCGACTAGAATATACCTATTGGAACAAGAACTAGGGAAAGGTCCCATAAAATCTATACCCCACACATCAAATAATTCACATTCAAGCACATTATTCATAGGCATTTCATGTCGTCTAGAGATATTACCTACTCTTTGGCATCTATCACATTTTTTAACATAAGCGTGTGCATCTTTAAATAAAGTAGGCCAGAAAAAACCTGATTGCAGAACCTTGGCAGCAGTCTTGGATGGGCCAAAGTGGCCACCTATCACCATGTCATGGCAATGAGCCAAGACGGAGGTCATTTCTTCCTCGGGTACACAACGCCTGATAATTCCCTCGACACCAATTTTAAACAAGTAGGGCTCTTCCCACAGATAGTGCCTAACATCTTTCAAAAACTTCTTTCTTTGGTGAAATGTCAAATCAGGGGGTAAAATTCCAGCAACTATATAGTTAGCATAATCAGCATACCAGGGGATTGAAATAGAAGAAAGAGTAAAAAGCTGCTCATCGGGGAATTCATCTCCTATTGGGGTCTCATCCATTTTCTTATCCACTAATTCTAGTCTAGATAGGTGATCAGCTACTACATTTTCAGATCCTTTTTTATCTTTTATTTCTAAGTCAAACTCTTGTAGTAATAAGATCCACCTGAGTAGTCTAGGTTTTGCGTCTTTTTTAGCAAGCAAGTATTTCAAGGCCGAGTGATCAGTGTATACTATTACTTTGTTAAGCACAAGATAGGAGTGAAATTTGTCAAAAGCAAAAATGACAGCTAAAAGCTCTTTTTCAGTCGTAGCATAATTGAGTTGGGCCTCATTTAAGGTACGACTAGCATAGTAAATAGTATGAAAGATTTTACCCTTCCTTTGACCTAGTACGGCTCCAACGGCAATGTCGCTCGCATCGCACATCAACTCGAATGGTAGGCTCCAATCTGGGGCGGACATCACAGGTGATGAGATTAATTTCTCCTTCAGGGTGAGGAAGGCCTGCATGCATGCATCATTAAAGTCAAACACTGCATTTTTCATGGTCAAGTTAGACAGGGGTTTAGCAATTTTAGAAAAATTTGAAATAAAACGCCTGTAAAACCCGGCATGTCCCAAAAAGCTTCTCACGGCTTTGACCGTGGTGGGTGGTGGAAGATTAGCTATCACTTCAATTTTCGCTCTATCCACCTCAATCCCCTTGTGGGAGATCTTATGACCCAGAACAATTCCTTCTTGTACCATGAAATGACACTTTTCCCAATTTAAGACTAGATCAATCTCCTCACACCTCTGCAAAACTAAGGTTAGATTGTGCAAACATCTATCATATGTAGAGCCAAAAACAGAAAAATCATCCATGAAGATTTCAAGAAATTGCTCGACCATGTCATGAAATATAGCCATCATGCATCTTTGAAAAGTAGCAGGTGCATTACATAAGCCAAAAGGCATACGCCTATAAGCAAAAGTGTCGTAAGGACAAGTGAAAGTAGTTTTCTCTTGATCCTCGGGTGTAATAGCAATTTGGTTATAGCCGGAGTACCCATCCAAAAAACAGTAATATTCATGCCCGGCTAATCTTTCTAACATTTGATCGATAAAGGGGAGGGGAAAGTGGTCTTTTCGGGTATATTCATTCAATTTACGATAGTCTATGCAAACCCTAAAACCAGTGACAATTCTAGATTGAATTAACTCATTATTGTCATTACGAACTACTGTCGTACCTCCTTTCTTGGGCACTACCTGCGTTGGACTTACCCATGGACTATCAGAGATAGGGAAGATAATGCCGGCATAGAGTAACTTGATTACCTCTTTCTTCACCACTTCTTGAATTTGAGGATTAGACCTCCTTTGTGGTTGTATAGTGGGCCTTGAGCTTTTTTCCATTAAAATCTTATGCATGCAGATGGCTGGGCTGATCCCCTTGATATCAGCAATCTTCCATCCAAAGGCTTTTTTGTGATCTCTCAACACCTCCAGTAACCTTGCTTCTTGTTGATCTGTAAGAGAAGAAGAAATGATGAGTGGCAAGGTTTCATCGTCATTTAAATAAACATATTTAAGATGAGAGGGTAGAGTTTTTAGGTCAAGAGTTGGTGGCTCTTCAATAGATGGTTTGGAGTGGCTAGACAGTGGGCTATCCAACTTCTCAAATTTCTTCGTGGGGTATTGTGCACGCCTCTCTAAGCTATGAACAACTTCCAGTTGTTTATCACTGGCCGACTCAACATCCGTGGAGTTCATTATGCATACCTCAAGTGGATCATCAGAGATGTTTTCCTGAAAGTGCTCAATAATCAAAGGATCAAAAGCATCTATTCTTAAACATGACGCATCATCACCAACATGCTTCATAACCTTGTATACGTCAAAAGTAACTCTCTCCTCACCCACATTCAAAGTTAACTTACCATTGGCTATGTCGATCATAGCTTTACCTGTGGCTAGGAAGGGTCTTCCTAGGATGAGAGGAACTTCAACATCTTCTTCCATCTCCAGAACCACGAAGTCCACCGGGAAGTAAAACTTGTCAACTTGCACGATGACATCCTCTATGATTCCCTTCGGGTGTTTGATTGATCGATCTGCAAGTTGGAGGCTCATCGAAGTTGGCTTTGGATTCCCCAAACCCAATTTCTGGAACAACGAGTAAGGAAGAAGATTTATGCTGGCGCCCGAATCACATAGCACTCGGTCGAATTTGAGTTGCCCAATAGTGCAAGGAATTGTGAGGCTCCCTGGATCCTTGAGTTTCTGTGGCAACTTGTTCAACACCACTGCTGAGCATGCTTCAGTCAAGCACACCGTTCCATTGCCTTCCCACTTCTGCTTATTGAATAGAATATGCTTGAAGAACTTGATGTAATTGGGCATCTGCAAAATCGCATCAATAAAAGGAATATTAATTCGAACTTCTCGAAGAATTTCTAAAATCCTAAGAAAACTTTTATCCATATCTTTCTTATTCTTTTTATGTGCTAGGGGAAAGGGAGACGTATTTCAATAGGATTAGACAAAGAAGGAGTCAAAGTTTCAGAAGACGCCCTGTCTGCCTGTGAAGTACGGACTTGATCCTGCCCCAAGTACGTACTTGAGCTGTGTGAAGTACTTACTTGGTTCTGGTCAAGTACGTACTTGGGAGACAGATTTGAATTTTCAAGTTTATCAAAAGTTTGAACATTGTCCTCTTCAAGTGCGGGCTTGGACTGCTTGGGAGGTGCACTTTTCAATTCTTTGCCACTTCTCAGAGTGATGGCATGGCATTGCTCTTTTGGGTTTTTCTCTGTATCACTCGGCAGTGTCCCGGGTGCTCTTCCACCTGCATCAACCGATAATTGTGCAAATTGGTGTTGTATCTCTTTCATTCCCGTCATAACACCCTGTAACATCAATCGAAGCTCTGCGAATGATTCGTCTGATTTTTGCATGTGAGCCTCCAATCTTTCTTCGACAGTCGAAGGTCTTGGAACTTGACCTTGTGGCTTAAAATTTCCAGGCCTTTGAGTTTGGTTGTTGTAAAACGGAGGCCTCGGTGCTTGGTAGATGCCTTGTTGTGAATTTTGTGCGGGATTTGGCCTTTTTGGAAAATTCTCGGGTATGTGGAAGCTCAATTGAGGCTTGTTTGAATTTTCGACATAGTTCACATCACTAATGGTTGGCTCTGCCTCTAGATTAACATTTTGTTCTACCTCTTGAGCAACAGCAACCCTTCGGGATTGTAGAGGAAACTCATCGTCATCTTTCAGGGTACAGTTCATCATCCCGTGCCATCTGCTCTAGTTTAGCCCACACTGTTCTGCTATCGAGACCAAAAGATCACCGCCTGCTCCTGCATTAAGTCTGTGACGAATCCGAGACCGGACTCCATTAAAGAAATGTAGCACTCGCTCGTCTCTTGAATAGTTGTGATCGGGGCACTTTCGAAGCAGACTCTTGTATCTTACCCATGTTGATGCTAACGATTCATCCCGTTTTTGCTTAAAACCCTTGATCTCGCTTCTTAACTCGTTAATCCTTGATGGAGGGAAGAACTTGTTGAGAAACTCTTCGACTAACTCTTCCCACGTTTCAATGGATTGTAGGGGCAACGACTTGTACCACAAAGTCCCTTTATCCTTAAGCGAAAAATGGAATAATCGGAGGCGGATGGCATCAAGATCTCTTGGGTGGAATTGCATGGTAGATAACACATTCTCGAAGTGCTCTAGATGGTCATGAGGTGACTCTTTCGGATCACCATAAAACTGTTCAGCCTGAACCATGCTAAACATGTGAGGTGGAATGTGAAAGTTCGGCGTGGCAAAATTGGGGACCACAACAGGCCCCGACGTAGTGTGTACACGGGCTGGCTGATTACCACGAACAGATGGAGGTGGTGCTGGTAGTGCCGGTTGCATAGCTTGGAACAGATTTTGCAACCATTCTCTATTCTCGGGCAGATTCATATCAGGGAAGTTGCCAGCCATAGCTCGATTTCTCTGGTTTGCACGAAGCGTACGCTCGATCTCAGGGTCAAATTCCTCTAAAGCCTCTCCTGAGGCTCGAGTCATTCACCAAAAGATCAACCTGTTTGAAACAAAGAAGCAAACCAACAGAAATTTAAAGATAGAAAATAACAGTAAGAATAATAGAAAATAATAAAACGACAAAAGAAATTAAAGCTAAAAATTGCAATAAAATCCGAAACTAAAATAAATCAAGTCCCCGGCAACGACGCCAAAAACTTGACACGAAAAATCCTTACGTGTATTAAACAGCAAGTGGACTGGTCGTGTGTAGTAATAAAGTGGACTTTAAGTCCGAGTTATCGATCCCACAGAGACAAGATTATTTAAAGCTAGGAATTTAAAAGCAATAAAATTGAATTAAAAGATTGTGATTAATATACAATAAAAATGTGAAAACGAGACTTAGCAAATAGATTTAGATTCTTATGAGATAAAACAACTAAGGCACATACTTCAACCAAATTTACTTGTTAATATAAATATGAACTATTCTTCGTATTATTAGACTACTATTGCTTTGGTGAAAATTCCTTAATTAATTACTACCCGATGTCTCGGCTGTAATAATCCTATGATAAATTGACAGTTCTCTAAATATGTCTATCCGAGAATTTAATCAATAATCATGCATTCAAGTTCTAGAATTTCCCCGAATAAACCCGGCTAACTGCACCCGGGAATCTCTACCTATCTCTAGGGGCAATTCCCTATTTTTTACGGATGATGTGATGATTTCTTTGAACCCTAACTTATATTCTTTCAAACTATTAAGTTAGGCAATATGACAAACATATGGCGATCAAACATATGCAAGTAATTACGCACAAAATCAAAACACAAAGCAATTGTAGAATTAATACGAAGAATAATATCATATATATATACTCATAACTTTGGCCTTCACATGGCCCTAGATAAGGGAAAATTAGTTCATAATTGAAATTGGGAAAACAATAAAAACATAGAATTACTCATAGATAAAGATGAATATAAAACTAAGAAACTCCCTATTTTGGATTGATGATCGATTCTTGATTGGAAGCTTGAATCCCTCCTTTTCCTCTTCTTAGCTCTTCAAGTATGATGATAGGATGACTCAAAACCAAGAGAATGCTCCCCCAAACCCCTGAATTTTCGTCCTCACACTCTCAAAGGATGATTTTTTGATGTCCTCAAGTGAGCTCCCTACTCCCCTTTAAATACCCAAAAATCCACCTACCAAGAATTTGAGCTACCCTTCTCTTTCTTTCCTCCTACCAAGAATTTGCACCTACCAAGAATTTGCACCTACCATTCTCTTGTTTTCCTCCTACCAAGAATTTCCACCTACCAAGAATTTGCACCTACCATTCTCTTGTTTTCCACCTAACAAGAACATGAGCTGCCACTTTCGTGTTTTCCAGCGCAGGGATAGTGTTTTATTCATAAACGTCTCCACAGATCTCCGAATTGGATGATTCAAGTTTCCATGTAAAGATAAGACATAGATCTAAACGTTTGTAGAAGAACACTTTATCCAATTCTGTCTCTAAAAATATCAAAATGGCGTTCCAACGTGGAGGTTGTTTCTGATTTGGCACCCAGGTGTGCGAAAATGGTACTAAAACATGATTTTGGCTAACTCCAGCTTATTTCTTGCTTGTTTGGTTGTAGAGGTGTGAAACATCTTGGCCTAAACTTGTTTTATACGTCATTTTTCCACCCTTTCTTCGATTGTATCCACTTAAGGCCTGAAATCACTTAATGCACGAAATTAAACGCACAAGTGACAAAATCAATCGATAAATGAACCTAAAACATAAATGCAAAGGGGCTTAAAAACACGTAAAAACGCCTCTTATCATAGGGTAGATTATACCTGCGTCGAGTAACTTAATAACCTCTTTCTTGACTACCTCTTGTATTTGTGGGTTAGACCTCCTTTGTGGTTTACATGAAGGCTTGGCAGAGTTCTCCATGAGTATCTTGTGCATGCATATAGCTGGGCTAATGCGTTTAATGTCCGCAATTGTCCACCCGAAAGCTTTCTTGTTGGCCCTCAAAACCCCCATGAGTTGTTCCTCTTGTTCCCCTGTCAAAGAAGATGAGACAATTAAGGGCAATGTTTTATCATCATTCAAGAAAACATATTTCAAGTGCAAAGGCAAAGGTTTAAGCTCAAGGGTAGGGGCCTCTTCAATGGAAGGGTGAGGAGGAGCTGAAAGAGATCTTTCTAGCTTTTCAATTCTCATGACACGATAAGGAGGGGGCTGCTCTAATCTAAGCACGGTTGCCAAGTACTTCTCACTTGCCGAATCAACACCCATGGATTGCAAAAGGCACGTCTCGAGTGGGTCATCTACCATATGTGCCTGAAAAGTCTCACTAATCAAAGAGTCAAAGGTTTCAACACGTAAACAAGAGTCGTAATCAAGTAAATGCTTGAGAACTTTATAAACATCAAACATTACCTTTTCATCTCCCACATTTAAGGTTAACTTACCATTGGCAATGTCAATTACCGCCTTACCGGTGGCTAGGAACTGTCTTCCTAGGATCAAGGGCACCTCAACATCTTCTTCCATATCAAGGACCACGAAGTCGACCGGAAAAAAGAATTTGTCGACTTGGACAATAACATCTTCAATGATCCCCTTCGGCCTCTTGATTGATCTATCGGCAAGTTCGAGGCTCATTGATGTCGGCTTGGGATTGCCTAGCCCTAACTTCTTAAAAAGAGAATACGGAAAAAGATTGATACTAGCGCCCGAGTCACATAACCTTCTCAAATGATAAGGGCCAAATGGTGCACGGAATTGTGAGACTCCCAGGATCTCGAAGCTTTGTTGGCAATTTGTTGAGTAAGACGGCGGAGCATTCTTCGGTAAGACAAACAGTTTCATTTTCTTCCCACTTTTTCTTGTTAGATAGAATGTCTTTGAAAAACTTAACATATTTTGGCATTTGTAGTATGGCATTAATGAAAGGAATATTAATTCTCACCTCCCGAAGAATCGCCAAAATACGGAGGAAACTTGGATCCATCTCCTTCTTTTTCTTCTTCTGTGCATGTGGGAAGGGAAGATGGATCTCAATGGGAGGAGGAGGCGTTGGAGTCGAAGAACTAGGGTCGAAAGAAACAGGAGGCGGCGCCTGGGCGCTGATGTCGGAACCTAGGCGGGGTGTGGTTGGCGCCTGGGCATCGTCATCACTGCGTTCGGGCATCGACTGCAGTAACACCTTTTCCTGATTCGTTGTGGACGGCGTCTGAGCATCGCCTGACTAGCGCCTAGGCGTGGAAGATAGTGTTGCATCATTTTCCAACTGCTTCCCACTCCTCAAAGCGATGGCATGGCATTGTTCTTTCGGGTTCTTCTCCGTGTTGCTTGGTAGAGTACCCGGGGCTCTTCCACTTACCGCGGAGGATGTTTGACCCATTTGTGTCCTCATATCCTTCATCTCCATGAACATATCCTTCATCATATTACGGAGTTCATTTATCGACGTATCCAATTTCTTTACATGATCATCAAGTCTCTCGTCGATCGTGGGCGGTCTTACTTGCCCTTGCCCTTACACATTTAGGTTGCCTTGCCTCGAAGGTGGGTTGTTAAAAGGAGGCCTCGGGTGTTGGTTGTTGAAAGGAGGCTTCGGGGGTTGATAAATGGCCAGTTGTGCGTTTTGTGCGGGGTTTGGCCTCTTTGGGAAGTTTCCGGGTACGTGAAAGTTCAATTGGTGCCGGTTATGATTCCCAACATAATTTACATCTCCAACCTCCGGTTCCGGGGCAACCACTTCTTCTAATTCTTGCACACAAGCAACCCTTCGATTTGGTGGAGGAAGCTCATCATCATCCTCGGGATAAAGTTCATCCTCCCTAGCCATTTGCTCAAGCTTAATCCACAAAGTCCTACTATCAAGACCCAAAAGGTCACCACCGGCTCCCGCATTGAGTCGGTGCCGAATCCGAGATCGGACTCCATTATAGAAATGTTGCACTTGCTCGTCTCGGGTATAATTGTGATCGGGGCACTTTCGTAGCATACCCTTGTATCTTGCCCATGCGGATGCTAAAGAATCGTGCCTTGTTTGTTTGAACCATTTGATCTCACTTCTAAGCTCGTTGATTTTTGACGGAGGGAAGAATTTGTTGAGAAACTCATCTACTAGATCATCCCATGTTCCGATTGATTGTGGGGGCAATGACTTGTACCAAAGTGTTGCCTCATCGTTCAAAGAGAAATGAAATAGTCGGAGGCAGATGGCATCAAGATCCCGTGGGTTGAATTGCATACTAGAGATCACATTTTTAAAGTGATCTAAGTGGTCATGAGGTGAGTCTCTCGAGTCACCATAAAACGACTCCACTTGAACCATCCCGAACATATGAGAGGGAATGTGAAAATGTGGAGTAGCAAAGTCCGGGAAGATAACGGTTCCTGGTGTAGTGTGTACCCGGGGTGGTTGATTACCACGAACTGATGGAGGAGGCGGTGGAGGTGCCGGTTGCATAGCTTGAAGTATATTTTGCAACCATTCCCTATTTTCCGGGAGATTCATATCGGGGAAGTTCCCATTCGGATTAGGATTGAAATTGTGGCCCATTTCTCGAGTTCGTCTACTAGCCCGAAGAACACGCTCTATCTCGGGCTCAAAATCGTATAGGGGCTCGTTGGATGAGCGGGTCATGCACCACAAGTCAACCTTTCAATTAAGCACAAGAAACTAAATTGGACTAATACTAAAATAAAGGAAAAACAAGAAATAAACGAAAAGACTAAGAATTATGAAAACGTAAACAAAAATCAAAAACTAAAAATAAACAAGTCCCCGGCAGCGGCGCCAAAAACTTGACACGCTAGAACCTAACGTGCTTGGATAGCAAGTATACTAGTCGTGCGTAGTAATAAGTGGACTAAAAGTCCGGGTTGTCGAACCTCAAGGACTAGGTATTTTAGTTTATGATTAATAATAAAAGAAAGACAATTAAAGTAACGTGCAAGAATTGATTGAATAAACGAAGGATAAAAGAGGAACGAGGTATAGATTAAAACTCATGTATGATAAAATGACTAAGGCACATGCTACAACCGAATCTACTCGTCAATATATATGGGTTACTCCTCGAATTATTAGAATCCTACTGCTTTGGTGGAAACTCCTTAGTTAACTATTACCCGATGTCTCGACTCATAATAATCCTATGATTAATTGACGGTTCTCTAAATATGTCTATCCGAGAATCTAATCAATAACCACTCATTAACGTTCTAGAGTTTCGCCGGATGAATCCGGCTAATAGCACCCGGAAATCTTTACCTATCTCTAGGGGCAATTCCTCATTTGTTTCGGATGATGTGTTAATTCCCTTGAACCCTAACCTATCTTCTCTCGAACGACTAGATTAGGCAAGATAGCAAGCATATGGTGATCAAGCACATGATTGGAATGAAAGCATAGAATTACGTGGAGACAACGGCGCTCGGGTGCGGAGAATACGGCGCCTAGGCGCGGGTAAGGCGGCGCCTAGGCGTGGGCAACAGGATGCTGAACTTGCTGCTTCTTGCTCGGCGCCGGGGCGTGGTCATACTGGCGCCTGGGCATGGTCAATTGGCTTGAATTGGTGTCGTGCATCATTTTTCGCCCTTTTCTTCGTGTGCTCTCGTTTATCACCTGAAATCACTTAACACCCCGATTAAACGCAAATGTGGCATGATTTAGGTAATAAATAAATCCAAAAACATCAAATTACGGGCTTAAAAACACATAAGAACGCCTCTTATCAATTCACTTGGTGACTTTGGCAGACATGAAAGGTGGTAAAATCAAGGAGAAAACGTCATTTCCAGGCTTGGTGTCAAAGGGAGTCAAGAGAGGAAACACACTTGTGGCATAGTCCAGCTCGTCAACTTTGCGTGTTGGTTCTCCCAATGAAAGACATCAATTCTATCGAACATCATCACGAGCATTTGAAAGTTTACTTTAGTGTTCTCGTCTGAGCAAGACTTATGAAGTCATTTCAAATTCTCCATCATCTCGTAGCTCTTGATATTCATCCTCCATTGATGATGAAGTGGTGGAACTTTGAAGATTTCACAATACACTATGAAGGTGCCAAAGAGGAATTAGATGCCCCCACATCACGAACGACGTCAATTTTGAAATTCATATAACATCATCAATATCCATGTGGAAAATGTCAATCCATTTCATATTCATGACTGAACTTAGAGATGTGTCTAAGATGCCTAAGTACCCTCTGAAGCGATCAAGTCATGACGTAGTTCAAAGAGATTTCATTTTGAGGGGGATGCTGTACACATTTATACTCATGTGGGCCAGGAGTAATGTACAATTTAGACTCATGCGTCAAGGAGTGTTCTTGAGTTAATTTGATTTGTGACGGTTTATACTCTGTCAAGAGTCTTCGCTTTGAATTTGATTTGTTGACAGTTTATTCTCATATCAAAGGAGTGGTTGATTTAAATTTTCAGACAGTTTATACTCGTGACCAGGAGTCTTCATTTGCATTTGAATTTTCCAGATAGTTTATTCTCATATCAAGGAGTGTGTGATTTGAATTTGACATACTTGCTTTTATTTGAGATTTGTAGACATTTTATACTCGTATCAAGGAGTAATTGATTTGCATTTGGATTTGCAAATAGTTTATACTCGTATCAAGGAGTGTGATTAATGGTTTCATTAAGGAGAGTCATCCTCCTCAAGCGAGATTTTTCCTTCACGGGCCAACTCCATGACTTTATCTTTGAATATGAAGCAGTCTTGAATTGGATGGCCAACCAAGCGATGATACTTGCAATACTTCGGGTGATCATCTCGCCCAGCTTCTTCTGGCCGTTTCATCTCAGGCAAGTTTATAAGACTTGCGTTGAGTAGATCGTCAAATACCTCGGGGACGTCGGAGTTGAGAAATGGATACTGCTTTGATTGCATCTCTTTGAGGGTTAACTTCTTTGGTCCTTTATCAACACCTTTGTCATGACATTTGATGGATGTGATGCTTACCGCCATTGCCTCATCGTTTGACGCCTTTGGGAAATGCTTGCCCCCATTGCTGATTTCTCGCTTCCATGACTCTACAACATGTGGCCCATCCACTCCACTTGATGACATGCTCAACTCCATATCATGTGCTCGAGTGGCCAATTCTTTGAACGTCTTAGGTTGAATTCCTTGAAGGATATAGCGAAGGCCCCAATGCATTCCTTGGATGCACATCTCTATGGCCGAAGGCTCCGACAGACAATCTTTGCAATTAAGGCTCAAGTTCCTCCATCGATTGATGTAGTCAATGGCGAATTCATCTTTCCATTGGCGCGAGTTAGTGAGCTCCACCATGCTAACCGTCCTCCGGTTGCTATAAAAGCGATTAAGGAACTCACGTTCCAGTTGGCCCCAACTGTCAATCGAGCTAGCCTCCAAGTCGGTGTACCAATCAAATGCATGGCCCTTCAACGACCGGACAAATTGTTTGACCAGGTGATCGCCATAAGTTCTAGTGTCATTGCACGTTTCAACGAAATGAGCCACGTGTTGCTTCGGATTGCCTTGGCCTTCAAATTGCTGGAATTTTGGAGGTTAGTAGCCAATTGGCATCTTCAATTCATCAATTCTTCGAGTGTATGGCTTGGCATACATCAAAGACTTCTTGGAGCTTCCATCAGACTTCTCTTCAACAATTGCCACGATGAACTCCCTCAGTTGGTCAATGGGGATTAACCCATCAGATGAAACTTGAAACTCTTTAGTTGAAGACTTTTCCTTTTCAGTTGATTGTTGTTTCTTGGATGTCTCAGCTTCTTCATGACCCTCAAGTTGTTTTCTCATCACGTGGCTAGCATTTGTACTATCCACCTTGTTGATCAGCTTTGCGATTTGAGCGTCTTGTTCTTGCATGTGCCAAAATTTGTAAACAACAAATTTTAAGTCTGCAATTTAACAAACAAGAAATGTTGTACAAAATATATTTAATTGAATCAAACGATTTAATGAGTACAAATCTCTAATTATTTATCCTCTGATTCTTCACTTCAAGAACTTGATCTTCGGATTTGAAATTTTGAAGGGGGAGCTTGTGCTTTAATCTCCTTCAAACTTAATAACGTTACTTCGAGGACTTCGTGCCTTATTTCGAATCAAACGTCATGATTTGATGAAGATTGATGGTGGATTTGCTGTTTCGATCTCCTTTGGAATTGACTTGAATTTCTATAACGTTAATTCGTGGGTTTAACACCTTAATCACGAGTCAAACGCTAAGATTTGATGAATTTCGCCACGAACTTCTTGAATTTTCCTAGAACGCCGTGGATCTTCTTGAACTTGATGAAGTTGAGTTGAGAGAATTCTTCAAGACTTATTCAATACTTCTCTTGCTCAAATGCACTTGTGAATTGGTGAATTAATCCTTGAATTTGAACCCCTTTTTATAGTTGTAGGGGTGGAAGACTTTCCATAATCACAATGATTTGATTGGCAATCACTACCATATTTAAGAATTTGATTTGATTTAATTATGATTAAATTGCCACAATTATGTGATTTGATGGCAATTTATCATATCTACCAAAAGAAGATGACAATCATCATCTTAATTTGCAAAACATGATTTAATATTGCCAAAATATGCTTTTCTGGACACGTGACACCTCATGATTGGCCAATAAAATGTATATTTAAATATCATTTATTCAATTATTTAATTTAGGGATAAAATTTTATTAAATCCTTAAATATAATAATGAATTTAATTAATATTAATTTACACGTGTCGCCATTTAATTGACTGCAAATTTTAACTGTCTACAGATCCCAAAATATGTAACTTTTATTTTGAAGATAGTATGTATCAGACTAGTTTCATTCCAGCAATTTTGAAGGTCCAATGCCATCAGTTCACAGAAAATTGAAGCCGCGGATAAAGAGATCAGTACTTATATAATTCTGGGTGAATAAAATCAAGCAAGGAATGAGATCTACATCAGAGCCAAAATTCTATCATATTCAAAATCAACTTCAAGAGATTGAAGTTGATGGTCTAGTACATGCACCTGAGGAGTTACATACAATTACTAACAAAATTAAACTCAACATTAATTTATTTCAAATCCACTAATGGGCAACATACCTTGGATTGTCAGAATCAATTTGCAATCAGCAAAATCTTTTTTTCGAAAGGATGGAGCGTAAAGCCATGCGTCTAAACTTGTATGTGATGGAATTTACTAGGGGTGGCAAAATGTTACACATAATTTACACACACTACACATATTTTCACACACACTATACATATTTTCACATACTACACATATTTTACACACACTACATACATTTTCACATACTACACATATTTTCACACACACTGCACATATTTTCCCGCACACTACACACATTTTACACAGACTACACATATTTTCACTAGACACATCTTAAACATATCATTACATATTTTACACACACTACCCATATTTACCACACACTATACATATTTTCACACACATCATATATTTTTCACACACTACATATATTTACACATATACTACACATATTTTACACCCATCACACATTTTACACACAATACACATATTTAACACACACTACACATATTTTCACACCTACATCACACATTATGCACACAGTACACATATTTAACACACGCTACACACATCATACATTTTTCACACACTACACACATTTTAAACACACCACACATATTTTTCACACACTACACATGTTTTCACACATACTACACATATTTTACACAAAAGACACATATTTTCACACACAACTTCACACACTACACATATTTTCACACACACATCATAAATTTTTCACACCACACATTTAACACACACTCCATATATTTTCATACACACTACACATATTTTAAACACACTACACATATTTTTCACACACTACACATATGTTACACAAAATACACATGTTTTACACACACATCACACATTTTTCACACAGTACACACATATTTTACACATACTACACATATTTTCACACACTATCAATCATTTTACACACACTACACATATTTTCACACACCACACACATTATACACACACTACACATATTTTACACACACTACATATATTTTTCACACACTCACATATTTTACACACACCACATATTTTCACACACACTATACATATTTTACACACACTTCATATATTTTTCACTCACTACACATATTTTACACACACTAAACATATTTTCACACACCATCATATATTTTACACACACTAGCTACACATATTTAACACACACTACATACATTTTCACACACACATCCTACATTTTTCACACACATGACACATTTTACACACACATCACATATTTTTCACACTACACACATTTTTACACACCCATCACACATTTTACATACACATCACAATTTTTTCACACACTACACACATTTTCAAACACACAACACATATGCTACACACATTTTACACATTTTTCACACACTACACATATTTTACACACCATCATATATTTTAGACACAATACACACATTTAACACACACACCATCACACATTTTACCCACACTACACATATTTTCACACACCATCATACATTTTACACACTATACACATATTTATCACACACACTAACATATTTTCACACACCATCATGCATTTTACACACTATACATATATTTAACACACACAATACATATATTTTTACACACCATCATATATTTTACACACACTACATATATTTTCACACACTACACATATTTTGTGTGTTGTGTGTGTGAAAATATGTATAATGTGTGTAAAAGGTGCTCGTGTGTGTGATAATATGTGTAATGTGTAAAATATGTGTAGTGTGTTTAAAAATATGTGTAGTGTGTGGGAAAATGTGTGTAGTGTGTGTAAAATGTGTGATGTGTGCGTGAAAATATGTGTTATGTATGTGTAAAAATGTGTACTGTGTGAAAATATAGTGCGTGTGTAAATATGTTTAGTGTGTGTGTAAATATGTGTAGTGTGTTAAATTATGAGTAGTGTGTGTAAAATGTGTAGTGTACGAAAATATGTGTAGTGTGTGTAAAATATGTGTAGTGTGTGTGAAAATATATGTAGTGTGTGAAAATACATGTACTGTGTGTAAAATATGTGTAGTGTGTATGAAAATGTGTGTAGTGTGTGTAAAATATGTGTAGTGCGTGTGAAAATATGTGTTGTGTGTGTGAAAATATGTGTAGTGTGTTTACAATATGTGTAATGTGTGTATAATAGGTTATGTGTGTGAAAATATGTGTAGTGTGTGATAAATATGTGTAGCGTGTGTGAAAATATGTGTAGTGTGTGAAAATATATGTAGTGTGTGTAAAATATGTGTATAGTGTGTGTGAAAATATATGCAGTGTGTGTAAAATATGTGTAGTGTGAGTGAAAATATGTGTAGTGTGTGAAAATATGTGTAGTGTATGTAAAATATATGTAGTGTGCATGAAAATGTGTGTAGCGTGTGTGAAAATATGTGGTGTGTGTGAAAATATTTGTAGTGTGTGTAAAAATATATGTAGAGTGTGAAAACATGTGTTGTGTTTGTAAAATGTGTGTATATATGAAAATATGTGTAGTGTGTGAAAATGTGTGTAGTGTGTGCGAAAATATGTGTAGTGTGTGAAAATGTGTGTAGTGTGTGCGAAAATATGTGTAGTGTGTGTAAAATTTGTGTAGTGTGTGTGAAAATATACGTAGTGTGTGAATATATGTGTAGTGTGTGTAAATATGTGTAGTGTGTGTAAATATGTATAATGTGTGTGAAAATATGTGTTATGTGTGTGAAAATATGTGTAGTGTGTGTAAAATATGTGTAGTGTGTGTGAAAATGTGTAGTGTATAAAATATATGTAGTGTATGTAAAATATGTGTAGTGTGTGTGAAAATATGTGTAGTGTATAAAATATATGTAGTGTATGTAAAATATGTGTAGTGTGTATGAAAATATGTGTCGTGTGTGTAAAATATGTGTAGTGTGTGTGAAATATGTGTTGTGTGTGTGAAAATAAGCGTTGTGTGTGTGAAAATATGTGTTGTATGTAAAATATGTGTTGTGTTTGTAAAATATATGTAGTGTGTGTAAAATGTGTGGGGTGTGTGTGTGTAAAAATATGTGTAGTGTGTCAAAATATTTGTAGCGTGTGTAAAATGTGTGATGTTTGTGTGAAAATTTGTATAGTGTGTGTGAAAATATGTGTAGTGTGTGGAAATATGTGTAGTGTGCGTAAAATATGTGTAATGTGTGTGAAAATATACGTAGTGTGTGTGAAAATATGTGCAATGTGTGTAAAATATGTGTAGTATGTGTGAAAATATGTGTTGTGCGTGTGAAAATATGTGTAGTATGTCTAGAAATTATTTACTGTGTGTTAAATATGCGTGTTGTGTGTGTAGAAATTGTTTAGTGTGTATAAAAAGTGTGTGGTGTGTGTAAAAAATATCTAGTGTTTAAAAAGTGTGTTTTGTGTGTGTACGATATTTAGTATGTGTAAAAAGTGTGTAATGTGTGTAGAAATTGTTTAGTGTGTGTAAAGTGTGTTGTGTGTGTAGAAAGTGTGTTGTATGTATAAAAAATATTTAGTGTGTGAAGAATGTGTTGTGTGTGTAGAAATTGTTTAGTGTGTGTAAACAGTGTGTTGTGTGTGTAGAAAATTTTTAGTGTGTGTAGAAATTATTTAGTATGTGTAAAAAGTGTGTTGTGTGTGTAGAAAGTGTTTAGTGTGTGTAAAAAATATTTAGCGTGTGTAAAAAGTGTATTGTGTGTGTAAAAAGTGTGTTGTGGACGTAGAAAGTGTTTAGCGTGTGTAAAACGTATGTATAAATGTGTGATAAACTCTTTGACTTGGTTCCGTTTTGGGTCTACTTTGGTTCCAAGTTGGGTCATGTTTGGGTCCAAGTTGGGTCCACTCTGGGTCCTTATATAAGACCCAGTCGAACCCGACTCAACCCAACCCGAAACCAACCCATATTGGATCCATGAATTTGGACTCATTACGGACCCGAGTCAGTTGAACCCGACCCAAACCCAACCCAATCCACCCATTTGCCACCCCTAGAATTTATATGCCTCCATCTACAAATAAAATATCAACTTTATCGAAGAGTCTACACCAAATGTGATGCCCCGCCAGTGAGGAGTCCCACATGGGAAAAATAGTAAAGGATGAAATGGTTTAAAAACAGTTTCCTGGAAATTCAATTGTAACAATGGATGTTTATTTTGGACCGTGATTTAAATGCCTAACTCAAGGTTATGCTCAGTGGGTTCGGAGGTATGCATTGCGTTCAACGAGCTCGCGGTCCTGGAACGTGACATCAGGAGTTATTTGTATTTACCTCCCATTTTATGTATTTAACTAGTTTCTCCATTTTCATAGCAAAAGTGGCTACCGATGTATTTATTTTTGTACTGGTCTACATAAAATTTGGTATTTGGCGTTAAATTCAGAGATTGATATATTTTTTGAGAAGTACTTTTATAATAGAAAATTGATTTTTTTTAAAGGAAATAAGAAGTCTTTGAATTAATAAAGACACAATAAACTTCATTTAATTAGGAAGAAGGAGTTGTTAAACTTTATAAATTAAAAAAAATGTTTACATATGTTGGAAACAAATATGCAATCCTTATAAACTCTTTAAGATGAATGAAAATTATATGAAATGATTTTTTCTTATAAATAACGACTTCAAATCGAATTGCAGTCATGAAAAAAGAAAGAAGAGAAATTAACAAAATACCATATAATATATTAAATAGGACAATTGAGTATATTGTAAATTACTTCAGCAAAGGATGCTTCATTAACCATTTGACAATTCAAATTAATAGAAAAACTAAAATAATTAACCCTATGATATTTTAAATTGTCATAAATAATTATATTTTCCTAATTATGTCAGTCTTTTAATTGAAGGAACCACCAATTTTTCAAGAAAAAAACTAGAGAGACGGATAGTGAGGTTAAAGATAATAAAATGAGAAAATATGAAAACATTTTCTAGACATTTTATTTATGCATAATTAATACTCCTACTATAGAAATTTCTGTCTATGACATTAATTATAGAACATCATTTGTATGTTCATGCTTGTCATTATATATTTTCATGACAAAATTATTCAAATCAAGGTTGTCAAAGGAAAAGTATTATTAGATCAATGCTAATAATTTTTAATTGAGATGTTTCCAAGGATACAGTGGAAGGCTAAATTACGAGGTTAAAAACAATGTAGTTGTCAAAAAATAATCTTCACTTGTTGTTTGACCACAAAATCGTTATTTATAAAGAGAAAAAATTCATATAATATTCCTTTCAGTTATTTTAAAGTTTTTGCATGCATTGCACAGTTTTTAAAAATTAATACTTCATTTTTTATTCAAAGTATGAGTCGATTTGTTAACAAAATGGTGTTAAAGGAAATTATTAAGTGGTGAATTGTCATTAAGAAATAACACAAGGGTAACATAATGTGATTTTGCATTACAATCAGGCATATAATAATTAGTAAAAATGTAAATCTCTTACCTTGATTTGTTAATTAATAGTTATTTTTTATATATAATAAAATACATCATTTGAGGTCATCCAAGTAAACGCACATATGGTTGATCTAATTGAAGTCAATTTTGCCACATAAGTAATTTATTTTATATATTCTTTTATTTGATTTGGATAAATATAGTTAATAATTTTTATTTAAAATATTACATTTTTGAAATTCAAGATAAGGAAGTTAGCATTATAATTTAAATTTAAATAAAAAGTTGCATTTTATATTTATTTTTCTTGTTAATGATATTTGTGAATCATTTTTATTTTTTAAATTAAATAGTATGGTTTTATACTCATATAAATAATTTTTTCTTATAATAATCATCATACTTGAATCAAACTTTTAATTTTGCATATTAAATTATTTATATTTGGTTGTTTTTGATTTATCTATAGTATATATTTGATTATTTTTACCTACATAATTAGTATCCCTTGCCTTGGAACGGGTTCCGCTAGTATTATATATAATATAGAAATCTCGTACTCCCTTAACTTTAATTTTCTCTAGAAAATTTATTATTTTTTAAAATGTAAGTTAAATTATAAGCATAACCCAATTCAATATTTGGAATCGCAGATTCATTCTTATCCATTGAGGGATTTTGCCAACACTTTACATCTTTGCACTTAATCAACGTCAATACACTAGCAAATTTTATGGTATGTGACAAATTGTTAGGCTATATTTGTTTGTATTTTCGGATCAGGATTTTCATTTTCATTCTCAGTTAAATGTGAAAATACACATTTTACATAATTCTCAACTTAAAATACACTTATTCTTATTTTCATTTTCACGTTCTTCAATAACTACATTTTATTTTACTATTTCACACGCACATTTTTCTTTCTCTCACATTTCCTTCTAAAAATTCGTTTCTTCGGCAGTGATTGTGGTGCTATAGTGGAGTAAAACACATAATCTTAACCTTCATACGCTTATGTACATTTTAAGACCCATTTTGAGTATTTGGGTGCCTTTTGGGTCAAGTTTTGTCATTTTTACTTACAAGTATATTTAATCAATATAAAATTATATATTATTTTATATATACCATGTTACTATCATTACTTTTAACTAACTCAATCATTTTATACATCATCAAATTATCGATTTCAACCTTTTTCAGAAACACAACCAAACATGCCTTCATTTTCACACAAAAATCACGAAACTCATTTTCCCATATTGATGCGATTCGAAATTTACACCAAGAAATTGAGAAATTTTAACCGAATTTCTATTTCTACTAAACGTGAGAAATTGAGAATATGAAGGTGAATAATAATGCTAGAGATAAATAATATAATGAAGAGAAAGAGATTTATTATTATTTCACGGTGTTCTTGAAAGAAAATACAAAGATGTAGGAATTTTTATCCAAAGTGAATGTCCCATACAAAAATGACTTTCTTGGTATTTAAAAGGCCTAATGGCCGATTTTCCCCTCCTTTTTTGGAGTTGTTGGCCGATTCTTAGCAATAAGGGGGGATATGGAGATCATACCCCCCCCCCCCCCCCGGCCCCCTTTTTAGAGGATATTGGTTGAGATTTGATCTGATTCATCTTTATCTCTTGGTCAGCTTTGCCTTTAAGCGTTCTATCCAACTATCCATCATCATCCTTGTGAGCTATCAAGAAAAACTCTCCACCTCTCTCTTATCTCTCTAGCCGTCCAAGAGGAGAAGAAAGAAGGGATTTTTGCTTTCGGTTTCGGCGTGGTGATTTAGAGGCAATGACGTTATTGCTGCTCCAAAAAGAATCAAGAAGCTAGTTCAGAAATTTTAATTACGCGAAAAATGTACATATTTCTCGACATGATTTGAATATGTGAAATCAAAGATGAATCCACCGTGGGTATTTTATTTCTGCTGCATTTTTATGTACAAAACCCAACAGTGGTATCAGAGTCAATCTCTGATTTCCGTATTTAATAAAATACGTGATTTTATGTGTTTTTCGTGTTTTTGAAAAGCATGATGAATTTTATGATTTTAAACCATGATTTTTCTGCGTTTTTCTTGGATATTATTGCATGATGATATAGTAGAATTGCAAAATCAATTTGTGTGAGAAAACCGGGTCGAAAACCCTGGGGAATTGCGCGATACGCACTACGTGCGCACATCGGGTGGCTGTGAGCCACCCGACGCCCGCACAGGGGCTTGGCCCCTGCAACTGTCCCTCACATGGGCTCGGGTTTTTCACTCGGGTCGGGTGGGTTGGGTCGAGTTAATTCCGGGTCTAATTTTTAATAAACGGGCTTTGGGCTATTTTAATTATCCAGGTGGGTCAAAAGGATGATGACCCGGATTTTAATTAAATAAGCCCAAATTGATTTAATTAAATTATTAGACATTTAATAAATTGGTTTTGGGCCAAACTTGTTAAATTTGAATGGGCCAATGGATGGTGATTTAAGTTTGATGAAATCGAGCCCAATTAGTTTTTATTGAATATTATTTATTTAAATAAAATAATTAATTTATTATTCTTGGAGAATTATAATTAATTAATTAATTTAAATAATTAATTCTCACTAGATGGTTTATTATTATGAAATTGAATAAAATTTGAAATTTTATTGGAAGAATTAATTAGTTGGACTAATTAATTATTATCTTAATCACCAACATAATTGCTTTATTTATCGCGAGCATGTATTATATGATGGTGACATTATTCATGGGCTTAGGTTTTCTTTTGGATGTATTTTCTTTTTTATGGGTTGTAAGGGCCGTATTTGAGCCTAATGTTTTTATTCTTAGAATTATGTATAGTATATCAATATTCTTATGTAATAGAAAGAACTAGAATAGGCCTTGAAGAAGAGACGATCCAAAAAGGAAAGGTGCTTGAAGCCCAGCAAGGAGAATAGTATAGGTTTTTCTTTTTTCTTTTGATGGCTCATTGGCTTGGGCCCTCTAGAAAAGCCCATGAATATATGTGGTGTTTTATAGCTTTCGATGCATGTTTCATTAGTTGTAAGAATGCATGAAAAATCCAATCCTGCGCTATAAAAATGATAATGTGTAAAGTGAGACATAATTAAATGTTTAGAACATTAATTCTCCCAAACAAAATAATACTAAGTTTTAAAAGGGGCGCTAGGCGTCCAATCCCTCCACTAAGCTTCATGAAATCAAGAATTAAATCTGATACATTGCATCTTCCCAGTAAGTGGGGGGTCATATATTAAGACGCAATTCTGAGATTTCATAAAGTGCATTAGATGCCTTAATCGAAATAAATTTCACCCCAAATATCGTTAAAGGGTTGCAAGGTAAAATTCAAATGCTAGATTAAAAGGTGTTAGTGGGAATGAACTTAGATAGTCCACGAACCTATATATCGTTATAGGGTTGCGATTTTGATGGATTATGGGAAAAGAAGATTGGACCGTCTATTGGATAGATTGATGTTAGACATCATTTTAATTAAGTAATGGACCAAATATCGTTAAAGGGTTGTCATCCATTACATTGATTAAAGAAATCAATCTCCACTACGAAGTAGCAAACAACGATCACTTTCGATTTTCACAGTGGGAGTGTGAATCTCGAAAAATGTAGTGGGAGCTAAGTCATAAATCGAAGTCCTTCATTTTAACTTAGTTATAGTTTATTTATAATCATCTAATCAAGTCTGGTTTATTTTTTTGCAGTTATAAATTGATTTATCTCTCTCAAAACAAAATGTCTGCCAAACTAGTATCAAAATTGATGGAGAATACTATTCTTACTGGACCAAACTACATAGAATGGCTCACAAAGTTAAGGATGGTCCTTGGCAGTGAATCCATAGACTATGTGTTGGAAGTTGGTCGTCCTCCCATCCCTGGTAGAGATGAACGTGATGAAGTTCGCCTAGCTCGTTGGGACTGGTGTTGTGACAACCATAGAGCAAGACTGTACATCTTAAGCTCCATGTGCATTAAGTTGCAAATATCCCTTGATAAGATGGATGATGCGAGGGATATTATCCTTCACTTGGATGAGTTGTTTGGAGAAAGTGGTAAGATCGCCAGATATTTTATATCAAGAGATCTCTTCCGAACAAAGATGATTGAAGGTGAGGATGTAAGAGAGCATGTTTTCAAAATGATGACCCTGATAGAAAAGCTTAAATCTTTGGATTTCTACATGGACCTACATCTCCAAGTTGACCTCATCTTGCACTCACTCCCTGATTCATTCTACTACTTCGTCATAAATTTTGACATGAATGACATTGAGGGTTCATTAGCTGGGCTACTGGACAAACTCAAAGTTGCTCAAAAATAGATAAGGGCGGATAAGTGGAATAATCCCATTGATGTCACTGTTCCTAATTCATTAGATGGACGAAGGAACAATAACAACAATCTGAAAGTGGGAGCTTCCAAGGGGTCTAGCAACAAGGTGCAGAGAAGGAGGAACAAGAGGGCAAGATATGAGGACAAGTGCTTATGCTGTGGTGAAATAGGCCACTGGAGGAGAGACTGTCCAAATATGAACATAGGAGCGAAAGGTAAAGAACTTTATGTTTTTTAAACTAAGCCACTGCTTAGATTTTTGATTCAGGAGCTAATACTCATGTATGTTGTGCGAATCAGAATCTGGAACGAAGTAGGAAGCTAAGCCCTGATGAGGTCAAGATAAGAGTAGGCAGCGGGCAGAGCCTTGAAGCTACTGGAATTGGATCTACCTCATTACTTTTAAATTCTGCACATTTACTATTTATGGATAAGGTTTTCGTTTTGCCCAATGGGCTTAAAAACATTGTTTCAATTCCCGTTTAGTTAAGAATGGTTATACTTTCCGTTTTATGGATGAACATTGCAACATTTATTATGGTAATAAATTAGTAGGCTTTGCTTCTTTAGTAAATGGTTTGTATTACCTTAATGCCCAAAATGAGTGTTCTGTAATTACTATGGAAAGGAAACGCGGTAGGCAAGGAATTAACCAAAGATTGATTTGGCATCTTAGACTAGGCCATGTCGGTGAACACAAAATTCAAAATGGAGAAAGATGGATTAATAGGTCCATTGGGATCGGATCCCTATCCTACTTGTGAGTCTTATCTCAAAGGCAAGATAGCTAGATCTCCCTTCACAGGGACTTTTCAAAGAGCCTCACAAATCCTAGGTTTAGTTCATACCGATGTTTGTGGACCATTTGAAGAAGTAGCTCGTTGAGGTTTCCTTTACTTTATCACATTCACTGATGACCATTCTAGGTATGGTCCAGTGTACTTGATAAAGCATAAGTCTGAATCCATTAACAAATTCAAGGAATTCAAGGCTTTAGTGGAAAATCAAACTGGACAACATATAAAAGCTCTTCGATCTGACCAAGGAGAAGAATATATGAGTGCAGAGTTTGATGAATACCTCAGAGAGAATGGTATAGTATTACAACTCACACCTCCAGCGACACCACAATTGAATGGAGTAGCCGAGCGAAGGAATCAAACTTTGTTGGACATGGTTCATTCCATGCTCAGCTACACTGACTTACCCATTTCACTGTGGGTCACGCGCTCCTTACAACTATACACATTTTAAATAGATGTCCCTCCAAGTCCGTTTCTAAGACCCCATATGAGATATGGAGAAATAGGAAACCAAGTCTTAATCACATTAAGATTTGGGGAGGTCCTGCTCATGTCAAGAAGACTAGAGTGGACAAGTTGGAGGCTAGATCTTAAAAGGGTGTTTCGTTGGTTATCCTGAGGATTCCATGAGATACCTCTTTTACCTGCACTATGACCAAAGGATCATTGTAGCTTTACAAGCCCACTTTCTTGAAGATGAATTCATTCAAGAAGGTGGAGCAAATAGAAGAACTGCTCTTTAAGAACAAGACGAAACTCCGGGAGATACATCTACACAGGAAGTCAGAACCGGACCTTCTGTATCCCAACCACAACCGCGAGATCAAGTAGGGTACCTCAATCGCCTGAGAGGTACGGATATCTGCCGTAGAGAGAGACAAATCACTTTTCTGTATTAGAAGAAGGTCAAGGAAATGATCCCACCACATATGATCAAGCGATGGTGGATATGGATGTCGCGAGATGGCGTGAAGCTATGCAAACAGAAATAGACTCGATGCACTCAAACTAAGTCTGGACACTTGTAGATCGGCCTGATGGTATTGTACCAATTGGGTGTAAATGGATTTACAAGAGAAAGATTGGTGTTGATGGCAAGGTTGACACCTATAAAGCTAGGCTAGTGGCAAAAGGGTATAGTCAAAAGGAAGGAATTGACTATCAAGAAACCTTTTCGCCAGTAGTTATGATCAATTCTATAAGAGTTCTACTTGCAATAGCAGCTCACCTTGATTATGAGATATGGCAAATGATGTCAAAACTTCTTTTCTGAATCGATTCCTAGAAGAGGATATCTATATGGAACAACCTAAAGATTTTGTATCCAATGATGGTATCTGTAAGGTGTGCAAACTTGAAAGGTCCATTTATGGACTCAAACAAGCATCTTGTAGCTGGAATCTACATTTCGATGAAGCAGTCAAAAGATTTGACTTCATCAAAAACGAAGATGAGCCATGTGTGTATAAGAAGGTTAGTGGGAACAAGATATCATTCCTTGTGCTATATGTAGACGACATATTACTGATAAGAAATGATATAGGATTGCTCACCACTGTTAAGAAGTGGCTTTCGGGTACTTTCTCCATGAAAGACTTGGGAGAAGCTACATACATTCTGGGGATTCGAATCTATAGATATTGAACAAATATAATGATACGGCTCTCTCAAGATCTTTACTTAGAAAAGGTCCTAAGGAGGTTTAGGATGGAAGATTTTAAGAAAGGGTTCCTGCCAATGAGTCACAGAATAAAACTCTCGAAGACTATGTGTTCTCAAAGTGAGGAAGATAGAAAAGAGATGAGTATTATTCCCTATGCATCAGTAGTAGGTAGCTTGATGTACGCAATGTTGTGTACACGACCTGACATTGCTTATGCAGTAAGCGTTGTTAGTCGATTTCAAGCAACCCCAGGCAAGGAACACTGGACAACTGTGAAAAATATCCTAAAGTATCTGAAAAGAAGTAAGGATATGATTCTCATCTATGAGAGTGGTGACCTAAGAGTGGATGGATACACCGACTCAGATTTCCAATCAGATGTCGATGACCAAAAATCCACATCGGGGTTCATATTCACCCTCAACGGTGGAGCGGTGTCTTGGAAAAGTTCTAAGCAAAGCACAACCGCAGATTCCATCATAGAGGTTGAATATGTGGCTGCCTCTGAGGTAGCAAAAGAGGCTGTTTGGCTAAAGAAGGGACATATCTGTTCAAAAAATAGCCTCAGCAGACAGCGTCGCTGACCCATTGACCAAGCCATTGGCACAGGCGGTGCTAGACAAACATCTTGAAAAGATGGGTATCAAATACCATAGAAAATGGCATTAAGTGTAAGTGGGAGATTGTTAGAGTTATGCCCTCAAATTTCATAAGAGGATAGAATTATAGGGCATTAGTTTGTATCTAAACATTCTTATTTTAATAAAAAGGCTTTTGATGTTGTTTCTTATAGGCATTTGCAAGGTTTAAATAAACAACAATTAGTCCTTGATATTAAGGCAAACATTCTACTCCCTATGGGTTAGGGACAATGGCACTAGAAGTGTTTGATTCTTAATATCTAAATTGATTCGCAAGTCGAAGAGAGTATTGATTGGACATCATTACTAGACATAGACTTATATGATACAAGTTTTGACAGGGAAGTGCCAGTCGATCACTATAAGTATGTTAGTGAGAACTTGTATCATAGACACATCAGTTAGATTGTTGTGTTCGGACATGGCTCGCATCAGTTATGTCACATGGGTTTTCACTCAATGACAGTCAACGACAAAACTGATAAGTTGTGATAGGTTTGCGTGAACCTTAGACCTGGGTAATCATGTTGAAGATGTGCTTGTGACATCAAAGTCTGTCATTAGAGTAGTTAGATCCAATTCACCCGTTGGTGGGGTTGACGTCGAAGTGCGGCTTGATGGGCAAGTAGCAATCTTAACTGATTAGCAATATGTGATTTATTCTCTCATAAGTGAATGAGCTAAATATCCTATGTTGTCATGAATGAGTGAGGTCAAAGACTTTGTCCAAAGCATTAGAGATACTTATGTTGGATAGGAAAGTATACTCAGTGACCTCAATTCATTATGAGCTGAGCATATAGTCAAGTCCAGTGAGTTTGACTAAACCATGACTCTCACTTGACTGGGATATATGAATCAAGGGTTTATACTCGTACGGTATTCACAGCGTGAAAGGTTTGGAATGATTCTATATATTCGTTCTCAATTGGGCTACGATGTGGACCATGGGACTGGCTAGGTGGTATCCACATCCTTTTGGTTTCCTCCCAATTGTCTTTTGAGACGAAACTAAAGAGCCACGCTTAAAGAAATTGTAAAGGAAAAATCATGGAATAAAACTTGAGAGAGATCTTTCGGTATTTGATATCGTAATTAATTGATCATTAGATGATCTTATTAATTAAGTAAATGTGTTAATTAATTTCCTTGTGAAATTAATTTTGGAATTAACATGTGTTAGTTAGTTATTTAATTGATATATTTATTGGATAAATAATATTAATTAAATAAATACTCAAACTGAACTAAGCTCGGAGGGCATTAAAAACGCCCAAGTTGGGCATCCATATGGACTCCCGGGTTAACTAGGTTAATTATTCTAGTTATAGTATAAATATACTACCTAGTGAATAATTAAACCTAAGCCTCACTTGTGACTTTCTCTCCAAGAAAAACTCTCCACCTCTCTCTCATCTCTCTATCCATCCAAAAGGAGAAGAAAGAAGGGATTTTTTCTTTCGGTTCAGGCGTGGTGATTTAGAGGAAGTGACGTTATTGCTGCTCCAAAAAGAATCAAGAAGTTAGTTCAGAAATTTTAATTACACAAAAAAGGTACATATTTCTCAACATGATTTGAATATGTGAAATCAAAGATGAATCCACCGTGGATATTTTATTTCTGCTGCACCCAAATTGTCATGGATTAAAATGGTCCACACTTTCACGGGGTCTAATAATATAACCGAAAATTACGGACGTATCATAAGTCCCCTTACTCTTGAGATCTTAAAAGAAGTTCAAGGCCTTGGGAGTATAATTAGTGTATAGAGCACCAGCTAAATTTTCAGCTTTCTTGCGAGCTAATTCACGAGCCGACCATAAGCCGACCCGTGAGCCCATCACTCGGTCCATTCGCCTACCATGAGGTAGTTTTTCTTCTCATTTGTCTTCTTTTCCTTTTATACTTCGCTTTACACATTTAAGGGGAAAATCGCATTTTTAGTCCCGTAACTTTGACCCATTTCACTTTTGGTCCCATTAGTTACGGGATTCTCACTTTACGTCCCATAGCTTTCAAAAAATTCTCACTTTTGGTCCCAAACCCCTGATTCCGTCTATTTTTAACGTGAAATGGCACGTGAGTGGCCCGTGCGCCGTTAGCCAACTGGGTTTGGGGGAAAATTGTTCACTTTGATTGTTTGGGAGACAAAATTGGCGATAAAATTGAGATAAAGGAAGGGGAAATCAGATTTCAGGGCAAAATTAGATAGGGTTTTCTCAATTTTGGCCCCAATTTTGCCTCCCAAACAGTCAAAGTGAACAATTCCCCCCCTCCCCCAAACCCAGCTGACTAACGGCGCACGGCCACTCACGAGTCATTTCACGTTAAAAATAGACGGAATTAGGGGTTGGGACCAAAAGTGAGAAGTTTTTGAAAGATATGGGACGTAAAGTGAGAATCCCGTAACTAATGGGACCAAAAGTGAAATGGGGCAAAGTTACGGGATTAAAAATACAATTTTCCCCACATTTAAGTGTTGTCTTGTGATGATTATCTCTCTTTTTGGGGGGATTTGTATATATTCCCTTGAGATCTTCCATCTTCAATTTCCAAACAAATCTTCTTCTACTTCTAGGATTAGGAAACTTTTGAAATTCCCTAATTTGATGGGATTCATGTAAATCTTTTAAAAGTTTCACTTCCTTTTCAACATAAACTCCTCTTCTTCTCCCTTGGGATTTTCTTTTATTTTTTACATAACTTCTTGCAACTAACTTCCCCCATTTCTTCCAGGTAATCTTCTATTTATCTTCTCTGAGTTAGCATATATTTTGATTTTCTGTAAAAGTTTTCTTCTTCCCTTTTCTTCTTTCTTTGATATTATCTTCTTTTCACGTTCTAACATAAGAAAACGATGTCAATTAGGAACATTTCTATGATTATTTCACGGTCCCCGGAATTTCAGAGGATGTTTGTTGGTTCAGTTCTCCAATATTACTATTATGAATTTAGTACATGCGTAAAGCAATTCGTGGAAGCTGGTCGTTTACCACGCAGGACAGATGTTTTTTTTCTTCAAGAGAGAGCAGGTTTAGATAATGCTCCAGAGCTTCGTGAGGAGGCACCCGTGTACATTTTGGCAGCTAGCTCGGAGGTCGATGTGCAGCCCAGTTCTTGAGCTAATAAGTATCTTGATAGTTAGATTGACGAGACTACTAGTAAAGATGTTCGATTTAGAGATGGCTATGGATGATCCTATGGATAAGGATGCTAAGACGAGGGGTGATATCAAAGATGATTCGTATGCAACTGAGCTTTACTTTGAGGCTGCTGATGAGCTTCACTTTGAGGATGCAAATGCTGCTGATGAGCTTTACTTTGAGGCTGTTGATGAGCTTGACTTCGAGACTGCTAGTGAAATAGCATTAGCTTGGGAATGCTCACAGCATGTTTGGATTACAGCAAACCCATGTTCCGGGGCCTTTGTATAAGGTGTTCACATAATCTTGTGGAGATTTCTAGGGCTTGCGTCTTCTTGTAGACATTGTTTGGTTACCTATATATTTCATGTAATTTATGCTCGAATGTTTCACGGGTCGGGGATTCTTTAGTGCTTGGTGTTTTACAAGATTTTTTTTCTTTTTTTTGTGCTTGCGTGTTCGCAAGGTTTCTTTTCAGTGCCTATTATTTCACAACGCTTTTTTTTTTTCTTTTTTGTTTTGGGTGCTTGGTGTTTAACAAGACTTTTTGGTGCTTACGTATTAGCACGACTCTTTTTTTTTCCTTTTTTTTTTTTTGTGCTTGGTGTTTTCCAAGACTTTTTTGGTGCTTGTATATTCGCAAAACTTTTTTGGTGCTTGCATGTTCACAAGGCTTCTTTGGTGTCTATATTTTCACAAGTTTTTTGGTGCTCAGCTTTCGCATACATGACTTGTTGCTTAGTGTTGGTTTTTTACAGGGCTTATTGGTGCCCAGATTTCACATACAAGACTTCTTTCTTAGTGCCTGGTTTTTCACAGGGCTTATTGGTGCCCAGCTTTCGCATACTGGACTTCTTTTTTAGTGCCTGATTTTTCACAAGGCTTTTTTCTTCTCATTCTTCATGTTTTGCAAGGCTTTTGTCTTTTCTTTGAAAACATGTTTCAGTGCTTGTCCTTCCTTTTGGCAAGGCTTGTTTATTTTTAATGTTAGCAGATTATGCAAACGACAATGAACGATTATCAAGAAACATTGTCATATTCCAAGAATCATGCGCATTAATATGGTGAACGAATAATATGAGTGTTAGGTGTCGAACCTACAAAAATAATTCCTACTCCTAAATTTGCAGATAGTAGTGAGCAGGGTCGATTTCTCAGCGATTGGTTCAGATTATTTCTCAAATTACTAAAATTAAATAAAGAGGGGGGGGGGGGATTTTCAATAATTGATTAAACTATAAATTAAATTAAATAACTAAAATTATTAAAATCAAGAGATGTAAAATTAATCAAATAGGAGAAATCAATATATGGTGAGATTCTAGCCTAAGGAATTTTATCCGTTTTAATATTATGATTTGATCCTTGATGCAAAGATAATTCGATATTCTTGAATAAATTGGCTATAGCTGTTAACAAGCTCTAACTACCTCGTTTCTCCTTATTTTATCGATAATCAAAACAAGCTCTTTGATTATTTCCCCTATTAATTGAATAACCCTAAACAAGCTCTTAAGATTTATTTCAACAATAGCTTTAAGGATTAGAGAAACACCAATTCTAATTAATAAACTCACAAGCTCGGTTTATTTAAATTAGATTAGATATTCCCATAACAACAATCGAGAACTTATCCATAATTACTCAAATAATTACGGATTTGGGATTCTAATTAGCGATATATTATTCCAACAATTAAATAACCGGCCGAATTACTCAATTATTTGAAACAATAATTTCAACAAGCACAAAGAATATGTAAATATTC
This sequence comes from Buddleja alternifolia, assembly GCA_019426215.1. NCBI lineage: Eukaryota > Viridiplantae > Streptophyta > Magnoliopsida > Lamiales > Scrophulariaceae > Buddleja > Buddleja alternifolia. The sequence goes on along the minus strand of CM033390.1, from coordinate 20,318,936 downwards.
AAGAACGAAGAAAGAATAAGAATAAATTAGATCTCACAAATTTCATAGAACTAAAACTTCAAATATCCTCGGCTAGAACTTGAGTTTTTAGCAATACATCTTCAATGCAAGCAAAACGCAGAAATCTTCTCTTCTCCTTTGTATAAAACGTGTATAATGTTAAAGTGTAGGAGAAAATAACTATTCCAGCTATATATAGTAAAATAAACCTAGCCAAACAAGACTCCTAACAAAATAAAACTGTAATTCTAATAGAATAAGAAAATTAATTCCTTACTAGGAACAAACACTTATAAGACTCCTAAAATAGGAAAGGCTCCTAAAAGTTAAGATTATTCTATTCCTTTCTCTGAAAATAACATGTAGTTCCTCTTCTTTTCTCTTTCTTCTTTTTCTCCATCCTTTTCTTCCTTTTTCTTCTTCTTTGAAATTTCACCTATCAAAATAAAAATCATAATAAATACCTATCATTTAAACTCAAATAGCGATAATAGAAGAAAGGTAATATATGAAAAATATGAATAAAATGCACACTAACAAATTCCCCCACACTTTGCTCTTGTACGTCCTCGTGCAAAGACAAAAGACTAAAAAATAAAGAAAAATAATAAAAACAACTAAAACTAACCACTTTCGTAGGTATCACGATTGCATTTAGCGTATGCAACAAGCCTTTAAACCCCTAGGTTACCCTAGTGGACGAGTTGTGTCTCGTGAGGGTTTGCAGACAATACACCCACAAAATCGATCTCTTAGTGTACAACAAGCAAGTAAACGAAACTTATTTTTCCAATCATCAACCTTTATCATCAAGAATTTTAACAAAATTCTTTAAAGATCTCAATCATGCCTCACCTATCACTTTCGTATCCATACAAACTCTTCAAAAATTCAGAAAAAATCCATGACTGCAATATCATGTATACAACATTCAACTCGCATCATCCCTTTCTATCTCCTGTATTACACTTTTATTTACTTAAGCATTTACTTGTCTTTTGATGCGAATACAAACATTGGTCATGAATGCACCCGGTTACTCAATAAGTTTATCATTTAACATTTGATACCCTCTTTATAGCCCTATTAGGATACTAACACAATAGCAGGTTTCGGCCAATAGATCCTAGACCAGTTGGCCTTAGGTTACCAAGCTTGACAACTCCTCAGGCTTAATCCCTTCAGTGTAGTTAGCCCCAGGTGCTACAAGAGGTTATATCACACACTTTTTAAGCACTAACTACTTCTTCAGGTCTTAATACCCAAATTTTCAATTCATCGTCAATTTAATTGCACCAAAATTTAAACTTAAGAAAATATCAGAGGATTTCTGCGAGTCAAATATCACATACATAATTGTGCAAGATTATAAAGTTCTGTAAATATCTCAAAGAAGCATGTACTTTAACAATTGTAATGGTATAAGCATACTTGAACTTCTCTCATGAATTTCATCAAATTTTCAAATCAAAAGAATTGATAAAAGGAAAAAAAATTCACTAACTTAGCTCGGTGCCCACTAAGAGAATTACAACACACATCACGACAAAGAATTTAACCCCCTCCCCCACACTTATTAGATGCATTGTCCTCAATGTATAAAAATAGAAAGCATAAGAGGAACAAAAATGGAGGTAAAGGAACGGGACTCCCTTGAAAGTGGATGTGTGAACCCGAGATAAATCTAGTTGAATATGGAAGTGAGTAAGGATTCGGTCCAACTTTGATTCAATACGATTGAGCTGATCCTCGAAGTGTCGCAATGTAAAAGACATGTCTGAGGTCTCGGGAGCGGAGGAGGTAGTGTCTCTCTGTGACTCATCCGTATCTCGGCATTTACGCTTTTTCGGTTGCACAGTGGGTCACGGAGAAGTAAAAGTAGCATGTCCGTGGTGGAGAATCACAATTCCCATCCTATCCAAGCAATCAATATCCAATGGTTTCATGTGACAAGCAATGTGCATATTAGTGTTACTCAAATCAAGCAAGTTAAGAGAAATAGCTAATTGTGTAATACAAGAGCCTAAGATAAGAAGCTTTTTGTTCGAGGCAGACTGGAATTAAGTGGCTAGCCAAATACCCAAATTAACTTTGATTTTGTTTTGTATACAACATATGAAATAGAACTCGAATTTAGTGAATGTGCCGAAACTATCTTTCCTACCCGAGTAATTATAAGCCAAAAAACATTGTATATATTTCAAAATAGGCTCACCTAAATAGGAACTTTTAGACTGAGTCGGGTGATAGCAAGTTGTATCTGTTGAAATAGTGTTCCAAAGTGAAATAAGGTAAAAATCAAGCGAATAAGCACAACTAGAGTTTTTGTACTTGTCAATTTGAATATATGCGTTATCAACAAAGCCCAAAGCCATATTAAACTAAGTAATTGAATAAGAAAATTCTTTGCCCATCAATCTAAATTGAACAACACAGAGGCTAGATAGAGTTAAATCCTTTGGTTTATTGAACTTAAACATGGTGTAAAACTCCCTCGTAAGTTTGATAAACGCCGGGAGTTTAACATGAAAATATCCACTCCACCCAATTCCATCAACCAACGCCACAAATTCATCATGAATATGTAAAGCATTAAGAGCATCAAAATCAACGAATTTACTGAGAATAATTGGATAACGACATAAATCAATATACCTTTTCTTTTGAATTTTGAGTTTGAAAGTAGTATAACCACCGAGTTTTGAACTTGATGGTAGAACACTCTTACCGATACCGAGACGAGACCTCTGTGGTGGTGAATGGTGTGTACTTTGACTCGAAGAACTTGACCCAGAAGAATTCGTCGGAGATGACCCGAAATTTTCAGCTACTGGCGGCGGAGTGGTGACTGTAGCTAGCAGCGAACGGCGGTTTGTGGTAGTGGTTGGAGTTGGTGGCGGAGCATGCGTGTTAAAAACTAAAAATATGAAGATTTTATTGAACCAAGGAAAACAATTACAACTTCAACATACTTGCAGAAGAGAATTCTACAAGAAGGGAAGAAAATATTAAAGAGAGGAAAAGTGGCTGCCTATTAGAGAGAGAAATATGAAAAGCTTAAGTGAACAAATAAGCTAGGTTGAAGGGTTTTATAATACCCTGAAACCCTAAACTTGAAATACAAACTGGGCCCTTAAATTAAATAACTCGGACGGGCCTAATAGACTTGAATGAGCAAGGCCGAAACCGAAGGCTTGAATAGCTGGGCCGAACAGATATAAGACCAAGAATATGTTACTAGGCCCTTCTTAACACCCCCCCTCAAGCCGAAGGATGGTGCACGTTGAGGAGACGTAACTTTTGGAGCAGATTGTGATGTTGAGCCCGTCCAAGGGCTTTTGTAAAGATATCTGCAACTTGCTCACTCGATTGAACAAACTTTGTAACTATGGTGGCATTTTTGACAAGATCCCATACAACATGACAGTCGATTTCTATGTACTTCGTCCGTTTCTGAAACACAGGATTTGTAGCAATATGAAGCGCAGCCTGATTATCACAAAAAAACGAAACAGGAGTAAGACCGATAATACGCAAGTCAGAAAAAATGCCAAGAACCCAAACAAGCTCTCCACAGGCAGATGACATTGCGCGATATTCGGCTTCCGTAGAAAACTTAGAAACAGTGGCTTGTTTCTTTAAATGATTTTATCAAGGTGTTTACTTAATCGATTTATACAATGATATGACAATAATAAAATGGCGGTAAAGTAAAGAACACAAAGTTTGAAAGGTTCGTTGGGTGGTGTAATACCAACTACGTCCTTCTTCCCCTTGAACACTTGGAGGCAATCTACTAAAATGATTCTTGAAGAATCATATAGAAACTTCTACACAGTAGGGAGAGATGGCTATGGATGACTTGAGCTCCTTGGTCACACAGATTTTTTCTACAAGACACTTCTATCCTCTTTTTTCTTTCACCCAGAAATAATGCAAGTATCCAACTTCGACTTCACACAGATTGCGAGGCTTGGATGGAGTTTTTCTAACAGTTTGTTTGATTTTAGGAAAGTTCAAACAACTTGGAATATCTCAATAATAGTGTAGGATTCTTCTATGAAGAGGTTTGAGATATTTTCGACTGTCTTGGAATGTATAGAAAAAGCTTTGAAGAATTTTTGCCTAAGAGATTTGTAAGCTTCTTCTTTCAAATAATTTCAGCAGAGTTTTGGCTCTTTGTGCATAAACGTTGTTGTTTAGGGTTTGTTGAAGGTAAATATTTATAGAGATTTCTTGGGAATTGTTCGTTGGACACATGCAGGAGCGTGTCTTTCACGTGGTGCATTAAATAGTCTTTTTCTGACATTCCTGAAATTCTGTTGGTTCTGATTGAACAGGAGCAGGTTTTGAACTCCGATTTCTGACAGTTTAGTCAAAAAGTGGCTTGTCCATAAGTCACAATAGCTTATCACATTTAATGCGTCTTGAATTTATTTTCCGTTGGAAATAAATGTCCGTTGATTGCATTTAAGTCCTTCATGACTTGAGAATTTTTTTCAGGTGAAGAATCATATAGAAACTTCTACACAGTAGGGAGAGATGGCTATGGATGACTTGAGCTCCTTGGTCACACAGATTTTTGCTACAAGACACTTCTATCCTCTTGCTTCTTTCACCCAGAAATAATGCAAGTATCCAACTTCGACTTCACACAGATTGTGAGGCTTGGATGGGGTTTTTCTAACAGTTTGTTTAATTTTGGGAAAGTTCAAACAACTTGAAATATCTCAATAATAGTGTAGAATTCTTCTATGAAGAGGTTTGAGATATTTATGATTGTCTTGGAATGTATAGAAAAAGTTTTGAAGAATTTTTGCTTATGAGATTTGTAAGCTTTTTCTTTCAAATAATTTCAACAAAGTTTTGGCTCTTTAAGCATGAACGTTGTTGTTTAAGGTTTGCTAAAGGGTACTATTTATAGAAATTTCTTGGAAATTGTCTGTTGGACAGATGCAGGAGCGTGTCTCTCACGCGGCGCATTAAATAGTCCTTTTCTAACATTCTTGAAATTCTGCTGGTTCTGATTGGACAAGAGCAGGTTTTGAACTCTGATTTCTGATAGTTTAGTCAAAAGGTGGTTTGTCCACAAGTCACAATAGCTTATCACATTTAATGCGTCTTGAATTTATTTTCCGTTGGAAATAAATGTCCGTTGATTGAATTTAAGTCCTTCATGACTTGAGAATTTTTTTCAGGTGAATCTCTTCGTTGAACGCTTGAGTAGCTTGAACACTTGATTCATAACTCCTGAACTAGTTCTTTAGCGCTTGACAGACGCTAAGACCAAATCTTCATGTTCACTTGATTTCAGACGCTGATCTTCAACTTCATCTTTGATAGACTCGCCTAGAATTCTATCATAGACTTAGTATCTAATACTTAGTCTAAAATCTACAAAGAGAAAATTTACAAGCCTAACAAAATTACATCTTTCAAACGCATATACAAATCTTCTATGAAAGCATAAACTTACATTTTATTTGGGGGCTAACATAAAATCCTAATTGGCATTATCAAAACATCTAACATGAAATTTCTAACACATCATTCCAGATTTCTTCTAATTCTTGCAATTGTAACTTCCTTGTGACACCAGCACCATCTAATTTCATGTTGAAATGCTTAATCACCCAATATGCTCTGTGTTTCAATTCAACAGGAAGATGGCAAGGCTTACCAAAAACTAAACGGAACGGGGACATACCAATGGGTGTTTTATAGGCCGTGTGATATGCCCATAGAGCATCGTCGAGTCGCATACTCCAAACTAAGAATCATGAAACAAATTTGGCCAAACTAAACCACTTTCAAGCACCTTAAGATCGGTGTGTTTGGGACCAAAATGTCCTCCACATGTATATGAGTAGCAGAATTTAAGGATTGAGGGAGTTTTAGTCTTAGGTACGCACCTTCGGATGACTTGATTAGAACAATGTTTCCACAAATAAGGATCGTCCCACGCATAATATTTAGCATGACTATTTACTTTATTCTTTTGAGCTCTAGACCAATCATCAAGTAAGGTCTTACTAACTAAGTAATTAACTATATCAACATACCATGGATTTTTCAGTTGAGTTGCAAAGAGATGCTCGTTAGGAAATTCATCTCGTAGGGGCAGTGGCTCTTCACTCAAGACCAATCTACTTAGGTGATCCGCAACAAGATTTTCAGCACCTTTCTTGTCTCGTATCTCCAAGTTAAACTCTTGCAACAACAAGATCCATCTAATGAGCCTTGGCTTAGCCTCCTTCTTAGTGAGTAGATATGAAAGAGCTACATGGTCAGAATAAACACTTTAGAACCAAGTAAATATGAACAGAATTTTTTTAAAGCAAAAACAATAGCTAACAATTTTTTCCTATTGTCGATAAATTGCATTGGGCACTGTCATGTGTTCGTGAGGCATAGTATGATGACATGTGCAACTTTCCCCACTTTTTGTCCAAGCACTGCGCCTACAACATAATTACTAGCATCGCACATAATCTTGAAGAGAAGATTCCAATTCGGTGGTTACACAATCGGGGCTGAAGTGAGCAAATTCTTTAACTTGTCAAATGCACTTTTACATTCTTCGCTAAACTCGAATTCCACATTTTTTGAATCAAGTTGCACAATGGTCTACTTATCTTCGCAAAATCTTTGATAAAGAGTCGGTAGAATCCTGCATGTCCAAGAAAAGAATGAACTTCCCGCACACTCACGGGGTAAGGTAAAGATTTGATAACATCTATCTAAGATTTGTCTACCTCTATACCCATAGAAGACACTACGTGACCTAAAATATTACCTTGTTCAACTATAAAATGACATTTTTCATAATTTAGAACAAGGTTTGACTCTATGAATCTTTTCAAAACTTTTCCTAGATTAGCTAAACACGAGTCAAAGGAATCACCATGAACTGTAAAGTCATCCATAAATACCTCTATGATGTCCTCAACAAATTCCGAAAATATGCTAACCATGCACCTTTGAAATGTTGCTGGAGCATTGTAGAGGCCAAAAGGCATACGCTGGTAGGCAAATGTCTGAATGGGCAAGTAAAGGTCATTTTTTCTTGGTCTTCGAGTGCCGCCGGGATCTGATGAAAACCTGAAAAAGCATCAAGATAACAAAAATAAGCTCGACTAGCTAACTATCCTAACATCTGATCAATAACAGGGATAGGGAAATGGTCCTCGTGAGTAGCAGAATTCAGCTTCTTATAATCTATACAAACTCTCCAGGTTGGAACCAACTCACTGAGAGGAAAATGGTCCTTGCAAGTAGCAGAATTCAGCTTCCTATAATCTATCCAGAATCTCCACCCGTTTTAAACTCGGGTTGGACCAACTCACCAAGAGGACTAATCGTGTGCAATAATAAAGTGGACAATTACGTTCGGGATATCAAACCCACAGAGACTTGTGTTTTAGCAAAAACAATAAATTAAATCAAGCAACTTGTAAAATTAAAGTAAAAGAATTGTGAACTTATAACTAGGCCAGGAAATAAAGATATGTGAAGAACAATAGATAAAAAACAACTATGACACATGCGTCGACATAAATTAATCAATTATCATTATATAGATATTCTTGTATTTCAGATAAATATTGCTAAGGTGCAAAATTCCTTAAGATTATTATGAATTCGATCCCTCTGTGTTGGTAACCTATGCTAGATTGGTGTAGCAATCTCTCTTGCATCATTAAGAATAGAATTTCCCCCGGATAAATCCGGCTAACAGCATCTGGAGTTGTACAATTAACTTGGAAGATGTTATTAATCCTTTTTGCTCCTTAAATTGCTTTCTCCCGAACAGATAATTTAAACATGAAATCATACATTTGTTGTCCAAACCCTTGAAGCTTTAAGAACAAGATTATAACACAAAGCAATATAAATCATTCATACAAAGAATACTTTTATAACTCAAAAAATTATAATTCGGCCTAAGCATGGCCTTAGTCTACAAATTTAGCTACTCATAATGGAAAAACTAACTAAAGAATTCATAAAAGTAAAGAACAAAGAAGAAAAACCCCCTATGGTGGTATGGATCTTCGTCTTCTTGCTCTTCCAAAAGATGTATTTCTGGACTCCAACTCTTCTCTAATCTAACTCTAAAATTTGTATATAAAAGTGATGTAAAATACTCTCTGTCGTCACTCAATTTCTTGTCTCTAAACCCTGCAGAAACATCTAGTATTTATAAACATAAGATTGGGAGAATCCTTTTAGGTTTAGAATTTGAAAATTTCCAAAACTGCTCATCACATCGCCTATGTCCGAACGTTGTGATGCCTAGCGTCCGTACATTATACTGCTCCCACGTCCGAATGTTGAAATTCTAGCATTCGTATGTTGATTTCAGAATGTTTCTGCTTTTTGCTCCAAATTTCCTTCTTTTACCGTTTCTTCACCCTTTTTCCTCAATTGTTATGATTCCAACCTGAATACTCAAAATGGACAAATTACACGCATATCTGGTATAAAATCATGCTTAAATCAATAAAAAAACATATGAATAAAGGATGACAAAACACGTAATTCTCAACCTTATCAACTCCCCCAAACTTACACGTTGATCGTCCTCGAGCAATGATATAAAGAAACATAACCAAAGGAAGAAAAAAAACAAAACAAAAGATAAACTCACTTTTGTCGAGTGAACGATTGCACTTAGCATTTACAACAAGCCTTTAAACCTTTTTGTTACCCAAAAGGGAGGAGTATAGTCTCATGAGGGTTCTCAGATGATATACCCACAAAAAATCTAGAAAATTTCAGCCCCCATCCAATCAATACACATCAATATAATTAACAAGAAAAATAATGGCACAAAATCATCCTTTTAAAGCTAAAAAATATATCAATACATATCAAATAATTGATCATGTTACACCAATACTCGAAAAGACTCCAAAGGGTATAGTGAAAATAAGTCTAAGGTATTATAGTCGAGAGACATCCTTACCAATTTCTGGACATTAATCCCATATATATCAACTTCCAATTACTCACATGGCACAAGAATCATAGAAAACCTCATAGCCATTTAAATACCATTACTTCAAACATTTAAACTTTAAACTCATATGAAACTTTCATTAAATTCATCAAGGTTAGACCATGCGCAATGTTTTATTCCATTAGGCTTTCTATGGAACCCATGTAGCAAATTTTAGATCAATGACTCCCAAACTAGATAGTTTTAGGGCATTAAGTGTAGAGACACTCTTAAATATTTAATCACTCGAGCCACAAAATAAAACTAGATCTTTCATTCACTTAACTTTTTTTGACTTGAGCTTAACTCAAATTAGCATAATAGTATAATATGTGGGCATATGACTTTTACCTCCAATACATATTAGCTTGACATGTTTGGTCATACTAAAATTCAACCTTATCAAATCATTATTAAGCATATAAAATTAACTAATCAACTTATAACCTTATGAAAGAATCTAAGCCAATATTTTCGGGACAAATTCCTTAAATGTTTAAAGATGGTTATCTACTCAACTCCTCTACCCTTGACTTATGTGCAGTGTGAATCATCTTAGGAAATCAATCTAGTCTAGGGTTTCCACGAGCAATTTCAAAGATATCAAATTATGTCATGAAATCATGCCATTTTTTCAAGTTAATCAATCTCAATGCATCAATTAGAAGGACCAAAAAAGTTTCATACTTGATTTTCTCAACATAAAAGCATATAAACATGGTAGCAAATAACTTTCCCCAAACTTGGGCTCAAATTAAGATTGCATAGCAATTATCCACATATAAGTACTATACCATACCCCCAAACTTAAATCCAACATTGTCCTCAATGTTGTCTTTGGCAAAGCATAGAAAAGGTAAAAAGGAAGACTTACAACCAAGGATGTTGAAAAACATCATTCATCCTCAAATGTATCTTTAAAAAGCTCCAACTCCTCTCGAGTAGAATAGGCACCTCATATCATGGGATCAATTGCTCATCATATCTAAACTTCATCTCAATCAAACCATCAAGCATAAGGAAAAAGACATGCCAAAAGTGCATGAATCACAAGGAAAACAAAAGAAAACAAACAACCTAAAAAAACTAAGAAAAAGAAGAAGAAAAAAGAAAAGGTAGGATACAATTTCATCAAAACCGCACCTCCGTGTTGGCGTTGCGGGCTCCTCATCATCGGTGTCATAATCACTTTCAACTTCGGGCAAGCGGTGGAATGCGGATATGGGTCGATAAGAGAAATATGCCTTCCCCGCGGATCGGTCCATGGCAATGGCTAAGTCACTTTGGTATTTTTCCAAAAATCTCATATTAGCCATCGTGACGGATTGTGTTGCCCTTATCTCTTTTTGTACTTTCCTCACTAGATCAAGCTTTTGTGCAGTAGTCTTAAGGGAAATGGGTGGGGAGGTTTTCTTAGAGCTTTCACCCCTCTCGTGGGCAAATCTAGGCAATGAGGCCTTTTCTTTTTGCTCTTCCCTAAATGCAATATCTAATCCTTGTTTTTCGAAACCTTCATCACTCTCTCGCCTTACCTCTTGCTTGAGGCATAAAGTGCAAATCAAGACGGAAAAATAAGTAGAAATTTTCTTGTTGAGGGAAGGGTTGACCATATCACCTCCCATCTTCCTTACTTGGTTCAACAAACCATCAAAGAATAAGTTGTGAAAAATCCACTTGCTTCAATGTCATAATGCAATAGATCAAAAGGGCTCTCTCTTTGTTAACCGAAGACCGGTTACTAGTAGGTAAAACACAAAACCGAATAAACTCAAACTAAAAGAATGCCTCTGGTTTCAACTCCCTCGGTAGTATTTCGTTCTGTTTGCACTCAACTTAGCTCCTTTAATTGCAATCTCACTCAACACCATATTCCAATCCAAGATTTTTGCCTCGTCTTTATCCACCAATGTTTCATATGAACACTTTGTAGGTATGGGGAGTTTCATGTTTTCATTCAATTGCAACTTCAAAAAATCTTCCTCTACCCCTCTTACCTTAACCTTGTACACCCCGTTTTGGAAATTCTCTCTAGACTCTACGCTTGCACTATTGGCATAAAACTCTTTTACCCATGCACGCACAATCATCCTCGGGGTGGTGGTAAAGTATGATAGAAACAATTGTTGTCTTGTAGTTAGCACAAACGTCTTTGTAATGGCGATGGATCTTTCCTTGTGTAGCTCATAACCTTCTATCCTCTTGCAAAATTGTTGAATTTCGCTTGATTCATTCTTTGGAGGACTAGCCTCTTTCTTAACACCCTTATCCTTCTTCGTCCCAAACTTTCTTGTTAGATGTTTTTATGATGACAATTAAAACTTTATGTTAGACCCTAAAACAAAGTAAGTTTATACTTTTGTAGAAGATTTGTATAAGCGTTTGAAAGTTTATAATTTTGTTAGGTTTGTAGTTTTTATCTTTGTAGATTATAGACTTGGAATCTAATACTTAGTCTAAAATCTACAAAGATAAAAATTACAATCCTAACAAAATTACAAACTTTCAAACGCTTATACAAATCTTCTATGAAAGTATAAACTTACATTGTTTTGGAGTCTAACACAAAGTCATAATCAAAACATCTAACAAGAAATTCCTAACAATTTCCCCCTTTTGATGATGGCAATACTTACTCTTTTATAGTTCAAGAGTTAGACAGCCAAAATACAAATGTTAACGTTAAAAGGTTAGATACAGTTAGTTAAGGTTAGTTTAAGCCTCAACGAGATATTTTAGCTGAAAAATGCACTTCATTATATATCAAGAATAGTACAGCCATTACAACTAAAATATCAAAAAAAATAAAGAGACAAGAATATAGATAATGAAATGCAAAGACTCTCAATGTCCTGGTTGAGCGTTGAATCTCCTATGCATTTCAGCTTTGATCACTTTAGAAAGATTTTTTTCAAGTGTAATCATTGCCGCATGATCTTTGTCTATCACGGTTTTCTTTTCTTTCAGTTGTCTCTTCTTATAAGCAACAAACTACTTATCCCATTCAGTTGGGTCAACACTAATGTGCCCAAGACATATCCTGAATGCTCTGTTGAAATATGTCATCTTCTTCTCCTTAGCTACAAGCTTTAGATCGGTAGGCTCTGGAAGAGGTGCTCGTTCAATTGGAACGTCAAATTGTTCAAGATACACTTGAGAAGGCACTGGTAAATCGGCATTGAACGCTATTGGAGGGAACCCAGACACTCCACTAGGCACTCCAGAAGCAGCTACCCATGATGGGTATCTTGACTCTCTTTTGAGCAGAGGAGGAGGAGGAGAAATTTCTTGACGCTTCGGCGGAGGACTCTGAGCTCTTGAACTAGACGCTTTCCTCTTTTCCCCCTTATTGCCATCATCAATCTTCAGAAAATGTTCTGTGATAATACTGACTTGATTAACAATTTGAGCCATAGAAGCCGCTAGATCATCGATGCGTCTGTCAAAATGCTCCTTCACCGCAATCTGATTTGCCCGATTAGTGTCAGCCATTTCCAGAAATGCTCTAAGGCTATCAGCAACCACAGTTTGAGCAGCTCCACGCATACGGGCAATCTGAGTGTCCACATTTTGTGATTCAATTCTGGCTAATCGGTCTTAATCCAGTGGAGAGCCTCTGTATTATGACTCGCTTGATTGTGAACTTCTTTTAAAACTTTGTGCAGTAGAGGAACAAACTCTTGACCAATATTAGAAGTAACCATTTGAGAAATTGGTCGCTTGAACTTGGATGAGGACTTTAATGATTCAAGAGATGGTTGATGTGCTAGATCAAACATTGTGCCTTGCGCTTCGATCGGAAGATCAGCAACATCAGGAACATAAGCGTCAAGAATAATCTCTTGTAGAGACCCTTGAACCTGTTCCTTTGCACGCCCAGAAGTACTTGCCGCTTGAGGTTCAGACTCTTCAATAAGCTTAACCGGTATTTCCTCAGGCGTTGACATTATTGGATGAAATTCAGCAAATTGAAAGTTTAGCCTGGCAAACGCTGTACTAGCGTAGAAGTCCTTTGCACTATCAAGGAGTTCACAAAGTCAATGATATGGTAAACAAGTCCCTTGGACAAGAGTGCGAAGTGGACTATCAATGGCCCTGACCCACATAGGACCCATGATATCCAGCACATAGGTGGAAAAAATCCTTGACTGCGCTTTAGGAATCTGAAAGAGTATATCTGGGCAGTAATGCAAGGCAAATACAATAATTGATCAGTTGGAAGACGCTGAAGGCGATCCGATTCAGGAACATAAGTGTTGTAATATTCTTCCAAGTACGAATAAACGGATTGAGCGATGCCCTAATTTTATTCCAGCAACGAGAGCACATAAGAATAGCGTTCGCTCACTTCTTTTCGGATAGATGGGAGCAAAGGATATCCCTGCAAAGAATGAATTCAAGAGCCATTTGGTTTGAGCAGATTTCCAGTGAAGATTTTATCAAAATGCAGTATTGGAGACATGATCTTGATCATCTGCCTCAAGTTTCTTCACAGTGGCTAGGAGTGATGGTTAAGTCAGATACAGGTGTACTGCCACTGGTTGACGCTTGGCTACAGAAGCAAAGAGGAGTTTTTGCAAGTCTAAGCAACGCTTCATGTGGAAATCTCTCAACTGGTTGTCAGACGCTTGGTAACTGATTAATTGGTCCCACTCTCTGTTGACGCTTTTCCAGGCAATACTTAACAAACTGACACTTTTTGTCATGCATGCCTATGCCGAATAGATGAGAGGCAATAACTAACTCTTGAAAAGTGTACTTTGTTACCTACATACGCTTTGTTAGAGTGTATGCCCTCAAATGCCATAAAGAGGATAGATTTATAGGGCATTAACTTGTAACTGAATAATATCCTTTTATTATATATAAGGCATTATCTTGTTGTTTTCTTATAGGCATTTGTAAGATGTTCATAAACAACGTAAAGTCCTTGATTATAAGGCAAACCTTCTACTTCCTATGGGATAGGAAGAATGGCACTAAAAGGTTTTGATCCTTATTCTCTAAATAGGATTCGCAAGTCTAAGAAAGTATTTGACTGGACATCAATACAGAACAGGGACTTATATGATATAAGTTTCGATAGAGAAAGTGCCAGTCGAACACTATGGGAATGCTAGTGGGAACTTATGTCATGGACATATAAGTTAGACTAATATGTTCGAACACGGCTCGCATCAGTTTCATCACATGGGTATTCACTCACTGACAGTCAATGATGAAACTGATAAGTTGTGATAGGTACGCGTGAACCTTAGACCTGAGGAATCGAGTTGAAGATGTATTTGTGACATCAAGTCTATCATTAGAGTAGTTAGATCCAATTCACCCTTTGGTGGGATCGACCTCGAAGTGCGACTTGATGGGCAAGTAGCATTGTTAACTGATTAGCAAAAATGGGATTTATTCTCTCATAAGTAAATGAGCTAAATATCCTATGCAATCATGAATGAGTGAGGTTAAAAGTCTTTGGCCAAAGCATCAAGTGACCTTGACTCATTATGAGCTACGCATATGGTCAAGTCATGTGAGTTTGACTAAAACCATGACTCTCACTTGACTGGGATATAAGAATAAAAGATTTATACACGTACGGTATTCACAGCGTATATGGTTTGGAATGATCCTATTCATTCGTTCTCAATTGGGATAAGATGTGAGCCACGTGACTGGCTAGGTGTTACTCACATCCTTTTGGTTTCCTCCCAATTTCCTTTTGAGACGAACCTAAAGAGTCGCGCTTAAAGGAATGCAAAAAGAAAATTATGGGAAAAAGACTTGAGAGAATTTTCTGTATTGGATATCGGGATTAATTAATTAATCATTAGATAATTTAATTAATTAATTAAGTTAATAAATTAATTAACTCCTCATGGGAATTTAATTATAATATTAACATGAATTTAATTGATTATTTAATTTATTTATTTATTGGATAAATAATATTAATTATTTAATAATTAAATAACCAAAGTTGGACAAAAGCCTGGGGGCTTAAAAGCCCTCAAGTGGGCGTCCACATATGGGGTTATTGGTGCCTAGGTTATTGTTTAATATAGTAGTATATATATATATATATATATATTACTTAGTGAAAAAAAAAACTAGGTCAAGAGAATTAACTTACAAACTTTCTCTCCAAGTCAAACTCTCCTCCCTTTCTCTCTCACTCTAGCCATCCATCAAGGTGAAGAAGAAGAAGGAGATTTTCGTTTTTGACTCCGGCGTGGCAATTTAGAGACAGCGACGGCTTTGCTGTTCGAGAAAGGATTGCAAAGCTTGTTCAGATTTCAACATACGCGAGAACGGTAATTAATTTCATAAAACCCAATTTAAATACGAGAAATAGAGATGAGCCACTGGGATTTAACTCTTATTCTTCTGCTGCATTTTTGTTTTTATGCAATTTTTTCCAACACGCTTCACACCAGTTTGCTTCATTCAAGCAATACTCTGCTCCAGCATTGCAGACAGCCTTGATGCCTTCATGGTGAATGTCTCTTATTGATTCAAATCGATGCTTGTCTGTTTGATAGCTGGCATTCCATACGCAACTGAAATAGTCATCAGCTTCTTCTTGTATCAAAACAGTAAGAGACGTTGGACGGTCACCAACGTAAGTGCGTTTGTTCTTCCATAGACGAACTAAGTTAGCTGAACTCAGATTTGCAATGCTGTGCACCACTTTTGGAAAATGGGTATACCCTTCTTTGTTCAAAATTTCTTCAGAAGGATTGAGAAACTCCACTGGTAGACGTTCGTAGACTCGGATTTTGAAGTTTCTTGGTGCGAAGCCAGATGGTTTGCTATGCCCCATATCTATGAAGTACACTAAATCTACATCTGTGCTAGGAGTTCTCGCATTTGTACGCTTCTCATGAATCAAAATGGAAGTCAAAATCTGATCTACCTGTTCATTGGCAATGGCCAAAGAATATGCACGCTCGACATTAGTCAACTCCGAGCTGAACAACATTTCCCAAATAGAGTGATCACGCTCTATTAACATGGCCACTTCATTCTCCGTAACTATGTAATGCTCTTCATTGAATCCAATAGGAATGAAATCTTCTTCATGAGCTGGTGGCATATAATTGATCGAATGATCAATAGTCTTGATTGGATCCAGCTTGAAGAACTGCCTAGGTTTTGTAACGTCCTCAGCAATACTCTAACCTACTGAGCTTGCCTCTATTATAACCTTGGAGGTGAGTGATGGTTGGACCCCTTCTGTAATAGGTTCCTCAGTATTTACTGCAATGCTCGAACTTTCAGCGAACACTTCTGTTGTAATGTCCTTGGCAATAGCCACCACTTCTTCTAAGTCAACATCCATGTGGACATCAATCGGTGCTTAAACAACAGCTATAATAAGAGTTGTAGCAAAAGATATATTCTCTATGAGAGGAGGATCATCTACAGATATAGGAAAAGGAATGTTGTGGGAAGAATTAAACTTACCCTGAGAACTTGTCTCAACAACTAATGTTCCTTGAGCGCTTGGCTCAACAGTCTCAGGCTCTTCAGGACCAGGAGCAGATGGACGCTTGCCTATTCCTCAGGTTCTCTTGAATATCTTCTTTACATTGACCCCTTCGATTGGCTTGAGAGTCTTGACAGGAGCGACAGTTGGTTCTTCTTCAAAATTGATCTTCTTAATGATAGTTGCCAACTTCTGCCTTTTGATCAATGGAATTTTGTCCTCCACATCCTCATCTATCTCTTCATCATCGTTATCATCCTTAGGAGGAGATGGAACTATGGGAGCCTTGGGCTTTCTGGGAGCCCTCTTCTTTGTCACAGCCGGACGCTTCACATCTTCTTCTTGAGCCGGCCGCTCAACTTCTTCATCTGACACTTGGCGTACAACTTGGCACTCAGATAAAGGTCTTGCAGTACCACCAACTCAGGGAGGATTGAGGAGATTAGTCACTATTCTCTTCTCTAAAAGCTTGGTTTTAGCTAACGGCTGCCCAGCAGAATTAACACACTTTGCTCTAAACAGCAAGTCACTAAGAATAACTCTATAGGGTTTGTTTGTGGTGACTAAACAATCCCAAACCTGCCGAACACGTACTCACTCCAGTTGATCTTGATATCCAGGAGTGCGGCCGTCATCATCTGAAACTGCAGTGGGTTGACCTTGTCGAAAGTTCGCACCCTGCACTCGATTATTTTGCTGCAAAAGTCTGTGAATAGACTGTATTTTGGAACAATATCTTTCTTCTCGAAATGGGGCTTGTATGCTGCATCATCATATGCACGCATCTTAGACCACACTTCTTCAATCTAGCTATTAGTGATAGATTCCAAAGCCTCACCCTGGTTAGGCAACTTGAAGTTCTGGGCTATGGAGTCAGCAGAAAGAACAAATTCTTTTAGAGAGTTTTTCTTTGAAAAAGAGAAGAGGCAAGAAATGGATGTCTTGTCCTCTGAAAGTTTGACGTTTTTCCAAAAAGAATTTACTTCATCAGCAAAGAATTATGAATATTTGGTCAGGAAAGTTTGAAGCCCAGCCTTGGCAATAGAATCTAGCATGTCCGTTATGTTGATCTCAGTTTGTTCATACAAATATTTCCAGTCCACAACAAGGCCTTCAGTGACCTTGATGGTGTCAGAAGCAACATTAACAGAATTCTTTGGTGACATTGAAATTCTTGAAAGAGAGAAAGAAAGCAGAGATTCTTTTTTAGAGAGAGAGAGAAGTTTTTTAGAGAGTTTGTGTAAAAAGTGAATAATCTTCTGCAAAAATTGGTTTTAAATGATACAGTTTGGAAATTTTGAAAATTGTGTTTTCTCGTCTCTTTACGATTTTGACACGTGTAAAGTTAATGAATCTCATCCTTTATGAGTTTTAACTGCGGACGCGAGATCGTGAAAAGTAGGTATAGTTACATTGGGTAACTCCCATATATAAAGGTTTGACGTCCGGTTAAAATTTTAAAAACGTTTGGTATTTTCAGAGTGTAATGCACGTGCTTATGATACATTAACACGTATATAAACACGTACTGACCCTGAACCATCATTTTGAAAAGTTTATAATTACCCGCCAGTTTGATGTGATAGGAGTGTGTAGATAAAGGTCAAAATAGATCTTTGAGTCTATCCATCATGCCACTAGTTAAAAAGGTTATGCATGGGTTTTATAAAAGTTTCTATTAAATGTTGAACGGAATATGTTCAACACTCAACATTCTTTTGTTAGAAGATTTATGTTGACGCTTGAAATTAAATTCTTTTTATTTTTGAGCGTTCAACGTATCATGCACAAATAATAATAAGCGTTGATGATCTACGCATATGAAAACAATTTTTGATCATTGACGCTTACAGATGTATACAAGTACAATTTTAAGGTTCCCCCAAATTTGATGACTTGCAGTGATTTTCAAGAATCTTTTAGACATAAATAAAGTGGATTTCCCCTAAATTATATGTCTAATGAAAGTATGAAGCAAAGTGAGAAAGCGTTGTTCGTTGAGCGCTTTGGTGAAGATATCTGTCAATTGTTTGTCAGTTCCAATAAAATGCATGGAGATATCTTTCTTTTGAACATGGTCACGAAGAAAATGGTATCTAATGTCAATATGTTTGGTTCCGGAATGAAGAACAGGATTTTGTGTCATGGCTAGGGCTCTTTAGTTATCCCAATGGATAGGGGTTGGACTTAGGATTATACCATAATCTCTAAGTTGTTGCCTCATCCATAAAATTTGTGCACAACAACTTTCTGCAGCTACATACTCTGCTTCAGCTATAGAGGTAGCTATCGATTGTTGTTTCATACTATGCCATGAGACTAACCGATCACCTAGAAATTGACATGTACTACTAGTACTTTTTCGGTCAATTTTGCATCCTGCAAAATCTGCATCTGAGTAACCAATTAGTTCAAATGGAGAGTCCCTTGGATACCATAAGCCCAAATTTTGTGTGCATTTTAGGTATTTAAAGATTCTCTTGGCAGCAATTAAGTGTGGCTCTTTAGGATCGGCTTGAAAGCGTGCACACATGCATACCAAAAACACAATATCAGGTCTACTAGCAGTAAGATAAAGAAGTGATCCAATGATACCTCTATAATTACTGATATCAACCTTTTTCCCACTTTCATCTTTATCTAACTTAAGCGTTTGGCTCATTAGAATCTTTGAAGATGATGTATTTTCCATACCAAATTTCTTAATCATATCTCTTGTATACTTAGCTTGGTTAATAAATATGCGATTAGGGAGTTGTTTAACTTGTAATCCTAAGAAGAAAGTTAAATCACCCATCATGTTCATTTCCAATTGTTCTTGCATCATTTTCGAAAATTTCACACATAGACGCTTATTAGTAGATCCGAAAATAATATCATCAACATATATTTGGACTAAGAGCATATCTCCGTTATTGGTAATTTTGAATAACGTTGTATCAACGCTGCCTTTTGAAAATCCTTTACCAATAAAGAAAATAGAAAGAGTGTCATACCATGCTCTAGGTATTTGTTTAAGCCCACAAAGTGCTTTATCTAGCTTGTAGACGATACCCTTACCATGGTTGTTGATGAATCCTGGTGGTTGCTCCACATAGACTTGTTCTTGGAGTTTACCATTCAGGAAAGCACTCTTTACGTCCATTTGGTACACTTTGAATTGGTTGAACGCTGCATACGCTAGAAACATGCGAATTGCTTTAAGACGGACGATAGGAGCATATGTCTCATCAAAATCAATACCCTCTTCTTGGCAATATCCTTGAGCGACAAGTGTGGCCTTGTTTCTTATCACAATGCCATCCTCATCCATCTTGTTTCTATAAACCCATCTAGTTCCAATAACTCCTTGGTGAGTTAGCCTTGGTATTAGCGTCCAAACCTTACTACGGTCAAACTGATTAAGCTCTTCTTACATGGCCTCAATCTAACTTGGATCGCTTAGCGCTTCATCCACTTTCTTAGGTTCCATTTGAGATAGAAAACTCACGAACATGGCCTCATTGAATGTAGCGGCTCTAGTTCTCACAGGAGCTCCAATATCTCCAATTATTTGCTCTGGTGGATGATCACGTAGCCATAGTCTATCTGGCTAGAATGGGTTAAAAGGTTGATCAGACGCTTGAGTAACTTCTTGCACAGGCGCTTGACTACCCTCTTGCGTAGGTGTTTCCAATTCACAAATCCTATTGTGCTCTTCATGATCAGCAGATCTTACATTGTCATTCTGAATATCCTTAAGAGTAATCTTAGGAGGGGGCACCAAGATTTCATCATCGTTGTCACTTTCATCAATAATGGTCTTAGACGCTTGATGACACAAATCTTCAACTCCTACATCATTAAAATTAACCTTACTCGGTTCTTGGTTAGCATCATCAAAAACAACATGAATAGATTCCTCAACCTTCGATTTGATCTTATTAAGAATGCGAAAATTCTTTTTATTTTTAGCATAGCCTAGAAAGATTCCTTCATCCGCTTTAGGATCAAATGTCTTTAGGGTTTGGGATCCATTATTATGAATAAAACATTTTGAACCAAAGACGTGAAAGTATGAAACATTTGGCTTACGTCTCTTCCATAGTTCATATGGAGTTTTCCCATGCTGTTTGTTGATCATGCAACGGTTTTGAGTATAACAAGCAATGTTGATGGCTTCGGCCCAAAACCTAGGAACAAGATTGGACTCTTCTAACATCGTCCTAGCGGCTTCCTTGAGCATTTTGTTCTGGCGCTCAGCAACACCATTCTGTTGAGGAGTTCTAGGGGCTGAATACTCATGATCTATTCTATTTTCTGCATAAAACTTCTCAACAACCTTGTTAGTAAACTCAGTACCGTGATTGCTTTTTATTCTTGCAACCTTAAGATTTTTCAATGTTGGAAGTTGCCGAATAAGCGTTGTTAGCTTGTCACGTGTTTCATCTTTGGATGAAAGAAATTCCACCCAAGTAAATTGAGAGAAATCATCTACTATTACCAAAGTATACTTTTTACCACTCACACTGATCCTTCTAACTGGTCCAAACAGATCCACGTGAAGTAGTTTAAGTATTCTAGAGGGAGATAGACAAGGCTTTCTCTTGAAAGATGATTTAACTTGTTTGCCCATTTGACAAGCGTTACAGAGACGATCTTTATGAAATGGTAGGTAATCCCTTTACAAGATTTAGCGTTATAGGTTAAGAGATTCTCTTAAAGTTGAGGTGATTCATTTTTCTATGCCATAACCAACCCATTTTAGATTCACTTTTAGCCACAAAGCATGTAGGGTTGTTATCTAATGTTGAACCCCAATCAACCAAACACACATTGTTTGTTCTTTTTCCTTTCAGTTTAGTAGATTTTGTCGTAGCGTCGTTAATATAGCAACAGTCACTTGAAAATTTAACTTCGAAGCCTTTATCACAACATTGACTTATGCTTAAAAGATTATGCTTAAGACCCTCAACATAATAAACGTCACTTATCATGATGCTCCCCATATGCATAGTACCTATACCTTTGGTTTTACCTTTGGAGTTGTCACCAAATACAACCTAAGGACCATTAGTAGCTCGATAGTTGATCAAGAGATCCTTGAAGCCTCTCATATGCCTTGACAACCCACCATCGATGTACCAAACAGATGTATCGGCTCTAGCTCTAGGTACCTGCAATCAAAAGGGAAGTTCTATTTCTTTTTAGGTACCCATTGTAACTTAAGTCCTTTCACATTAGTAGCGTTAGTCTAAATTAGAACTTTAGGAACCCATATTTGCCTAGTCTTCATTGCGGGGGGACTAGTCTTCTTGGGTTTCGGTTTGTGTTGTGTGTGCTTCTTAGGTGTATAATAATATCCTCGATTATAATAGTAATCATAATCATCATAGTATTGATAATATGACCTTGACCATTGTGGATATTGATGCTGGTATTTCCTTGGCATTTTTGGTGCTTGAAGTTTAGCGCTTGATTTAGAGTGGTAAGGTTAGCCTTTTGAGCGTTTGTATGAACCTTTTTTTGTGAATCAATTGCTTTCGTCTTTCCCTTGCCTGAGTCAGCATTGACTTTCTCATTTGGCCTCGCACCATTATCTTTCGACTCAACAGGTGTTTGACTCTTTGAACCTTTCTCAACAAAGACATTAGATTTGTTTGGTTGTTTACCGAATTTATTGGATCCTAAACCGGTCTTTTAACCAAACATTCTTGTTACTTCAGTCACATTGTCTAGTTTTCTTAATGCTTTAGACAATGATGAGATGATCTGGTCTGATTTAGCAAGTCTAGCTATCAGTTTAACTTCTCTCTTGACTATTATATCAAGATCACTTTTCAATTGAGTTATCTCACTCTCAAGTGATTGAGTGTTCTCAATGCATTTTTGCTGAACTTGCAATTCTGCCTTGAGCGTCACATTATCACCTTTGAGCGATGATATGATATTGAAGTGATTTGATATAATTTGGCGGCATCTTGACAATCTTTATAATATTCTTTTACTTTGTCAAGTAATTCTTCATAAGAGAGAGGATAAGCAATTTCAATGTTTACCTCAGGGGACGCTTCATCATCTCTGGCCATGAGACAAATAAGCGCTGAGTCATCCACTAGCTCATCATCATCACTGCTCTCTTCTAAAGACTCCAAATCTTCAGGTGCGGACGCTAGTTCTGACTCCGCTAGCAAACCTTGTTAGCAAAAGTTGCTCTTGAATTGGTTTCCATCCAAGAAATCCTGCCTTGATGGCTTGGATATGTTTGGATAAGGGCAATTTACCTGGTAGTGCCATTGCCCTGGTTTCCTGCAATTATAACAAAGATTAGTTTTCATCTTTTGTTCATTTGTTGACCTTGTAGTTTGTGGTTTTGAGACCACTGGCGCTGAGAGATTTTGTTGAGTAGACGCTTGGTACTGAATCGGAGCTGAGGGAGAAGGTGCAGAATATTGAGGCGCTTGATACTGTTATTGAACTGGATGAGGCGCTTGGAATGAACTTTGTCCTTGATGCTTAGGACCTTTTCCTTTCTTTTCATATTTTAAAAACTTTCTGAATCTATTCAGTAGCTCTAGTTCCTAGTCCTCACTTATATCTGACATTTTGCGTTTGTTACCCGATTTACCCTTGATTGATGCTATAAGCACTCCAGATTCTATCACTGGACTGCTTACTACATCGCTTGCTGAATTCAACTCAAACTCAAATGCTTTAAGTTTTGAAAAGGCATCTTCTGGAGATAGAAGATCCAACATATTTGATTCTCTCATAGCTGTTGTCTTCATCGATAATCTACTCGGGAGAATTCTGAAGATCTTAACCACAATTTCTCTATTTTGAAAATACATGCCTAAAGATGTTAGTTTCATAACAAGAACAGTAAATCTTATATGCAATTGCTCTAGTGTCTCATTAGGCAACATCTTGAAACCATTAAATCTTTCCTTGGCAATCGAACGCTTGTTCTCCTTAATTTGTGCTGAACCACCACATATTGTAGCTAACTTATCCCGTATTTCCTTAGTCGTAGTGCACGACTTGACCTTGTCGAATAAGTTATCGTTGTCACCAATGGCTGTATATAGAGCGTTCCGACCAACATTATCCAAATTTTCTCTTCGACACTCATCTGAGGACCACTCATGCTTTGGCTTCTCAATGTACCCATCTGGAGTATCTTCTGTGGCTTCAGGCGCTCTACTGATGACTTTGAAAATTTGAATTGGCCCATCTGAAATGATATCACATATTTCATCATCACATGAACATAAATATGTAAAAGCGTTGACTTTCCATGAGTCATAATCTAACTCGGACAACTTAGGTACTTTGGCGAATGCCATGAGAAGTTTTAAAGCAAGTAAATTTTAAAATAGGATCTAAACAACCAGTTATGCTTGGACATTTTAAAAAATTTCAACTTCTACAACATTGATACCACTTGTTGGTCCCAAGTGGATTACAAAAGGGTCTAGAAGGGGGGGTTGAATAGAACCTGAAGTCTTTTTCGACTTCAAAAAATTTCGTATTCGAATAAGTTTTCTCTTTTAAAGGTCCGCTAAAACCTTTAAAAAAGAAGACTTAAAATTATTCTGTTGTGCTAACCCTGATTATAGAATTGAACTCTTAACCGTATTTGGTTATAGTATGCAAATCTTGAGTCTAAGTTGACTTTATCAAAATAGCCTTCAAGTAGACGCTCAGCCAAGTGCCTATATTTTCAAGCGTCCAAAACTTATTTGAATACGAAATTTTTTGAAGTCGAAAAAGACTTCAGGGTCTATTCAACCCCCCCTCCCCCCTTCTAGACCCTTTCGTATGCAACTTGAGACCAACATTTCTCCTCAACATAATCTCCCTGATCTCAATCTCACCATACATGTAATTGCAATTCTCAACTTCCCCCAAACTCAGCCAATTCAACCTCAAACTGATATGACTCAACCACCAAACCACAATCAACCAATACCAAGACAAGATCACACAATAACAATATACAAAGCCCCACACGGCTGCCACAAGTAATGTACGAAGAAAAGGTCTAGCCAATAACTTATAGATTACAGGAAGCAGACTGAAAATTTCTGTAGCCCACGTTCGAAAGTTGGACCCTTCACGTCCGGGCGTCAATTATGGTATTTCTACCTTCGTCCTTCTTTCTCATTTTGAATGTGTAGGATGATTAACTCTTGTTTCTAGCAGCTTCTTATGGTCTTTCTGCATGCTAATGTGTGGTTATTGATGTATTAGGTATAGGTGATTGATGATTTGTGATAGATGGGTTTATATGGATGGATTTCTTGTATGTGAAGGATTGTATATGTTATGGATGAATATACTTATGAATAATTATGGAAGAATTGCCAATTATGGAAGGTTTATATGGATATTTTAGGCCTTAGATATTGATTTGGAGTAGGAAAGTATATTTGTTGCGAGTTTCTTGGAGAAGAAGAGTAGTTTTGAATGTTTTGGGATTTGAATACCCCCAGTTGTACACTTTCGACTAACGGGCTCCATGTTCGAACGTTGAGTATGTCACGTTTAGGCGTGAATGACGGAGACAGACTGTTGATTTTTCCAGGGACGATTTTTGAACGTCGGGTGAGTCACATTCTGGCGTCCTGATAGGAGATTTTTTTCATATTTTCTACCTTTTTCCCTGCACGAAACACAAAACAAAAACTCAAAAACAAACAAAGAAAGAAAAAATAAACAAAAAGGAACAAAACAAAGAAAGAAAACTAAAACAGCTCGGGTTGCCTTCCAAGAAGAGCTCTTTTATAGTCATTAGCTTCACTTTGTAGAGCCGACCCAAGTTTTCAGATCATGGAACGGACTAGAAGCCTTGTCCAATGTCCAATCAGTTGGTTCTTCATGTTGCAGTTCGGCAGTTTCAGTAACTGTTACTTGGTCCAAATCATCAAGGTTTCCATCCTTGCTACCACTCGTCTCTTCCTTACTTCTTTGTTTCCTTGGGTCGTTAGACATATGTTCCTGAGACTCTCCAGCATTAAAACGATCAAAAGCATCTAATGTAAAACAAGTATTATCATGAAGCGAATGCTTAAAAATCCTATAGGCATTTAATGTTACAAAACGCATATAATGTTACAAACCTTAACTATCACGTCTCCAATGGGTTTCTTGATAGACTTGTCCGCGAGTTGCAAAACTTATTGTTGTTGGCTTTGTATCCCCAAGTCCTAATTTCTGAAAAAGTGTCGAAGGAATTAAATTGATCCCAGCCCCAGAATCACAGAAAACTCTCTCGAACTTCATATCGCCAATAGTGCATGGAATGGATAAGCTTCCTGGGTCCTTGTACTTTTTTGGTTAATAATTCAGCACAGCAGCTAAACATGCTTCTGTCAAGCATATCGTACCCATTTCTTACCACCTCTGCTTGTTCGATAGAATTTCTTTGAATAGTTTTGTGAAGTCCGACATCTACAAAATAGCATAACTGGGGTTAGCTGCCTTGGACGTTCGAATTTTTGGAGACTCCACATTCGTACGTTGATCATGAAACATTCGAACGTCAATCTCCCCATATTCGGTCGTCTGAAGCGGAGCCTCCCATGTTTCTGGGATATCATCGGATATTCGAATGTTAGATTGACCACGTTTGGGAGTCCTGGGTGCATTTTTTACTTCTTTTCCGCTCCTCAGTGTGACTGCAAAACATTGCTCCTTCGAGTTTTTCTTTGTATCGCTTGGCAATGTCCCCATGCTTCATCCTGATATACTATTGGAAAGTTCCCCTATGTGATGTTGCATTTCCTTCATTCCCGTGACAACGTCCTTAAATATCAAGTGGAGTTATTTAAAGGACTCGTCGGATTTGCAAATGTGTGCGTCGAGCCTTTCATCAATGTTCATGGCTCTTCCTTGACCTTGCTGCTAAAAATGTTCTTGTCTTTGGGCATTGTTTGGCTGAAACGGTGGTCAAGGCGCTTGGTATGCTCCATAATTTCCTTGTGGTGGGTTATTTGGCTTCCGAGAAAAATCCTCGGCCCTCCAAAAACAGTTTGTGGTCTATGTTGATTCATATAGTTGACATCTGACATAACCTCTATTCCAACTCCTCTTCCACAGCCTCTTTTACTGCTACACCTTTTTAGGAGCGGGTGTGATCTCATCTTCCTCCTTAGGCTACAACTCATCCTCCCGAGCTAACTGTTCTATTTTCTCCCAGACTGATTTATTATCTAAACCCAGCAGATC
The DNA here is from genome assembly GCA_019426215.1 of Buddleja alternifolia. Classification (NCBI taxonomy): domain Eukaryota; kingdom Viridiplantae; phylum Streptophyta; class Magnoliopsida; order Lamiales; family Scrophulariaceae; genus Buddleja; species Buddleja alternifolia. Next base: position 20,292,246 of record CM033390.1, on the reverse strand, counting down.
ACCCTCGGCTGTAGCATTGAGTCGGTGCCTAATCGTAGACCTTACTCCATTATAAAAGTGTTGCACTTGTTCATCTTGAGGAAAGTGATGGTCTAGACACTTCCTAATCATTCCCTTGTACCTATCCCAACTGTTTGCTAACGACTCATTTTTCCTCTGCCTAAACCCTTTTATATTACTTCGAAGCTCGTTTATTTTAGAGGGTGGAAAAAATTTATTTAAAAATTCCTTTGCGAGCTCTCCCCAAGTGGTAATCAATTGTGAGGGTAAGGACTTATACCAAGAGGTTGCTTTATCTTTAAGTTAAAAGTGAAACAACATAAGTCGGACAGAAGGTCTCTGGGATTAAATTGCATAGTTAACAAAATATTTTCAAAATTTTCTAAGTGATCATAGGGTGACTCACGGGTTTCTCTATAAAAAGGGTCATTTTGTGCCATGGTAAAAAGATGTGATGGGATGTGAAAATTTGGTGATTGAAAAGGTGGTATGACAATAGGACCAGGTAAAGTATGTACCCTAGGTGGTTGACTACCACAAACTGATGGTAAAGGAGCCGGTGCTGGCGGCTGCATTGCTTGTAAAATGTTTTGGAGCCATTCGCAATTTTCTGGCAGATTCATATCTGGGAAATTAGCTGCCATGGCTCGATTTCTTCAGTTTGCTCGGATTGTTCGTTCAATTTCTGGATCAAATTTCTCGAGATGTCAGTCACGAGATCGGGTCATAAACCTGAAAAAGATATCAACGAAAAACAAAATTAAAACAGACTTAATATGAAAAACAAGAAAACTTGAAATAAAATAGCGATACTAAAAACAAACAAGTCCCCAGCAACAGTGCCAAAAACTTGATGCATGAAAACTCAATCGTGTATTTTATAGCAAGAGGACTGATCATGTGTAATAATAAAATGGACAATTAAGTCCGAAATGTCGAACCCACAGAGACTTGTGTTTTAGCAAAAACAATAAATTAAATCAAGCAGCTAGTAAAATTAAAGTAAAAAATTGTGAAATTATAACTAAGATAGAAATAAAGATATGAAAAGGATAATAGATAAAAAATAACGAAGACACATGATACAAATGAATCAATTATCGTTATATAGATATTCTCGTATTTTAGATAAATATTGCTAAGTTGGAAAATTCCTTAAGATTATTATCAATTCAATCTTTCTGTGTTGATAACCTATACTAGATTGGGTGTAACAATCTCTCTTGCATGCAGTAAGAATAGAATTTTTGTTAGGAAGTTTCATGTTAGATGTTTTGATGATGACAAGATAGGATTTTATGTTAGACCCCAAAGAGAGTGTAAGTTTTTATTTTCATAGAACATATGTGTAAGCGTTTGAAAGGTTGTAATTTTATTAAGCTTGTAATTTTTATCTTTGTAGACTTTAGACTAAGTATTAGATACCAAGTCGCTAGTAGAATTCTAGGTGAGTCTATTAGAGATGAAGTTGAAAATCAACGTCTGAAGTCAAGCGAAGATGAAGATTTTTTCTTAAGCGACTACTAATCGCTATGGACTGTTTCAGGACTTATGAATCAAGCGATCAAAGCTCTCAAGTGTTCAAGAAGATCAGATTCACCCGTAATAAATTTTGAAGTCACTAAGGACTTAAATGCAATCATTTAAATGGCATTTATTTCCAACGCAAAATAAATTCAAATGCATTAAATGCTTGATAAGAGCATTAAATGTGATAAGGATAGATTGTATACGGAGCAAGCTACCTATTGGCTAAGACTGTCAGAATTTCAGAGTTCAAACCTGCCACATCAAATTAGTTCAGCAGGATTTCAGGAATGTCAGAGAAAAGGTATGACTCACTCGCGCGTGAGAGGCACTCACCTACATGTGTCCAACGGACAAATCCCATGAAATTGCCTATAAATACCTTACCCCAGAAAACCCTAAATATATATGTACATACACAAGAAAAGTCAAAACTTTGCTGAAATTCTCTCTCAAGAAAAAGCTAAGAAACTCCATAGCCAAAATTCTTCCAAGCTTTTTGCATACATTCTAGACAGTCATAGATATCTCAAACATCTTCAAAGAAGAACCATACACTATTATTGAGATATCCTAAATTGTTTGAACTTCCTAAAATCAAACAAACTCGTGATCAAAAACCCTCAACATCATCTGTCTGTGTGAAGAAGTTGTTGACTCTACAAGCAGTATTTCTATAGTGAGAGAAGCTTATTGGTGAAGTTCTTCATTGGTACTGAAGTCTGTGTGATCAAGGAGCCCAAGATCATCATCTCCATCTCTATTTTGTAGAAGCCTCTGTGTGATCCTTCGATAATCAATTTAGTGGAATTCCTCCAAGTGTTCAAGGAGAAGAAGGACGTAGCTGGGATTACACCACCCAGTGAACCTTACAAATTCTTGTGTTATTTACTGTCATTTACTGTTTTATTATCTTACTTTATATTTTATCATTTATCCTGAAAAGGATAAGTAAAACGGTTAAGCGACTATTTGACCAAAACGAACGCTAAAGCTTTAAAAATTATTTTTGATGTGCTAACTCTGATTAAGCGATCTAAGCGTTACCCTACTTTGGTAAATTGCTAAAATCATTAAGTCTAAGTTATCTTTACTATAGCACCTGACCTAAGCGCTCAGCTCTCTAAGCGTTCAAATCTTTAAAAGTGATACGAAATTTTTGAAGTCGAAAAAGACTTCAGGGTCTATTCAACTCCCCCCCCCCCCTTCTAGACCCTTTCGTATGCCACTTGGGACCAACAAGTGGTATCAGAGTGGTTGAAGTAGAAACCTAAGCGTTTCCGAGCGTAATTGCTTGTTTAGATCCATCTTTCTAAACTTAACCGCTTTATTTTTTTAAATCTCATATTATGGCTTTTAACAAGATGCCTAAGCTAGTTGAATCAAACTATGATTCATGGAAACTTAGAGCATTTGCATATCTATGTTCATGTGATAATGAGATGTGTGATGTAATTACAGATGGCCCCATTCAGGTCATGAAAGTTGTAACTCGAGCCCCTGGAGCAACTGAGGCTACTCCAAATAGTTATGTCGAGAAACCCAAGTTAGAATGGACTCCAGAAGATCGAAAAAGAGCAAATCTAGATAATGTTGGACGAAACGCTCTATACTTAGCGTTAGGAGACAATGATGTATTGTTCAACAAGATCAAGCAATGTAAGATATCAAAAGAAATATGGGATAAGTTAGCTATCGTATGTGAAGGTTCAGCACAAATGGAGGAGAACAATCTCTCCATAGCCATGCAAAGATTTAAGCATTTTAAGATGCAGAACAACGAGACGCTAGAACAATTGGACGCAAGATTCACTTTGCTCATTACAGAGTTAGCGTCACTAGACAAGGAATTGACTAACAAGGAAATGGTCAACAAGATATTTAGAAGTCTTCCAAGCAAGTACTTGATTAAGACGGTTGCCATGAGAGAATCACAAACTTTGGAAACTCTAACTCCGAAACATGTGTTTTCAGAATTAAAGGCATTTGAGTTTGAACTAGGAGAAGTCAGCGACACAACGACTTCTACTTCAGCGACTGAATCAAGAGCCCTAATAGCTACTACTAAGAACAAGGGAAAGTCAGTCAGTGAGGTGAAAGCGATAGAATCGAATGAGGAAAAGGAAATGGCGTTATTGGTTAAGAAATTTAAGAAATTCCTAAGATACGAAAAGAGAAACCCTAGTGGATAGACCTCATTCCAAACTCCTCCTCCTGCACCAGCACCACAGTGTCAAGCGCCAGTGTATTCTGCTCCTCAGCCTCCAGCGCCAGTTCAATACCAAGCACCTCCGTCTCCAGTACAGAATGCCTCAGCGACAACAATTTCCAATGTTACAATTGCAGGAAACCAGGGCACTACCAAGTAAATTGCCCTTATCCAAATGTATCTAATCCCACAAGGCAAGATTATGCGGATAGAAACCAATTCAGGAGCAACCTTAGCCAACAAGGTTTGCTAGCAGAATCTGAGCCATTCTCCGCACCTGAAGAGGATTTGGAATCATCAGATGAAAGCAATGATGATGAGCCAACAAGCGACTCAGTGTTAATTTGTCCTATGGCAAGAGATGAAGAAGCGTCTGATAACTCGCTATCTAAGGTAAACAATGAATTATCTCATCCTCGTTCTTATGATGAATTACTTGACAAAGTAAATGGATATTATAAATATTGTCAAGATGCCACTAAGATATATCAAAATCACTTTGATATTATTTCATCGCTTACAAGTGATAAAATGATGCTCAAACTAGAGTTACAAGTTCAACAACAATGCATTGAGAAGAATCAATCGTTTGAGAGTGAAATTATTCAATTAAAAAGTGATATTGATATAATGGTCAAAAGAGAAGCTGAATTGATCGCTAAACTTGCCAAATCAGAACAGCTTGTCTCATCATTATCAAAAGCATCAAGAAAGCTAGATAATGTGACTGAAGTAACTAGAAATTTTGGTGAAAGGACCGGTTTAGGTTGTGATAAACTTGGTCAGAAATCAAAAGCGTCTAAGGTTACGGCAGCCAACAAAGGAAAAGGTGTATTCTTTGTTGAGAAAAGTTCGAACAATCAAACGCTGAATGAACCTAAGGACAATAGTAAGAGGCCAAATGAGAAGGTCAATACTAACTCAGGCAATAATGAGAAGACGAAAATGAATGATTCACAGAAGAAGGTTCATCCAAACGCTCAAAAGGCTAAAGATAAACCATCTACAAATGAATCAAACGCTAAGCGTCAATCGCCAAAAGCGACTCCTAAGCCAGTGCCGAGGAAATACCAGCGTCAATATCCTCAAAGATCTAGATCATATTATCAATACTATGATAATTATGATTATGATTATGACTATGATTGCAATTATAATCGAGGGTATTACTATACACCTAAAAAGCACACATAACACAAATCAAAACCCAAGAAGGCCAATCTTCCTGTAATGAAGACAAGGCAAATATGGGTTCCAAAAGTTTTAATTCAAACTAAAGTGACTAACATTGAAGGACCCAAGACAACATGGGTACTTAAGAAGAATTAGAACTGCCCTTTGAATGCAGGTACTTAGAGCCAACACCGATACTTCAGTTTGGTACATTGATAGTGGATCATCAAGGCACATGACTGGCTCAAAAGATCTTTTGGTCAACTATCATGCAACCAACGGTCCTCAAGTCATATTCGGTGATAACTCCAAAGGTAAAACCAAAGGTATAGGTATCATGTATAGGGGAAATATCATGATTAGTGATGTATATCATGTTGAGGGTCTTAAGCATAATCTATTGAGCATTAGTTAATTTTGTGATAAAGGCTTTGAAGTCAAATTCTCAAGCGACTGTTGCTATGTTAACGACGCTAAGACTAAGTCTACTAAATTAAGAGGAAAAATAACAAACAATGTGTATTTAGTAGATTGGGATTCTACAATTGAAAACAACCCCATATACTTTGTTGCTAAGAATCAAAATGAATTGGCTTGGTTATGGAATAGAAAAATGAATCACCTCAACTTTAAGGCAGTCTCTCAGTTAATATCGCTAAATCTAGTAGAGGGATTACCTAAAGGTTCCTTTCAGAAAAATCATTTATGTGATGCATGTCAAATGGGTAAACAAGTTAAATCATCTTTTAAGAAGAAACCATGCCTATCTACTTCTAGAATTCTTGAACTGTTGCATTTAGATTTGTTTGGTCCTATTCAAATCCTGAGTGTTAGTGGTAAAACGTATTCACTAGTAATAGTTGATGATTTCTCTCGCTAAACATGGGTAGAATTTCTAGCCACCAAAGATGAAACTAGTGTCAAGCTCACAGCGCTAATTCGTCAATTACAAAGCTCAAAAGATTTAAAGGTGACGAGAATTAGAAGCGATAGAGGAACTGAATTTACTAACCAATTTGTTGAGAAGTTTTGTACAGATTTTGAAATACTTCATAAGTATTCTGCCCCTAGAACACCTCAACAGAATGGAGTTGCCAAGCGAAGGAACAGAACGCTTAAAGAAGCCGCTAGGACGATGTTAGCAGAGTCGAAGCTATCAATACCGCTTGCTACACTCAGAATCGGTGTATGATCAACAAGCAACATGAGAAGACTCCATATGAGTTGTGGAAGGGACGTAAGCCTAACGTTTCATATTTTCATGTATTTGGTTCAAAATGTTTCATTCATAACAATGGATCCCAAAGTTGAAGGACCTTTGATCCTAAAGCGGATGAGGGAATCTTTCTAGGTTATGCCAAGAATGGAATGAATTTTCGCATCCTAAATTAGATCAAATCGAAGGTTGAAGAATCCATTCATGTTGTGTTTGATAATGCTAACCAAGAACAGAGTAAAGTTAATCCTGATGATGTAGGAATTGAAGATCTTGCCCAACAAGCGTCACAAATCAATTTTGGTGATGATAGTGATGATGATGAGGATAGTGAGATCTTTGTGCCCAATCCTAAGATTACTCTTGAGATTATCAATGATAAACTTGTAAGAATTTCTAATGATCAAGAAGAGAATGATCATCAAGAGTAAATTGGAACTGTGAATGATTTAGCGACTGCACAAGAGACAAATGAGGATCAAGCGATTGATGATCAAGAGTCTCTCAACCTGTTCCAACCAGATCGTAAATAGCTTAGAGACCATCCACCAGAGCTAGTGATTGGAGATATTAAAGCACCTGTTAGAACTAGGTCCGCAACAACGAATGAGTCCATGTTCGCAAGCTTCCTATCTAAAATGGAACCAAAGAAAGTGGATGAAGAACTCAGTGATTCAAGTTGGGTAGAAGCGATGCAAGAAGAGCTTGACCAATTTGAGAGAAACAAGGTTTGGACGCTAGTACCAAGACCAACTCACCAAGGAGTTATTGGAACATGATGGGTTTTTAGGAACAAGATGGATGAAGATGGCATTTTGGTAAGAAACAAAGCCAGATTAGTTGCTCAGGGTTATTTCCATGAAGAGGGCATTGATTTTGATGTGACATATGCCCCAGTAGCCCGTCTTGAAGCAATTAGTATGTTCCTTGCGTTTGCCGCATTCAACAAGTTCACAGTATACCAAATGGACGTGAAGAGTGCTTTCCTGAATGGTAAACTCCAAGAAGAAGTCTATGTGCAGCAACCACCAGGATTCACCAACAACCATGGGAAAAATATGGTCTACAAATTGGATAAGGCACTCTATGGCCTTAAACAAGCACCAAGAGCATGGTATAACACTCTCTCTATCTTTCTTATAGGTAAAGGATTTTCAAAAGGCAGCGTTGATACAACGTTATTTAAAATTACCCAAAATGAAGATATTCTCTTAGTCCAAATTTATGTTGATGGTATTATACTTGGATCCACTAATAAGCGATTGAGTGAGAAATTCTCGAAAATGATGCAAAATCAATTTGAAATGAGAATGATGGGTGGATTAACTTTCTTCTTAGGATTACAAGTTAAACAACTCCCTAATGGCATATTTATAAACCAAGCTAAATATACAAGAGATATGATTAAGAAATTCGGTATGGAAAACGCATCATCTTCAAAAATTCCAATGAGCCAAACGCTTAAGTTAGATAAAGATGAAAGTGGGAAGAAAATTGATATCACTAACTATAGAGGTATCATTCGATCACTTCTTTATCTTACCGCTAGTAGACCCGATATTATGTTTTTGGTATGCATGTGTGCACGCTTTCAAACTGATCCTAGAGAATCACATTTAAACGCTGCCAAGAGAATGCTTAAATACCTAAAATGCACACAAAATGTGGGCTTATGGTATTCAAAGGACTCTCGTTTTGAATTAATGGTTATTCAAACGCAAATTTTGCAGGATGCAAAATTGATAGAAAAAGTACTAGTGGTACATGTCAATTTCTAGGTGATAGATTGATTTCGTGGCATAGTAAGAAACAACAATCCATAGCGACTTCTACCGCTGAAGCAGAGTAGGTAGCCGCTGGAAGCTATTGTGCACAAACCCAAAATCGAGTCCTTCATTCTAGAACTAAACACATTGACATTCGCTACCATTTCTTGCATGACCATGTTCAAAAGAAAGATATCTCCATGCACTTCATTGGTACTGACAAACAACAGGCATATATCTTCACCAAAGTGCTCAACGAACAACGTTTTCTCACTTTGAGAAGTGAACTAGGTATGATTGATTTAAACGCTTAATCATAAAGCATCATATCCCTTATAGGCATATAATTTAGGGGGAATCCACTTTATTATATTGTTTCAAGCGATTTCAAAATTGAAATGAGTTATCCAATTTAGGGGGAACTTTAAAATTGTACTTATATCAATCAATAAGCGTCTATGATCAAAAATGATTTTCAAAGTCCTATGCATTGATCATTAGCGCTTATCTATTATGCATGACAAAATCAATCTCTAATAAAATTAAATAAAAATATCTTTTCAAAACGATTGAACTTTATGAAAATACTTCAGCGTTAAGAATATTCCCACTTAAACGCTAAGTAACTTTTTCTGAAATTCATGCATTGTTTTCATCGCTAAAAGGTAGCGTGTGGATAAGTCCAAAAGATAAGATTTGACAACTGCCCACGCGCTCCTATCAAATCAAATTCCTATAAATAGGTGGTTCAGTAACTGCGCATGTCTGGGTACGTGTCAGTGTACCACTAGGCGCGTGCAACTGAAGCTGAACATTTTCAAAGTTTATAGTTGTCAGCAGTTAACCTATTTTACCGCACCTTTTCAAATCCGACTTTATGACTAAATGGCTCAGATTTAATTTTTGTTATTTCCAACATTAATTTCTTGATACGTGGCATTCATCTAAGCTATTGATGAGTTACTTTTTGCCTTTATTTAAACCCTCCATGTTTTTACAGAAAAGCTTTATCACTCTCAAATTATCTCGCTGTAAAAACTCTCTCTCTCAAGGCAAAAGGGCTCTCTTTTCAAACTCCCCCAAAAAGCTTCAAACCTTCATCAATGGCGCCACCAAAATCCTCAAAATCTTCCAAATCGACCACCGAAAAATCTTCCAAATCTCAGAATCCAGTCACTGTTAATGCTGGATTTCTTGTGAATTGGGACTACCTTTATGATAACCAGAACTTTTCTCTGAGGACTGTTCTTTCTCTTGTCTAAGAATCTCGTTTACGCGAAACGATAACCTCCCATTCAAACATTTATGAGCAAGAAACCTTTTTCTTGAGTCTTTCTGTTTGCCCGAGAGACCTTTGTTCTCACTCCTCAGCTTCTCACTCCTCAGCTTTTATCTTCTTTACTACAACTGCCCAATGATGGAAGTCCGATAAGTCCATATTTTACAGTATTTTATGCCCCATTGTAATATGATTTGATCGTTACTTTGATCCTTTTTTATCCATCATAATGCTTTGATTGGTATATATTTTGTTTTGTAGGATAAAAGTTGATTTACGCATGAAAGACGAGAAAAGAGATCCAAATTGAGCTCGAAATTGAAGAAAGAAACAAAAGAAGATAGTTGACGAAAGATTTTACACAATGTTCAGATATAAATGAGGTTTTCGTCCTCTTACAGGCCGAATCCGATTAAGGTTTCTTCTTCAATATTGTAGATCTGTTTCTTAGCTTCGCGTAGCAACTTGAATCAACTCAATCCGACATTTGTAAAGAGAGTTATGATCAAAATACGAAAGCTGTGAATTCTTTTTTGAGACGACCGCGGCGCAGGACCGCGGTCCTGATTCGGAAAATAAGGTTCGCACTAATTGTGCCGCGGTCTGCTGATGTTTGTGCCGCGGTCCGATTCTCCTGCTGCCCTATTTTTTATATCCGCCGTTTTTGGTCTTTATAAGGCATTCTTCACTTATCAAAAGGCTACACATGCTCTAAAACACCAAGGGGGAGCCATGGGAAGTCCTAAGGAAGCTTGAAGAGCCATCATCATCCTCATCATCATCATTTTCATCATCAAAGCTTGGATTCACACTTTATAATAGGGAGTAATTCAACTCTTTCTCTTGATTAGTATTTCAATTATGTCTTATAGAGTTGTTGAATCACTTGTTGTTGTAAGTATGAGCTAAGTATTTTTGTGATTGGGTTATGTGAATACTTTGTGATGTTTTGTGTTTAATGAATCATTAATTTTCGGATTTATTACATTCTTGTTACACGTTTGATTTTATGCTTAATGCTTGCATATGCTTGATCACCATGTGTTTGATAAAATGCTTTGTCTTGAGACCGAGAGGAGATAGATAAACGGAGATCGAAAATCAAACATTATAACGTAACAATTGACTAGAGATAGAATCGATTGCGTTGTGTGGCTTTTTGTGATAAGATGACCCGATTGAATGTAGGATCTTCGTAAACAAGGAATTCCTTCGAACCTAAATGCATGTTAGTTAATTCAATCTTCACTATAGAGATATAGGAAGTTGTTAACTAGTATAGGCTTGTTATTTCAAGAGATTGAATAATAAATACATTAGGGGGTTTCGCCATAACAAGAGCATTCTAAAAATCCGGATAATTGAGAGTTCATGAACATAGAATAGAACATAGTAGGATCATAACCCAATCACCTCTTCCCATTTGATTTATTACCTTGATAATCATTTTAGTTGTCTTTGATTATTTTCATAGTATAATCAACCATCATTTTATAATTTGATTTAGCTTAGAGTTAGATAATATAGCAATTACGAGCATTGAATCCAATTGTCCCTGTGGAGACGATACACCCCGGGCTAAATAGTCCACTTTATTACTTTGCACGACCTAGTACACTTGCTAGGATTTCGCGTGTCAAGTTTTTGGCGCCGTTGCCGGGGACAATTGCGTTATTTGATATTGTAATTCACTTATCTTCTCTAAGACTAAGTTGCTGTTTTTCAAGTTGTTGTTTTTGTGTTTTTAGTTGCTGGTTTTGTGTTTTAAGATGCTGTTTTTGTTTTTTTTTAGTTGTTGGTTTTGTGTTTTAAGTTGCTGTTTTTGTTTTTTTTAGTTGTTGTTTTGTTATGTTTTTTTATTTTTTTATTTTTATTCTTGAATAGATGAGCATCAATGACTTTTATTGGTCAAAACAAGGATGGGATGAAGGTGCCGAATACGGGAGTCGAGTGCAAGATTTATGTTCGTGGTGTGGAGACGCTCATCATAGCGATTATTGTCAAGACTTGCCATTGAGTTATTATGTTATGAGAGATTAATGTGATAGGGACCCAAGTTTTGAGGAGTTGATGATCCAATGGATGAAGTCGAACGATGAGCGGTCTCAAAATCTCGAAGCATCTATAATGGAATTGCAAACACAACTCAACCAACTTTCCAACTTATTGGCAGAGAGATCATCAGACACTTCTCAGAGTGGCACAGAGGAGAATGATGAGGTATCCGATACAGAAGTTGAACAAGTTGTTGATTCGACACCACATTGTCTACAACCCATTGCTACACCAGCACTACCTTCAGAATCTATGTGTGATGAAGTAGATACAACATCACTGGAGCACCTTCAATTCAGCATTGGGATCCCAAAATCCACTCCATCAAATGACCAAGAAAAAGCATTAGAAATATTCAAGAATCCAACGCCACCAACCATCATATCTCTTGATTTCTTAAGAAAGTGCATCAATAACCAGAGAGATAGAGTGGTGGAAGTTGAAGACAAGGTTTACAACTTTAGTGGCCCGTTCGAGGCATACACTAAGAACCCAAGTGATACTACGGTTGAAAATGAGGAGATCCGAAGATATAAAAGTCACTGGGATATATCACCACTAAAGTTGTCAGAATCAAGGCTCAGGGAGTTACGCCTAGCCACATACTTATTAAAACCATCAATGGAAAACTCCCCATCTTTAAAATTCATTTTTAGTTATTTACAATTTTATTACATTTTTATAAAAGTGAATCTGAGCTCATATCTTAGTTTTTCAGGATTTGTGAATGTGATGGGACATGATAAGACTTTACGCAACTGGAAAAAGCACAAAAAGGCTCATCCCTACAAAGTTGGCATTGCTCCTTATGATCCACCGTGAGCAGTGCAAGGGAGTCGAGCTAATGACTTAAAACAAGCGCTTCGTGGGAGACAACCCACGTTTTACATGCTTTCTTTCATTCTCGTTATTTTTTTGTTTTGTTTTGTTTTGTTTGTTTCATTTTAAGTGTTCTTAGTTGTTTTGATGATGCTTTTCATCTCTTCTTGTTTTTCTAACTTCACAGATGGCTAGGCTTTATTGTCAGACTCTTCGCCTTGTTGCTTTTTCGCTTTTTGGACATCACTTAACTTCAAACATCAGGGACGTCTTTCCTTCCTTTACTTTACATTTGTATGTTCGCTCATTGGGGACAATGTGCTAGATTAGTTGGGGGGTGGGGTAGACGTCCTAATTTTATTGTGATGTGGTGATATGGTGTAACTTGTACTCATTTGTTAAGTTTCATGCTTGATTTGGGATTAGAAAACTGTGATAGTCAATGATTTCATATTCATGATTTGTTATACTTTTGCTTGGAGCATGATTCATTTGAGTGTCTCTACTTCATCTAAGATGAAATCATTTGTCGTATTTTATATGTGAAAGCCTTTTTAGCCATGCTTATGTGAATTGTTGAGGATTTAAAGCATTGAGCGTTCAATTTTGTCAACTTTGAAATGTGTGTTGAGTGTGCGAAGTCATGAAATGATTTAGGCCATCTTTCATTTTTTTTTAACCTTACAATTGGCCTTCACGATATTACATAATCTCTAGACCTTATTTTGAGCCGTATTGATAAGAATGGAGTGTGTTTAGCACACTAAAAATCACCATTCGATTTTCTTTCGCAAGCCACACCAACCACCCTTTAGCCTAAAATAAAGAAAAACAAAGTTTATTTCCCAAGTAAGAGAGCATATAAATTCATATCATTTGGCTTTAATTTGGGTTTATGCTTTGTTTTGGGTGTCGAATCTCATGGATTAATGGGTTAAAAGGTGTGTTTGGTCTTGATGATTTTGAGAAATTTTGAGGTCTTGAGTTTATGTGAAATAAAGAGAGGAAAATAAAATGTTGTAAGTTGGCTAAAGAGTCGAGAGATTGGAAGTTACCGAAAAATATATTATGTGAGCTCTCTCTCGACTTGGCTACGAACTGAGCTTCAATGTGATTTATTTGGTTTGGGAATCATTTTTCCACCCCTAGCATCAAAATAAACAAGTTTTGGGGTTATGAGTTCAAGGGGAAAAGAAATCAGAAAGCTATAAGTGGCGAGATGTGGAGATTTATTCGGTTGATAAGTGAGTGTTTAGCTCGATGATATTGAGTTGTATGCTTTCTTGAGTTTAGTCACTTTATCCATATATTCCTGTCCAAGCCATTACCTAGCCTTACGTTACAAGCCGAAAAGACCTTTTGATCGTGACTTTCACATTTCATGCACACCGATAAGTTAACAAAGTTTTGGAGTGTTTTAATGTTTTTATTATCTAATGAGTTTGCATAATCTTGTTTAAAGTGTGCGCTTGGCATAAAAAATGGATATGGAGTTCATGATTTTGATATGGAATCGAAGATGTTTTGGAGGCTTTCAAATTGTTGAGTGTTCTAGGTAAAGTGTATCTTGTCATAATCATTTTCGAAGGTTTAATTCGTGTACGTGCTTGATTATTGAAAGAGGAAACCTTTCAAGATCCCAAAGCAAGTTGTAAAATCTGAACTTATGAGTACTTGTTCGCCATTTATTGATCGAGACGATCATAGCCTAGTTGGGGGGTAGTGGATAAGTCCATATTTTACAGTATTTTATGCCCCATTGTAATATGATTTGATCGTTACTTTGATCCTTTTTTATCCCTCATAATGCTTTGATTGGTATATATTTTGTTTTGTAGGATAAAAGTTGATTTACGTATGAAAGACGAGAAAAGAGATCCAAATTGAGCTTGAAATTGAAGAAAGAAACAAAAGAAGATAGTTGACGAAAGATTTTACACAATGTTCATATATAAATGCGGTTTTCGTCCTCTTACAGGCCGAATCAGATTAAGGTTTCTTCTTCAATATTGTAGATCTGTTTCTTAGCTTCGCGTAGCAACTTGAATCAACTCAATCCGACATTTGTAAAGAGAGTTATGATCAAAATACGAAAGCTGTGAATTCTGCGTGAGACGACCGCGGCGCAGGACCGCGGTCCTGATTCGGAAAATAAGGTTCGCACTAATTGTGCCGCGGTCTGCTGATGTTTGTGCCGCGGTCCGATTCTCCTGCTGCCCTATTTTTTATATCCGCCGTTTTTGGTCTTTATAAGGCATTCTTCACTTATCAAAAGGCTACACATGCTCTAAAACACCAAGGGGGAGCCATGGGAAGTCCTAAGGAAGCTTGAAGAGCCACCATCATCCTCATCATCATCATTTTCATCATCAAAGCTTGGATTCACACTTTATAATAGGGAGTAATTCAACTCTTTCTCTTGATTAGTATTTCAATTATGTCTTATAGAGTTGTTGAATCACTTGTTGTTGTAAGTATGAGCTAAGTATTTTTGTGATTGGGTTATGTGAATACTTTGTGATGTTTTGTGTTTAATGAATCATTAATTTTCGGATTTATTACATTCTTGTTACACATTTGATTTTATGCTTAATGCTTGCATATGCTTGATCACCATGTGTTTGATAAAATGCTTTGTCTTGAGACCGAGAGGAGATAGATAAAGGGAGATCGAAAATCAAACATCATAACGTAACAATTGACTAGAGATAGAATCGATTGCGTTGTGTGGCTTTTTGTGATAAGATGACCCGATTGAATGTAGGATCTTCGTAAACAAGGAATTCCTTCGAACTTAAATGCATGTTAGTTAATTCAATCTTCACTATAGAGATATAGGAAGTTGTTAACTAGTATAGGCTTGTTATTTCAAGAGATTGAATAATAAATACATTAGGGGGTTTCGCCATAACAAGAGCGTTCTAAAAATCCGGATAATTGAGAGTTCATGAACATAGAATAGAACATAGTAGGATCATAACCCAATCACCTCTTCCCATTTGATTTATTACCTTGATAATCATTTTAGTTGTCTTTGATTATTTTCATAGTATAATCAACCATCATTTTATAATTTGATTTAGCTTAGAGTTAGATAATATAGCAATTACGAGCATTGAATCCAATTGTCCCTGTGGAGACGATACACCCCGGGCTAAATAGTCCACTTTATTACTTTGCACGACCTAGTACACTTGCTAGGATTTCGCGTGTCAAAGTCTTCTATCCTTTCCTCGTTAGTCTCTCATCTCTAACGCTAGGATAAAATTCTTTCAGCCGAGTGTGAAGCAAATATCCAGACTGTCTTAACACTCTTGAGAAATTGCGTATTCCCATTCGTGCTGATCCGCTTACTTATTTCCTTAATTTAGATCCTGAAGAAGTCCCGGAGCCTGAGGATCAAGTACCATCTGTTGAAACAGATCAAGCGGTTAAAACAGTCGATGAACATCCTAAGGGTAAGCGTTGTAGTCTTTTATGTCTATTTCTACTTTGTGGAAATTTTGCTTTCTTTTCTCAAACGCTTACATGTATCAGCTCAAAGTATGCCGGACGTTGATGCACCTCCTCCCGAGGTCAATGTTGAAATGGACGTGGAAATGGAAACTGTTCTAAAGATCGCTAAAGAAGTTGCTCAAGATCTTCCTGATGCTGAAATATCTCCAGCTCATGAAGACGCTATTAATGCTGAGCGGTCGATAGAAGTGGCCCCTATCCCGATAGAAGTGATTGCCATTGTTCCTACTTCAACAGTCCTCCTCGTGTCATTGATTTCTTTCCTCGTGGCTCTCATACGGATGTTGAATTTTACTACGCAGCCAGAGAAAATGACACCCGAACTTTGGTTGACATGGAGATTAATTTTCAAGATACTCATTACCAGCCGAAAATCTCCAATTCTAACAAATTTGGATTCTTTGAATGATTCGCTAATCTTGGTCTTTACACTCTTGAGCGTCTGCAATACCAGTTAGAATACATCCGGCGACCAGCGTTCAACATGAAAAAATTTAATGAAAAATGATTCAACTTCACTGGTTATTCAGCATAGTCCTTCTATCCTTTGCGCCAGAACAAGATCGTCATCAATAATCCCACATGGGTGATTGGTCAAAGAACGCTGACGAAGAAATGCTTAATAGGATTGGATACTCTGCTGATCCCAAAGTTGTTCATTTTCCTCAGAACGCTTTATCCCCAAAGCTTCTCTAATTATGGAAATGTAAAGGACCAGTT
Source organism: Buddleja alternifolia (assembly GCA_019426215.1). NCBI lineage: Eukaryota > Viridiplantae > Streptophyta > Magnoliopsida > Lamiales > Scrophulariaceae > Buddleja > Buddleja alternifolia. Next base: position 20,275,966 of record CM033390.1, on the reverse strand, counting down.
GTCACTGAGCGTCCTAATCCTATTAATTCGTGGATAGAAGATGAAGCCCTCGAGTACCTAGCAAGAGTATGGGCTGATGATTATGATGAAGAGGTCGAGCGATTCGAGAAGTATCTCCCTGCCGGAGCAGACAAGAAAAAGGCTGATAAGTTTGGCAGAAGATGGATGATGGATACCGCTAGATGGGCTGAAGAGTTCGTTTAGCATTTCTACACGCTAGAAGAACTAGTGAGGTATCCCTTCTTATTTCAATTCGGAGTAGAATACAGAAGAAGAGGTTTTGCTGTGTTCCTACTCAAGCAGAGAAAGAATCTGGTGGGCAATATTGGCGGCTTGCCTTATTTCCGACAATCGATAGAACGCTTTGTTAGGAAATTTCATGTTAGATGTTTTGATGATGACAAGATAGGATTTTATGTTAGACCCCAAATACAATGTAAGTTTCTGTTTTGATAGATCTTTGTATAAGCGTTTGAAAGTATGTAATTTTTTATTAGGCTTGTAATTTTTATCTTTATAGATTTTAGACTAAGTATTAGATACCGAATAGCTAATAGAATTCTAGGTGAGTCTATTAGAGAAGAAGTTGAAGATCAGCGTCTGAAGTCAACTAAAGATGAAGATTTGTTTTTAGTGCCCGTCAAACGCTAAAGGACTATTTCAGGATTTAAGGATCAAGCGCTCAAATTATTCTTGCGATCAGTTTCAGATTCACCTGAATTAAATCCTCAAGTCATGAAGGACTTAAATGCATTCATTCAACGGATATTTATTTCCAACGGGAAATAAATTCAAATGCATTAAATGCCTGATAAGAGCATTAAATGTGATAAGCCACTGTGACTTGTGGACAAGCCACCTTTTTAACTAGACTGTCAGAACTTCAGAGTTTATAGCTGCTCCCATCCAATCGATGCCAGCAGATTTTCAGGAATGTCAGGTTTTAGGTAGAATCACGCGTTGCGTGAAAGGCACGCTCCCACATGTGTCTAACGGACAGATCCCAAGAATTGCCTATAAATACCTTACCTTCAGCAAACCCCAAAAAAAATGGTACATAATATTACAAGAGAAATTTACGTACTTGCACAAGAAAAAGCTTAGAAACTCCATAGCTAAAATTCCTTCAAGCTTTTTATCTACATTCCAGACAGTCACAAATATCTCAAACCTCTTCCAAAGAAGAAACCTAAATTCCTATTGAGATATTCCATGTTGTTTGATCTTCCCAAAAACAAACAAAACCTTGTGATAAACCTTCAACCTTTCATCTGAGTGAAACCCCTTACAGGCAGTATTTCTGAGTGACAGAAGCTTGTAGAAGACGATCTTCATTGGTGCTGAAATCTGTGTGATCAAGGAGCCCGAGATCTCTTTCATCCTTTACTATCTTGTAGAATATTCTGTGTGATTCTTCAATAATCATCTTAGTAAATTCCTCTGAGTGAAAAGGAGAAGAAGGACGTAGCTGGGATTACATCACCCAGTGAACCTTACAATTTCTTGTGTCATTTACTTTAATTATTGTCTTGATTTACATCATTCTTTCTGAAAAAGACAAGTAAAATTGCAAAGCGATTAATTAACCAATCGAAGGCTAAAAATCATTTCCGCTGTGCTAACCCTGATTAAGCGATCTACGCATTACCCTGCTTTGGTAAATTGCTAAAATCACTAAGTCTAAGTTATCTTTACTGAAGCGTTTGACCTCAGCGCTCAGCTTCTAAGCGTTCAAATCATTAAAAGTGATACGAATTTTTGAAGTCGAAAAAGACTTCAGGGTCTATTCAACACCCCCCCCCCCTTTCTAGACCCTTTCGTATGCCACTTGGGACTATCAAGTGGTATCAGAGCGGTTGAATTAGAAACCTAAGTGTTTCCGAGCGTAACTGCTTGTTCAGATCCATCTTTTTAAAACTTAGTCGCTTTAAATTTTCTCTTAAAAACATCTCATTATAGCTTTTAACAAAATGCCTAAGTTGGTGGAATCAAACTATGATTCTTGGAAACTTAGAGCATTCACTTATATATGCTCTTGCGATAATGAAATGTGTGATGTGATTACAGATGGCCCCATTCAGATTATAAAAGTTGTAACTCGAGCCCCTGGAGCAACCGAGGCCACTCCAGATGGTTATGTCGAGAAACCTAAGTTAGAATGGATGCCTGATGATCGGAAAAGGGCAAATCTAGATAATGTTGGACGAAGTGCACTTTACTCAGCGTTACGAGACAATGATGCATTGTTCAACAAGATCAAGCAATGTAAGACTTCCAAAGAAATATGGGATAAGTTGGCTATAGTGTGTGAAGGATCGGCACAAATGAAGGAGAATAAGCTCTCCATAGCCATGCAAAGATTCGAGCATTTCAAGATGCGGCCCAATGAGATGCTAGAATAATTGGACGCAAGATTTACTTTGCTCATTACCGAGTTAGCGTCACTAGATAAGGACTTGACCAACAAGGAAATGGTCAATAAGATTTTCAGAAGTCTTCCAAGTAAATACTTGATTAAGATTGTTGCTATGAGAGAATCACAGACATTGGAGACTCTTACTCTAGAACATGTGTTTTCAGAGTTAAAGGCATTTGAATTCAAATTGGGTGAAGTCAGCGACACGTCGACTAAATCAGGAGCTTTAATCGCTACTACCAAAAGTAAGGGTAAAGCGGTTAGTGAGGCTAAATCAGCGGGATCAAATGAAGAAAAGGAAATGGCCTTATTGGTCAAGAAATTCAAGAAATTTCTAAGATATGAAAAGAGAAATCTTATTGGACAAACTTCATTTTAAACTCCACCCCCTGCTCCAGCGCCTCAGTAGCAAGCGCCAGTGTACTCTGCACCTCAACCAGTAGCGCCAGTTCCATACCAAGCGCCTCTGTCCCCTACTCAAAATCTCTCAAAACCAGTAGTGTCAAAGCGATTATCCACTGAATAGAAAATGAAAACTAATTTGTGTTATAATTGTATGAAACCAGTGCACTACCAGGTAAATTGCCCTTATCCAAATGTGTCTAAGCCCACAAGGCAAGACTATGCTGATAGAAACCAATTCAGGAGCAACCTTCGCCAACAAGGTTTGCTAGTGGAATCCGAACCATTCTCCGCATCTGAAGAGGATTTGGAATCATCAGATGAAAGAAGTGATGATGAGCCTACAAGCGACTCAGCATTGATTTGTCTCATGGCAAGAGATGATGAAGCATCTGACGAATCGCTACCAGAGGTACCTAGATCCAACACCGATACTTCAGTTTGGTACATTGATAGTGGATCGTCAAGACACATGACGGGTTCCAAAGATCTTCTAGTCAACTATCAAGCTACCAAAGGTCCTCAAGTTATATTCGGTGATAACTCCAAAGGTAAAACCAAAGGTATAGGTATCATGCATAGGGGGGACATCATGATTAGTGATGTATATTAAGTTGAGGGTCTTAAGCGTAATTTGTTAAGCATTAGTCAAGTTTGTGATAAAGGCTTTGAAGTAAAATTCTCAAGCGACTTCTGCTATGTTAACGACGCTAAGACTAAGTCTACTAAATTAAGAGGAAAAAGAACAAACAATGTGTGTTTAGTAGATTGGGATTCTACAATTGATAACAACCCCACATGCTTTGTTGCTAAAAGTCAAAAAGAATTGGGTTGGTTAGGGCAAAGAAAAATGAATCACCTCAATTTTAAGGCAATCTCTCAATTAATATCGCAAAATCAAGTGGAGGGATTACCTAAGGGTTCCTTTCAGAAAAATCGCTTATGTGATGCATGTCAAATGGGTAAACAAGTTAAATCATCTTTTAAAAAGAAACCATGCCTATCTACTTCTAGAGTCCTTGAACTATTGCATCTAGATTTGTTTGGCCCCATTCAAATCATGAGTGTTAGTGGTAAAAAGTACTCGCTAGTAATAGTTGATAATTTCTCTCGCTATACTTGGGTAGAATTCCTAGCGACCAAAGATGAAACTAGTGTCAAGCTCACATCGCTAATTTGTCAATTACAAACTTATAAAGATTTAAAGGTGACAAGAATTAGAAGCAATAGAGGAACTGAATTTACTAACCAATTTGTTGAGAAGTTTTGTATAGACTTTGGAATACTTCATGAATATTCTGCTCCTAGAACACCTCAACAGAATGGAGTTGCCGAGCGACGGAACAGAACGCTTAAAGAAGATGCTAGGACGATGTTAGCAGAGTCCAAGCTGCCTCAAAGGTTTTGGGCCGAAGCCATCAACACCGCTTGCTACACTCAGAACTGGTGTATGATCAACAAGCAACATGAGAAGACTCCATATGAGTTATGGAAGGGACGTAAGCCTAACGTTTCATTTTTTCATGTATTTGTTTCAAAATGTTTTATTCATAACAATGGATCCCACAGCCTAAAGACTTTTGATCCTAAAGCGGATGAGGGAATCTTTCTAGGCTATGCCAAGAATGGAAAGAGTTTTCGCATCCTAAATAAGATCAAATCAAAGGTTGAAGAATCCATTCATGTTGTGTTTGATGATGTTAACCAAGAACCGAGTAAGGTTAATCCTGATGATGTAGGAATTGAAGATATCACCCAACAAGCGTCACAAATCAATCTTGGTGATGATAGTGATGACGAAGATGATGAGATTCGTGTACCTATTCCTAAGGATACTCGTGAGGTTAACAATGGTGATAATAATGGTGATAATGTCAGAATTGCTGATGATCATGAAGAGAATGATCATCAAGAGCAGATTGGAACTGTGAACGATGCAGCGACTGCGCAAGAGACAAATGAGAGTCAAGCGATTGACAACCAAGAGTCTCTCAACCCGTTCCAACCAGACCGCAAATAGCTTAGAGACCATCCACCAGAGCTAGTAATTAGAGATATGGAAGCTCCAGTTAGAACTAGGTCAGCTACAATTAATGAGGCCATGTTCGCAAGTTTTCTATCTCAAATGGAACCAAAGAAAGTGGATGAAGCGCTCAGTGATTCAAGTTGGGTAGAAGCGATGCAAGAGGAGCTTAACCAATTTGAGAGAAGCAAGGTTTGGAGGCTAGTACCAAGACCAACTCACCAAGGAGTTATTGGGACTAGATGGGTTTTCAGGAATAAGATGGATGAAGATGGCAATGTTATAAGAAACAAAGCCAGATTAGTTGCTCAGCGTTATTGTCAAGAAAAGGGTATTGATTTTGATGAGACGTATGCCCCAGTAGCCCGTCTTGAAGCGATTAGGATGTTCCTAGCGTTTGCCGCATTCAACAAGTTCACAGTATACCAAATGGACGTGAAGAGTGCTTTCCTGAATGGTAAACTCCAAGAAGAAGTCTATGTGGAGCAACCTCCAGGATTCATCAACAACCATGGCAAAAGTATGGTCTACAAATTGGATAAGGCACTCTATGGTCTTAAACAAGCACCAAGAGCATGGTATGACACTCTCTCTATCTTTCTTATAGGTAAAGGCTTTTCAAAAGGCAGCGTTGATACAACGTTATTTAAAATTACCCATAAAGAAGATATTCTCTTAGTCCAAATTTATGTTGATGATATTATATTTGGTTCTACTAATAAGCGATTGTGTGAGAAATTTTCGAAAATGATGCAAGAACAATTTGAAATGAGCATGATGGGTGAATTAACTTTCTTCTTAGGATTACAAGTTAAACAACTCTCTAATGGAATATTTATAAACCAAGCTAAGTATACAAGAGATATGATTAAGAAATTTGGTATGGAAAATGAATCATCTTCAAAAATTCCAATGAGCCAAACGCTTAAGTTAGATAAAGATGAAAGTGGGAAGAAAATTGATATCACTAACTATAGAGGTATCATTGGATCACTTCTTTATCTTACTGCTAGTAGACCTGATATTATGTTTTCGGTATGCATGTGTGCACGGTTTCAAGCTGACCCTAGAGAATCATACTTAAATGCTACCAAGAGAATCCTTAAATACCTAAAAGGCACACAAAATGTGGGCTTATGGTATCTACGGGACTCTCCTTTTGAACTAATTGATTATTCAGACACAGATTTTGCAGGATGCAAAATAGATAGAAAAAGTACTAGTGGTACATGTCAATTTCTAGGTGATAGACTAGTTTCGTGGCATAGTAAGAAACAACAATCCATAGCGACTTCTACCGCTGAGGCAGAATATGTAGCCGCTGGGAGCTGTTGTGCACAAATTCTTTGGATGAGGCAACAACTTAGAGATTATGGAACAATCCTAGGTCCTACCTCAATCCATTGTGATAACCAAAGCGCTTTAGCTATGACCCAAAATCCTATCCTTCATTCTAGAACCAAACACATTGACATTAGATACCATTTCTTGCGTGACCATGTTCAAAAGAAAGATATCTCCATGCACTTCATTGGAACTGACAAACAATTGGCAGATATCTTCACCAAAGCGCTCAACGAACAACGCTTTCTCACTTTGAGAAATGAATTAGGTATGATTGATTTAAACGCTTGAATCATAATAGCATCATATCTTTATAAGCATAAAATTTAAGGGGAATCCACATTATGTTTATGTCTAAAAGCGTTTATCAAAAATCTGAAAGAAGTCATCAATTTTAGGGGGAACTTTAAAATTGTACTTGTCTCAATATATAAAGCGACTGTGACTAAAAATGACTTTTTAAATTTTAAGCATTGATCACTAGCGCTTATCTTTATGCATGACAAAATCAATAAGTAAAAATGTCTTTTATAAAACCAAGCGATTGATCTTATCCTTAACAAATTAAATATTTTTTTTATAAAAAAACTTCAGCGTTGAAGAGATTCCCACTTTAACGCTAATTAATTCTCTTTCAAAAGATCATGCATAGTTTTCATCGCTAAAAGTAACGTGTGGATAAGTCCAAAAGATTAGATTTGATAACTACCCACACGTGCCTATCAAATCAAACTGACGATTATGATTCCTATCTAAACCTAGGCGGTTCAGTGACTGCATAAGTCTGAGTACGTGTCAGTGTACTATCAGGCGCGTGTATTTCACGCTGAAAATTTCAAAAATTTTCAAACGTCTTTCAATTAAATGGGTAACTGCGGATCCCAAAAACTCTCTTTTGTAACAGTTAACCTATTTTACTGCACCTTTTGACATCCGTACTTATGTATGAACGGCTCAGATTCAACCTTTTCAATTTTTCAAAATTCAATGATGTCACATGTGGCAGTCATCTAAGCAACTGAGGAGTTATTTTTGCCTCTATATATATTGTTCAAGGCTTTTACAGTCAGACTTTATCACTTCCAAACACTCTCTCTGCTGTAAAATCTTCATCTCTTTCAAGGCAAAAAACCTCTCTCACTCCTTCAAAAGCTTCAAACTTTCAGCAATGGCAGCCAAAGCTTCAAAATCTTCCAAATCATCCAAGTCTGCTACCGAAAAAACTTCCCGCGCTGAAAAACCAGTCACGGTTAACGCCGAATTTCTTGTTAACTGGGACTTCCTGTTTGATAACCAGAACTTTCCTCTACGAACGGCTCTTCCACTCGTTCAAGAATCTGGTTTGAGAGATATGATTACCACTATTTTTAACTACTTTGGAGAAGAATCTCTCTATTTTTTCAACAATGCTAAAAAAATTTACGACCGAAACTCCATTTCCTGCGTCTTCCCTTTTACTCGTGAGACCTTTGTTCTCACTCCTTCACTGATATCTTCCCTATTTACCTTACCCAATGATGGTGGTGGCGTAGAACATATTACTCTCGGTGATGCGACTAAATTCTGGGAGTTGATCAAGAAAGAAGAAGTCGAAGCTGCTTATGAACCAAACTTCAAGAAGAACGATATGAAGGGCGAATATGTCATTTTGGCGGACATATGCGCCAAGACGATCGAATGCAGAAAGGGGACATTCGATAAAGTTACAAATATTCAGTACAAAATGATGGTAGCCATTCTGACCAACTTAAAGATTAATTGGTCTCTCTATGTTTTTAATCGCTTTAAGGCAGCGATGGCCAAGTCAGTTAATCCCAAGCCTTATGGGATTGTGTTAAGTAGAATTCTAAGTGCTTGCGGTTTTACTAATTTCGCTTGAAAAGAAGATCCCAGCGTTAAAATTCTATGGTAAGAAGATGATTAGCGGGATGCTCAAACCTCGAAAACATGTTAGTGCAGCGGTTCCCAAAGAGGAGCGTGAGCGACTTCAAGTCGAAGGAGTTGTTCGCAGCGATGATGAAGAACAAGCGTCTTCCTCTTCATCATCGTCCTCGTCTGCAAAGGAAGTGGTGGTTAAGCGACCAAAAATAAAAATAGTTCACAAAGTCGCTGAACCAGCCAAGTCAGCCAAAAAGCAAAAGCCGGAGCCCGCAAAGAAGAAGCAGAAGCCAGAGCCCAAGATGAAACAAAAATCTCCTTCTTCTTCTCCTTCTCCTAAATCTCCATCTCCTCCTCCAGCGTTTATCTTCTCAGTTCCTGAAGAAGAGGAAGAAGTAGCAGAAGAAGTACCCATTGCTCGAAGACGTACTCCTCTCTCTACTCCAGTCGCGTCTACAAGCGTTTCAGCGAATCCAGCGCTTGGAGAGTCAGCGAGCGTTCCTCCTTCTGACGCTGTTCCCGAAATCAGCTCAGATCCTAAAGCCTATGATCAATCTGAAAGGCTTTCTCGTGTTCAGGGTAAGCACTTGTGCTAAGCAACATCATTTATCCTTTCCTCGTTAGTTTTCATTCCCTAACGCTAGGATAAAATCTTTTTTCGGCCGAGTGTGAAGAAAATATTTAGACTGTTCTTAACACTCTTGAGGATTTGCATATTCCCATTTGTGCTGATCCTATAACTTCTTTTCTCAATTTAGAATCAGAAGAAGAAGTCCTGGAGCCTGAGGAACCTGTCCCTAATATAGAAACAAATCAAGCGACTACGTCAGTCGATGATATTCCTCAAGGTAAGCATTTTAATCTTTTCTTGTAATTTCTACTTAGTAGAAATTTTGCTTGCTTTTCTCAAACGCTTATATGTATCAGCTCGAGATGCACCTCAAAATGCACCAGACGCTGATGCACCTCCACTTTCAGAGGTTCCCATTGAAGTAGATGTTGATATGGCAACTGTTGTGGATATCGCTAAGGAAGTGGCTCAAGTTCTTCCTGACGCTGAAACTTCCCAAGTCAGTGAAGCGACTGAGCATGCCGAGAGGTCGATAGAAGTGGCCCCCATCCCAACAGAAGCGATTGCTCTTGTTCCTACTCCAACAGGACCTCCTCCTCGTCTCATCGATTTCTTTCCTCGCGGATATACTCCTGATATTGGATTTTATTATGCCACTAGAGAACGAGACACCCAGACGCTTGCAGAGCTCGAAATCTCTTTTCAAACAACTCTCCATCGGCCTGATCTTTCCAACTCTCAAAAGTATGAATTCTTTGCGCAATTTGCCAATTTAGGACTCTACAACTTGGAGCGACTCTAATCTCGCTTAGAGTATATTCGTAGACCAGCGTTCAACAGAACAGCTTTTGATCAAGCACGGTTTAACTTCACCGGTCACTCAGACGAGTCTTTCTATCCTCTTCGAGCCAGTAAGATTGTCTTCAAGAATCCCCATATGGGTGATTGGTCAAAGAATCCAGACGAAGAAATCCTCAACAAGATCGGATACTCTGCCTATCCTAAAGTCGTTAAATCTCCTCAGAATGCCCTCTCTCCTACTCTACTCAAGCTTTGGAAAGGAAAAGGACCAGTAGTTGCTGAGCGTCCAAATCCTATTAACTCATGGATAGAAGATGAAGCCCACGAATACCTTGCAAGATTAAGAGCTGAGGATTACGATGAAGAAACTACACGCTTCGAGAAATACCTTGCCGCTAGAAAAGAACAAAAGAAAGCTGATAAGCTTGGAAAAAGATGGATGATGGATACAGCCAGATGGGCTGAAGAGTTCGTTCTACATTTCTATACTCTTGAAGAACTCGTAAGATATCCATTCCTCTTTGAATTTGGAATTGAATACAGACGCCGACGACTTGCGACTTTTTTGCTTCAACAGTGTCAGCATATTACCGGAAATGTTAGCTCTCTTCCGGGTTACAGGCAACCCATTGAGACCTACATTCGTCAACAGCTAGCCTTATTCAGCCACGGTGGACGCTACATCTTGCATCCTCGTCAAGCGTTTGTTCAACGCATCTTTCCAGATTTGAACGAAGAAGCCTCCTCCAGTAAACGACCACTTCTTCCCGGACAAAGTCAAATTTTTGTCGATGTTTCAAATGAACACGCTGAGTCCATAGCTAAAATTCCTTCAAGCTTTTTATCTACATTCCAGATAGTCACAAATATCTCAAACCTCTTCCAAAGAAGAAACCTAAATTCCTATTGAGATATTCCAAGTTGTTTGATCTTCCCAAAAATAAACAAAACCTTGTGATAAACCTTCAACCTTTCATCTGAGTGAGAACGAAGTTGAAACCCCTTACAGGCAGTATTTTTGAGTGAGAGAAGCTTGTAGAAGACGATCTTCATTGGTGCTAAAATCTGTGTGATCAAGGAGCCCGAGATCTCTTTCATCCTTTACTATCTTGTAGAAGATTCTGTGTGATTCTTCGATAATCATCTTAGTGAATTCCTCCGAGTGAAAAGGGGAAGAAGGACGTAGCTGGGATTACATCACCCAGTGAACCTTACAATTTCTTGTGTCATTTACTTTAATTATTGTCTTGATTTACATCATTCTTTCTAAAAAAGACAAATAAAATTGCAAAGCGATTAATTAACCAATCGAACACTAAAAATCATTTCCTCTGTGCTAACCCTGATTAAGCTATCTAGGCATTACCCTGCTTTGGTAAATTGGTAAAATCACTAAGTCTAAGTTATCTTTACTGAAGCGTCTGACCCAAGCGCTCAGCTTCTAAGTGTTCAAATCATTAAAAGTGATACGAATTTTTGAAGTCGAAAAAGACTTCAGGGTCTATTCAACCCCCCCCCCCCCGCTAGACCCTTTCGTATGCCACTTGAGACTATCAGCTTTATTCGCCAGCATCTAAGCCTAATCGCTCAGGGAGGACGTTACATATATCACCCAACTCAAGATTTTGTACAGCGTATCTCTCCGGACCTAAATGAAGATGCTTCCACCAGCAAGCAATCGATTCTACCAGGGCAAAGTGAAGCTCACATACGGTTAGACAACGACCATGCTGAGTTTGAAGAATTCTACAGAGAGGAGAGCGATTGTAGAAAATGCACAATCGCTAGACATCTCCTTCGTTGATTTTTAGCCTAAATTCCTTCAGAGGCTATAATCTTCACCCTGTCCTAATGTGTGAGCAGAATATCCAAGTGGCCAAGATGATCTCGCAAATTAGGCCAGTGGACCAAGAAGCAGCCCAAGCGCTAATGATGTTTATTTTGGACTTCTACAATTCTTATATTTCAAGAGTTGATCTGCCAGAGGATGTGCAATTTGCACTCAGCACTGAAGAGCGTACAGACGCTATATACTATATTCCGCAATCCAACACCCTAAGTCCAAGGCATGTTATGGAAGTGATTGGCCCACTCTGGGTCATTGTAGCTGAGAATCCTTCTTCTCCCATGGAGATCGATGAAATAGAAGAGGAACAAGCTCCTGCTAGGGAAGTCTCTCAAACTGACGCTGACATGCAAGTTTTTCCTCCTAGCGCTTCAGCAGTCGAGGTTCCATCTATTGCTCATGTTGCAGAAATTGATGCTGCGACTCAATCTTTTGAGCAAGCGATTGAAGAGGTGTAAGTTGAGCTGAATGAAGTGACAGAGGAAGAACCTATTCTTCATGATACGACTAAAGGTAAGGCTCCTGTAGTGATGCCCTCTCGAGCAAAATCTCCTTCCAATGATTCATCAGACTCGGACTCCGAAAGTGATCCAGAGGCAAGAGATTTCAGAAAAGCAGTTCAAAATTCTCTTGGTAATATCACAGGCTCGTGTTCTCGTTTGGAAGAGCGAAGCACTTCAATGCTTAAACAAGTAGAGAGAATTCTTTAAGCTGACATGGGAAAAGTCAACAAGCTTATAATCTCTATGGTGAATAGTATTGCTCCTCTTGTTAAAGAATTGTCTGATGACTTTAATCGGACGCTATCCCAGAATGCATCCGCTAATATTGAGCGGCATACTTTTTCCAATTTGGTCTCTCAAAGTATCGCTGAGAAGTTGCTCTTTTAGTGGATGAAGTCAAACTTCTTCACCAGGACAATATTGAGTTAAAGACCTCCCTTGATGATGCCAAGAAGGGGGAAGATCTCAAAGAAAAGTCCCAGTCCAAAGCCTTGAAGGAGCCCATCTCTAAAACAGCTAACAAGCATTGGCGCTCCATGTTCGAAGAAATAGTGAGCTGATATATGTTATTTTTACACTAGTTTTCCCCCGTTTATCGACTTAGTTTTGATTGTTTCCTTGATAATTTGATCACATATGATGCTTTGATCCTTGTCTTCTCATATTTTATAGAATAACATAACATTTGGAGGAAAAGAACAAGGATTGAAGGTAAATCATGCATAAAGATACAAACTGTCTGCGCAGTGATAGAGCTTATTGAATAGAGTTCTCTACCCATGTCCAAATTACACACTTGATTTACCAATGGAAAGATAAGAGGCAAAGGTACATTTCTTATGTTGAAGACAAAGATCAGATATGTAGGGAAGGAGGTGAAAACGTCATCGGAAGAGACGTCTTACGATGGAGTTTTCTCATTCAGTGACTTGTGAAACCATTTTGTCATCTTTAACGTTTGATTTCGGCCCTAGTGTCGTCTGGAGAGTTGTATATCTTTGTTTTAGGATTCTACAGCAACTTGAATTAGTGAATTCCGATATCGGTAGAGAAAGTTATGCGAAGTTTACAAAAACTGGCTGGAGCAGCAGGGGACGAACGCCGAGGCGTTCATCCACGAACGCCACGGCGTTCACATGCAGTAGCCAACGCCGAGGCGTTCAACAAGCGAACGCCGCGGCGTTCGCGGCAGTGGGTTGGCCTATAAATACCCCTTTTAGCCATTTTTTACCCTAACTCACCATAGATAGCAGCAGCCACGCCAAAAGAGAGGGAGAGGGAGCTTGGGAGAGTGATTTTGAAGGTCAAAACGTCTATTTGAAGGCCCGGATTCGTGAGAAGACGGAGAATTCAACAAGGAATCCACATCTCTACAAGAATTAGGGAGTTTTTACATATTTATTTCTTGAATTTGTTCAAACCTTTTATGACTTGTATGATTTATATTTGCACTTTTGACATGAATATGAGCTAAACTTGTTTGATTGAGGCCATGGATAGGCCATTTATGTTATTTTTATTGTTGATTTGTTGGTGTTTATTGGATTAATTTTGGTTTTAGCTATGTATTCAATATTTGATCTCAATGCTACATTTGCTTGATCACCAAGTGTTTGATAAAATGCCTAGGTTAGAGATCGAGAGATAATAACCTAGGGAAGATATAAACATTGAATACCCTATAGTTAAACCGACTAGAGATAGATTCGGTTTCTTTAGGTGGCTTTCCATTCACGTGGGGAATTCCTAGACCTTAAATGCATCCTCGTTAATCGGGTGTTCATATAGAGATATATAGGAAATCGTTACCAAGGGTAGGGTTGCTATGCCAAGAGATTGGGTGGTACGTACGTTAGGGAATTTCGCCTTAGCTAAATCAATCTAATAATCCAATAGAACCTAAATCACAATCGAAATGCATAATTGGTTGAACCATGTGCCTTGATCGCTTCTCTCTATTGTTTCCTCCCTTTATTTGGTGTGACGCTGCCTTAGTTTATTTTCTAGTATTTATTAATTAGTTAATCAACCTTTCTATCGACCGATTTAACTTAGAATTGAGTAATATAGTAGTCTTGGTACTTAGATTATAGTTGTCCTTGCGGATACGATAACCCCGGACTTAGAAATCCACTTTACTACTTACGCGACCTAGTTCTCTTGATAGGATTTTGTCGTGTCAAGTTTTTGGCGCCGTTGCCGGGGACAACTATGGTATCTAATATCGAGATTCTCTTATTCGTTCTGAGCTTAAGTCAATTTTTTATTTTGTATATTTCTAGTTCTTGAAGATATGAGTGCTTATAACTTTTAATGGCCTTGTCAGGATATGGATTCATCAATCACCACATCAAGCTCAATGCAAATGGAATCCTATGAGCCCACCTACCATCCCGATTGGATAAATCACCCAAGCTCAACATGTCAAAATAACATGATACATCCCGGTTGGATAAATCATCCAAGCTCAACATGGAGTTACAACAATGATGCAATGATACTTTCATCGGGGTTTGACCATGTCGGTAGCCTTCCTTGCCAACAACATGATAGTTTTCATCAACAGGAGCTAGAGACGAGGTCTAAAATTGAGGCCTTGGGAAATGAATTTAGTGTATGGGTACAAGCTAGCATAAAGGAGGCAGAAGCAAGTTTCGAGGAGTCAGAAGCTCGTAGAAAGGAGTCGGAAGCTCGTAGCAAGGAAGTGGCAAGACTAGTAAATCAAGCAGTCAACTTATGGAAGGAGAGAACGCCTTGCACCATGGAGAGTAGCACCAAAGAGAATGAGGCTTCCTTTAATATAGAAGTTGAACAAGGTTTTGATTTAGAACAGCAATGTCTACACCCTATCACTGAAGAAGAACCACCTCCAGAAACCATGTGTATCAAAATTGAGGTAAAAGCACCTGAGCACCCACGATTGAAGAAAGAGATTTTTGAAACCATTCCCAGACATGGCCAAGAAAGAACATTAGAAATCTTCAAGAACCCAATGTCGCCTACCACCATATCTCTCGAATTCTTACAAAATTGTATCAATAACCAGAGAGATAGAGTGGAGGAGGTTGAAGTCAAGGTTTACAACTCTAGTGATCCATTCGATGCATACTTTGAGAACCCAAGTGATACTACGGTCGAGAATGAGAAAATCAAAGGATATATAAATCACTTGGATGAACCACCATTTGAGTTGTCAAAACCAAGGCTAGGGGAGTATGGGACAGCCGTATATGAGTTGCAATCATCCATTGATGATTCTTCGTCACTTCCTCTTAAACTTTCATCTTTACATTTCAATTATGTATTTTTGAATGAGACCTTATGCTCACTTCTAATTCTTTTAGGTTGTGTGATAGAGGTTAGAGAGAAAAAGCCTCTACGTAACTGGAAAAAGCACAAAAAGGCTCGTCCATACAAAGTTGGCATTGCTCCTTATGATCCACCATGAGCAGTGCAAAGGAGTCGAGCTAATGACTATAAACAAGCGCTTCTTGAAAGGCAAAATAGAATGAAAAAGGGATAAGTGATAAGTTGTGAAAGTTTATATGGTTTATATGAGAATTTAGCTCGATGATTTTGAGTCATAGGCTCTCTTGACTTAGTCACTTTATCCGTATCTTCCGGTTCTAGCCATCACCTAGCCTTACGTTACAAGCCGGAAAAACCTTTTGATTGTGACTTTTGCACTTTATACACACCGATGAGTTAACGAATATTGAATTGTTTCAATGTATTTACCTTCCAATTGATTTGCATAATCTTTTCTAAAGTGTGCTCTTGACATGAATATGGATGTGGGAGTTCATGATATAGGGATGGAAACTAAGATTTTATGAGGTTTTCAAATTGTTGAATGTTCAAAGCATCGTGTAGCTTTTCATAATCATTTTTGAAGGTATAATGCTTGCTCTTATGTGTATGAATTGGCAAATGAAATTTTCAATCTTCATATGTGTGTTTGATTGTATTAGATCGAGGACGATCAAAGCTAAGTTTGGCGGTAGTTGATATATGTTATTTTTACACTAGTTTTCCCCCGTTTATCGACTTAGTTTTGATTGTTTCCTTGATAATTTGATCACATATGATGCTTTGATCCTTGTCTTCTCATATTTTATAGAATAACATAACATTTGGAGGAAAAGAACAAGGATTGAAGGTAAATCATGCATAAAGATACAAACTGTCTGCGCAGTGATAGAGCTTATTGAATAGAGTTCTCTACCCATGTCCAAATTACACACTTGATTTACCAATGGAAAGATAAGAGGCAAAGGTACATTTCTTATGTTGAATACAAAGATCAGATATGTAGGGAAGGAGGTGAAAACGTCATCGGAAGAGACGTCTTACGATGTAGTTTTCTCATTCAGTGACTTGTGAGACAATTTTGTCATCTTTAACGTTTGATTTCGGCCCTAGTGTCTTCCGGAGAGTTGTAGATCTTTGTTTTAGGATTCTACAGCAACTTGAATCAGTGAATTCCGATATCGGTAGAAAAAGTTATGCGAGTTTACCAAAACTGGCTGGAGCAGCAAGGGACGAACGCTGAGGCGTTCATCCACGAACGCCGCGGCGTTCACATGCAGTAGCCAACGCTGAGGCGTTCAACAAGCGAACGCCGCGGCGTTCGCGGCAGTGGGTTGGCCTATAAATACCCCTTTTGGCCATTTTTTACCCTAACTCACCATAGATAGCAGCAGCCACGCCAAAAGAGAGGGAGAGGGAGCTTGGGAGAGTGATTTTGAAGGTCAAAACGTCTATTTGAAGGCCCGAATTCGTGAGAAGACGGAGAATTCAACAAGGAATCAACATCTCTACAAGAATTAGGGAGTTTTTACATATTTATTTCTTGAATTTGTTCAAACCTCTTATGACTTGTATGATTTATATTTGCACTTTTGACATGAATATGAGCTAAACTTGTTTGATTGAGGCCATGGATAGGCCATTTATGTTATTTTGATTGTTGATTTGTTGGTGTTTATTGGATTAATTTTGGTTTTAGCTATGTATTCAATATTTGATCTCAATGCTACATTTGCTTGATCACCAAGTGTTTGATAAAATGCCTAGGTTAGAGATCGAGAGATAATAACCTAGGGAAGATATAAACATTGAATACCCTATAGTTAAACCAACTAGAGATAGACTCAGTTTCTTTAGGTGGCTTTCCATTCACGTGGGGAATTCCTAGACCTTAAATGCATCCTCGTTAATCGGGTTTTCATATAGAGATATATAGGAAATCGTTACCAAGGGTAGGGTTGTTATACCAAGAGATTGGGTGGTACGTACGTTAGGGAATTTCGCCTTAGCTAAATCAATCTAATAATCCAATAGAACCTAAATCACAATCGAAATGCATAATTGGTTGAACCATGTGCCTTGATCGCTTCTCTCTATTGTTTCCTCCCTTTATTTGGTGTGACGCTGCCTTAGTTTATTTTCTAGTATTTATTAATTAGTTAATCAACCTTTCTATCGACCGATTTAACTTCGAATTGAGTAATATAGTAGTTTTGGTACTTAGATTATAGTTGTCCCTGTGGATACGATAACCCCGGACTTAGAAATCCACTTTACTACTTACGCGACCTAGTTCTCTTGATAGGATTTTGTCGTGTCATGAGCATAAAGAAAATGCTTACTAAGAAGCGAAAGCCAAGATACTATCAAGGCAGGCACTTGCTTCTGGACTTAGACGTTGAATTTTTAGAGAGTATGGGTTTTCATCCATACGCCGGCCCTCTTAGAAGACTTATCAATTGAAAATCCACCAATAATTGAAGACAAGACATTTACCATGACTTGATCTGAGAACTTGGAATCCCTCTGAGGGATTAGGTGGAAAGATTGATGGAGTTGAATGAAAGCGCTAAACAAGGAAGGCATGATTATAATGAAACTCATCATACAACCATGATAGACGTTGATAGACCTCTACTGAACTTAGCAACTGAAATCTACCAAGAAGAAGAGGCAAACAAGAAGTGACAGAAAAGATGATTGCTTATATTGTTTTATATATTTCTTTTGTCGCTTTAAATTATCTACCTTCAGTGTAAATCATGTATGCTTAATTTTCTTATATGAATGAATGAATGATTTATCGCTGAAACAACTTGTTGAGGCTAATCTAACTTTAGCTAACTTAACAAAGTTTCCAAACGCTAACTTATGATTATTTTGGGCTTTTTCTTTGAACTCTTAATCTATAAAAGAGTTATAAAAGTTAAGGTCTTGACATCATCAAAAAAGGGGAAATTGTTAGAAAATTTCTTGTTAGATGTTTTGATAATGACAAGATAGGATTTTGTTAGACCCCAAAAAGAATGTAAGTTTATATTTTCATAGAACATATGTGTAAGCCTTTGAAAGGTTGTAATTTTATTAAGCTTGTAGTTTTAACCTTTGTAGACTTTAGACTAAGTATTAGATACCAAGTCACTAGTAGAATTCTAGGTGAGTCTATTAGAGATGAAGTTAAAAATCAGCGTCTGAAGTTAAGCGAAGATGAAGATTTTGTCTTAAGCGACTGCCAATCGCTATGGACTGTTTCAGGACTAATGAATCAAGCGATTAAAGCTCTCAAGCGTTCAAGAAGATCAGATTCACCTGAAATAAATTCCGAAGTCACTAAGGACTTAAATGCAATCATTTAACGGGCATTTATTTCCAACAGAAAATAAATTCAAATGCATTAAATGCTTGATAAGAGCATTAAATGTGATAAGGACAAATTGTATACGGAGCAAACTACCTATTGGCTAAGACTGTCGGAATTTCAGAGTTCAAACCTACCACATCAAATCAATGCAGCAGGATTTCAGAAATGTCAGAGAAAAGGTATGACTCACTCGCACGTGAGAGGCACGCACCTACATGTGTCCAACGGACAAATCCCAAGAAATTACCTATAAATACCTTACCCCAACAAACCCTAAATATATATGTACATACACAAGAAAAGTCAAAACTTTGCTGAAATTTTCTCTCAAGAAAAAGCTTAGAAACTCCATAGACAAAATTCTTCCAAGCTTTTTACATACATTCGAGACAGTCATAGATATCTCAAACATCTTCAAAGAAGAACCATACACTATTATTGAGATATCCTAAGTTGTTTGAACTTCCTAAAATCAAACAAACCCGTGATCAAAAACCCTCAACATTATTTGTCTGTGTGAAGAAGTTGTTGACTCTACAAGCAGTATTTTTGAGTGAGAGAAGCTTGTTAGTGAAGATCTTCATTGGTGCTAAAGTCTGTGCGATCAAGGAGCCCGAGATCATCATCTCCACCTCTATTTTGTAGAAGCCTCTGTGGGATCCTTCGATAATCAATTTAGTGGAATTCCTCCAAGTGTTCAAGGAGAAGAAGGACGTAGCTGGGATTACACCACCCAGTAAACCTTACAAGTTCTTGTGTTATTTACTGTCATTTACTGTTTTATTATCTTACTTTATATTTTATCATTTATCCTGAAAAAGATAAGTAAAACAGTTAAGCGACTATTTGATCAAAACGAACGCTAAAGCTTTAAAAATTATTTTCGATGTGCTAACCCTGATTAAGCGATCTAAGAGTTACCCTACTTTGGTAAATTTTTAAAATCACTAAGTCTAAGTTATCTTTACTATAGCGCCTGACCTAAGTGCTCAGCTCTCTAAGCATTCAAATTTTTATCCTCATCATCATCACTGTCATCACCAAGATTGATTTGTGATGCTTGTTGGGCAAGATCTTCAATTCCTACATTATAAGTCGAAAAAGACTTCAGGATCTATTCAACCCTTCCCCCCTTCCTTCTTGACCCTTTCGTATGCCACTTGGGACCAACAATTTACCTCGGGTAAATCCGGCCAACAACATCCGGAGTTGTACAACTAGCTTAGAAGATATTATTAATCCTTTTTGCTCCTTAAATTACTTTCTCCCAAACAGATAATTTAAGCATAAAATCATATATATGTTGACCAAACACACGAAGCATTAAGAATAAGATTATAACACAAAGCAATATAAATCATTCATACGAAGAATACTTTTATAAATCAAAAATCATAATTCGGCCTAAGCATGGTCTTGGTCTACAAATTTAGCTACTCATAATGGAAAAACTAACTAAAGAATTCATAAAAGTAAGGAACAAAGAAGAAAAACCCCCTACGGTTGTATGGATCTTCGTCGTCTTGCTCTTCCAAAAGATGTATTTCTGGACTCCAACTCTTCTCTAATCTAACTCTAAAGTTCGTATGTAAAAGTGATGTAAAATACTCTCAGTCGTCACTCTATTTCGTGTCTCTAAACCCTACAAAAACATATAGTATTTATGGACATAAGATTGAGAGAATCTTTTTAGGTTTAGAATTTGGAAATTCCCAAAACTGCTCATCCCGTCGCCGACGTCCGAACGTTGTGATGCCTAGTGTCCATACATTATACTGCTCCCACATCCGAATGTTGAAATCCTAGCCTTCGTACGTTGATTTCAAAAAAATTCTGCTTTTTGCTCCAAATTTCCTACTTTTATCGTTTATTCACCTATTTTCCTCAATTGTTATGATTTCTACCTGAATACTAAAAATGGGCAGATTACACGCATATGTAGTATAAAATCAAGCTTAAATAAATGAAAAACATATGAATAAAGGATTACAAAACACGTAATTCTCAACCTTATCAATGACATATCAATACGCTCTTAAGAAAGCTTTGAAATTAACTTTCTCTTGACCTCCGAGTGTGAGGGGTACCTGATGGCATCCTTGTACAATGTCCATCAAGTTTAAGAGCTTGCATTTGGACGTTTAGTCCACTAAATGGCCTAACTTTGGCAGGTGATAGAAGTCTTTAGGGCATGTCTTGTTGAGATCTCATAAGTCTATGTATATCATCCATTTATTTTTGCTTTTCGGAACAAGGACTAGATTAGCTATCAGCTCGAGAAATTATATTTCTCTTACATGGCCAGCTGTGAGGAGCTTCTCTACTTCTCCTTGTATGATTTTATCCTTTTCGAGTCCAGAGTGTCATCTTTTTATCTTAACATGTTTAGCTGACGAAAATAGATTGGGGAGATGGACAAATATCAATGAGTCGATACCCACTAGGTCCTCAAATGACCAAGAGAAGAGATCCACATGCTCTCGGAGCAGACGAGCTAGGCGAGATAAGAACTAGGGGTCCAATTGTGACCCCATTTGAGCAATTTTATTGGGATCACCCATCATGAGCTCGAAGTGAGCAATTCTCTTACAGACTTGACCTTAGATAGTACTTGCATCTCCTTTTTTCCTTCGCTAATCGCCTTGACTTCTTTTTCGTTAGTATTTGAACTTTCAGATTGGTCAACGTCTATATGCGTTGCTCTTTCTCCTATCTTTATAACTTTCACGTAAACCTTTCGGAACACGTGTTGATCCCTGTTTATCTCATTGACTCCTTCTTTGAATGGGAACTTCATCTTCATATGATAAGTTGAGATAACTACGTGAAAAGCATCTAACATATGCCTTCCTAGTATAGGTTGTATGCCGAGGGCAAATTCACCCTTGAGTATTTGCTCATTCTGGTTTTTCCTTCACAGCTCAACTGCAATACGAGAGGCAATTGTGTTTGACCCAAGTGGCTGGCCATTTCTCTAGCAAAACTAAAGAAAGTCGTATCTACTGACTCCACCTTCATGTCTCCAAGATCTATTTTTTTATATGCTACATTGAAGTGCACATAGGGTGAACACCCTTGAGTATTCGCTCATTCTGGTTTTTACTTCAGGGCTCAACTGCCAATACAAGAGGCAATTGTGTTTGACCCAAGGGGTTGGCCATTTCTCCAGCGAAACTAAAGAGAGCCGTATCTACTGACTCCATCTTCATGTCTCCAAGATCTTTTTGCTTATATGCTACATTGAAGGGCACATCTATGGAGCTACCATCGCTAATGAATATTCGATCAACGTCATAATTGGCGATCGTTGCTATGATGACTAGAGCATCATGATGAGGACGGTGAAATTGATTCCCCTCTGCTAACCTAAATTGGATGAGCGGCTCAGTATTCATGGCGGTTACCTCTTAAGCTATCTCCAAATAGGATGACTCGTGGAGAGCTATGATGTGAACACATCTAGCTCTGTGGGATTCCCCATAAGTTGGTCCTCGTGATATCATGCTGATGAATCCTTTGCTATTGGTGTTGGTCCCTCTTGTCGATTCGTTCCCTTCAGACTGAGCCCTGGGGAGGGGGGGCTAAGGTAAGGCTCTATTGCAGGCTTATTTTGCACTCTCCCCTCATCGAAGTACCTCACTGGCGGAGGACTTCTTTCGAACAGCCTGGTACTTTTCTCATGGTCCCTACATATAAGATTTTGTAGGTATCTACTATCAATTAGCCGCTCTATCTCATTCAGTAGGTGTTGCACGTGTTAGTTTTGTAGCCGTAGTCTTTGTGGAAACTACAATACTTGTCTAACTTGGGTTGACAGACTCCCTACAAGCTCTTCGAGGCCAACTTATAAAGCTCTTATGGTCCACTGCCATAATTGCTTGGGAAGGTGTGATTAGGGGTGCTCATCGATCAATTTTTGGACCGAACTGAACCAAAATTTCGGTTAACCGAAATTTCAGTTTTTCAAAATTTCAGACCGAAAATGGAACAGAAAAAGTTTGGTTCGGTTCGTTTCGTTTATGTTTATGTTTTTTGGTAGAACCAAAATTCTGAAAAAAAATAAATAAAGAACTAGATATAAATAAATAATTGAAGTTTAATTATGACGAATTTTAATTCACCTTCTATATTTTCCTATAAATTATCACTAGGGAACACATATTTTATAGTTTTTTGTCTATATTATACTACATAAAAAATAAAAAATAATTAACGAAATGAAAAAATAAAAAAAAAAAATTGGTTTTCGGTTAACCGAACCTCAAAATCGAAAACTGAATTTTCAAAAAAAAAAAACGAACAGAATTTTTTGGTCTGGTTTTCGATCAGTTCGTTCAATCCGTGAACACCCCTAGGTGTGACCCTCAGATGTATATATTTGGGCTGTGCAGTTGTGGTGCAAATATCATAAGTTGAGTTACACGTTTTCGAGCCTTTATGGCTATGTTTGGTTATGTTTTGGGATGGTATTTTAGTGATAATTATTGGTGAGAAATTTATGGGGACGCGTGCATATTTGATGAGATTGTGTTTGATTTTATTTTGAGAGTTGGTTTTTTGGTGTTTTTTTTTTTTGTGAGATAGTGTTTGGTTTTGTTTCCAGAGAGAACAAAAGTTACTATAGCAGTCAAATCATGAAGCTTTTTTTAGTTAATAATTAGTTGATGATTGAAAGTTAAGAGAAAGGAGAGGTAAAAGTAGGGGACAATACCTTAGTTGTAGATTTTTAAATAAATAATCGTTGTGTTTTGTTTGGACCAAAATTGTATTAACTAGAGGTGGCAAATAGTTGGGTTGGGTTGGGTTTGGGTTGGTTTCAATTGGATTGGGTCCAAAATGGATTGGTTCCAAGATGAGTCTCAATACTTGGGTCCAATATGGGTTTGGTTCGGGTTGGGTTGGATTGGTTCTTATTGGTTTTTATATAAGGACTCAAGATGGATCCAAAATGAGCCAAGATAGAACCAAAATTGTTCTTAATGGATACCAAAACAAAGGAAGGGAACCAAGATGACTTGCTTTTATT
This sequence comes from Buddleja alternifolia, assembly GCA_019426215.1. Taxonomy (NCBI): domain Eukaryota; kingdom Viridiplantae; phylum Streptophyta; class Magnoliopsida; order Lamiales; family Scrophulariaceae; genus Buddleja; species Buddleja alternifolia. The sequence goes on along the minus strand of CM033390.1, from coordinate 20,252,486 downwards.
TCTGGGTTGGATCTCCTATGGAGTACATTATCATAAACATAAGCAATGAAAAATAAAAAATTGTTGTTAACCCAGAACAGCGTAATATTTGTTTGCAATTTCTGGCAGCTGACCATTGCACCAAATGATTCGTTAATCATCAATCTTTTTTTTTTCACTATAATTTATTGATATTATTATTTTAATCATTTACACATCTCAATTCTCATTTCTTTGTTAATGTCCATCGTACTCAAATTATCAAATTATCAAATTATGATAGATCGTTACAGATATTATTGCCCACATAAGACCATTCTTATTTTAATTCAAATTCAGAAATAACAAATGGAATTTAGCATATCTACGTATCTTGTTTTATATGATAATTATCCATCTCTTTAAATTTTAGAATTTTGGAATTATTAAATGCAACACTCATACTATATTTTAATTAAAAGTTATTTTCTGGCACCTTGACATAGGAGAAAATTATATTTTATATATAAAATTATAAGGATTACTTTTAGTAGACTAGGGTCGATCTTGTCCGTTTATTAAATTCGAAATGAAAGTTGAGTGGCTTTGTCATAAAGTGGAGTGTCATTATAAGCTTCCCTTGTGTATATATATTTATACATACCCCAAACAATATGTGATTGCTAATCAAAATTAGAAAAGCTCAAAGCTGCAGGAATTAAAAATAGATTTTTAAATTCTTTACTGTGCATTAAAAGAATTCTTAATTCTTTTTTTTCGATGATAGATTATCATTATTGTTATTTATATATGCATATATATATATATATATATATATAATGTAGCAGTAGTAGAAGACACTGCTTTTGTGTTTTACATATGCAATTTATGAATTAAACTCACGTGATCCCCACCACATTTCATAACTATAAATTTTGTTAAAGATTTGGTTGGACCCAAAGTAGACCCAACTTGAACCCAAAATGGAACTAAGTTGAAACCAACTTGGACCCAAGATGGAACCAAGTTGAACTCAACCTAAATGGAACCCATTAGAGCCAACCCAACCCAACCCAAATTAAAAATTCAAGGAACCAACCCGACCCAAAACTACTTGGGTTGGGTTAGAACCATGGATCCAGAACCATTTTGCCCCCTCTAGTATTAACCAAACACAATTGGGCCAAAATTTTGGACCAAATTGGGTTTGAAAACATATCCAAACATAGCCTATAATTTTGACCTGGGTCGGGACGTCTTCATAATAATTGTAAGTATTTGTCTTGGCTTTCCATTCATATAAGAATCATTGGAAACCGAAATATGTAACAACAGATATGTTAATGATTTCAAAACAATGCAAAATTGCCTAATTTGGAGGAAAATAATAGTTTGCTCTCCAAAAACGAATCTCCACATTAGATAGTGAAAAGGAGTGAAAGGCTGATTTGGATGGTGGCTCAGTGGCATTTTCTTCAGGCAATTGCATAGAAACTTCTTGATTTTTTTCAAAATTCGTTATTGAAACTCACATCTTCAACTCAGATTTTTCTCACAGATGGCGCCACTTGATGCAGTTCAAATTTACACCAAGAAATCGTGAAATTCAAACACGATTTTTGTATTTCTATTTTTCCCACAGATGGCGCCACTTGATGCAGTTCAAATTTACACCAAGAAATCGTGAAATTCAAACACGATTTTTGTATTTCTAGTAAACGCGAGAAATCTAGAATATGAAGGTGAATAATAATGCTAGAGATAAATAGAAATAATGAAGAGAAAGAGATTTATTATTATTTCACGGTGTTCTTGAAAGAAAATACAAAGATGTAGGATTTTTTTATCCAAAGTGAATGTCCCATACAAAAAATGACTTTCTTGGTATTTAAAATGCCTAATGGCTGATTTTCCCCTCATTTTTTTGGAGTTGTTGGCTGATTCTTAGCAATAAAGGGGAATATGGAGATCATATCCCGCCTTTTGGGGGATATTGGTTGACATTTGATCTGATCCATCTTTATCTCATTGTCGGCTATGCCTTTAAACGTTCTATCCAGCTATCCGTCGTCATTCTTGCTAGCTATCCCATTAGGCCATCAACGAGGTCCTTTATTAGCTTGATCTTCAGGCTTACGCCTAGCCTTCCCTACAAGCTTCCTTTAGAATTCTTCCCTTGTGGGTCTTACTCCCCATTTTTAGCCCAAAATGTCATGGATTAATACAGCCCACACCTTCACGGGGCCCAATAATATAACTGAAAACTACGGGTGTATCGCATTTGTTTTAGAAAATGACGGTCGAATATGAAATGAAAATACATCCAAACAGACCTTAGGCTTGTTTGTTTGTATTTTTAAAGGCCAATTTGCATTTTCATTCTTATTTGAAAATGAAAATATAGATTTTACACAATTCTCAAGTAAAAATATAATTATTTTCATTTGCTACTTTTACATTCTCCAATAACTACTTTTCACTTTAATAAATCACACTCACTTTTTTCTCTCTCACATCTCCTTATCTAAATCAGTATTTTGGCAACAATGATGGTGTCGTAGTGGAATAAAATATATAATATTAACTTTCATAGGCTGGTGCACATTTTAAAACCTAGTTTGAGTATTTTTAGTATTTTTTTGGGGTCATTTTTTTATCACTTTCACTTATAAATATATTTAATTAATATAATATTATCTATTATTGTATCTATATTGTTCACATAATCATTACATTTAACTAACTCAATCATTTCACACATCATCAAATTATCAATTTCAGTCATTCTAAAAAACACAACCAAACATGCCGACTTTTTCACATAAAAATCAAAAACTTCAGGTTGTGCTTGGCCATATTTTCAAGTTCATTTTTAGGATTTTTTTTCTTGGGAATATGAATTATCGATATTCGTGTGTGAATGTTAAATTTTATGTTATATCTGGTTATATTTTTAAAAAATAGTGGAAGTTGTGTTGGTGTGATATAAAAATGATATTTTATTGGGTTTTGATATAGGAAGTAATTGAATTAGATATAAAGTAAAGGGGATAATAAATTTAATAGTGATGATAAACTAATTAATGATGAAAGATAGTATGATATGATTGAAAAGTGTAACGATGAATGTTTGTATAGAAAAATGTACAATAGAAATTGAAAATTACTTGTTGTGTTTGTTTCTGTTTTCAAACATGTTTTGGCTAAAAAATTTGGCCAAAACTTGTTTGATTTATATTTTTTTAAACCAAAAAAAGGTTTTTTGGCCAAAATTACTGACAGCTACTCAACTTTTGCTTCCTATTTTTGTCCACTTATGGTGCCTACAAGGTGTAATTCTATGGTGGACCGAGACCATTTGTCCTGGTCCACTTTTCACCATAGGATCCCCCAATAGGGGGGATAATTTACTAAATTACCCACCCTATTGGGGGATCCTATGGTGAAAAGTGGACCGGGACCAATGGTCTCGGTCCACCATAGAATCACCCTGCCTACAAGCTACGACTACCCCTCTACATGATGTGCGGCGAAACGTGGCCTTGCATGTTTTTTATCTTTTAATTTTTGTCTTTTCTTTTTCTCTAATTTAGTTTTTACCTCTGTTAAAAAAAGATTCCCATTTTTTTTTATCTTTTTCTTGTCCTTTTTTGTTTTTAAAATTTAAGAAAGCTTTTTTTGTCTTATTCATTTATAATTCTATTAGTTAGGGGTGTGTGCTGTTGGATTTGGGCGATTTTATATCGAAACTCAACCCAACTAGACATATGTGAGTAGACGGAAAGTTAATCCACAATCCAACAATTATATCATCAAATCAAGTAACTTGAGTAGGTGGCGTGGATTATATTTTAACTATATATGCTTAAAATCCAAAGTATTTGTTATTTCAATTAAAGTAAATAACTTAGTGTCATTCAAATAGTAAAAATTGCTATCTTATCTTGATTTTTAGGGTCTAAAAAGATATACACACGGTAATAGGAATAATTATATAAGTATATATATGCTTATATATATATTTATATATAAATAATATAGATGATCATATAGATATAAATACTTTCATATATTAATAAAATATTTAATGTACATGTACATACATATTATATATTAATATTATAAATTTACGCACGTGTATATACACAATTATGCACATAACTCTTATATATCTAATTACATGAACTACAATATATATATATATATATATATATATTGCAATGATTTAAAATTTATATTATATTATATATTTCAATTATTAACTAATTATAAACACAACTTTTCAAATAAAACTTACATGATTTGACTGTTACAGTAACTTTTATTTCTTCTAAAACTAAAACCAAATACATTTTCATCAAAATACACAACTCCCAATAAATTTTTTTATCAAAATTTTCAACAAAAAAAACCCCAAAATAGAAGTAAACACACCCAATATGTTTTGGGAAAAATGAGTTTGAGTGAGTTTTTTATCCAAAAAATAAAACCACAACTAAAAAAATATGGTCAAACACGGCCTCATTTTCCCATACGTTTTAGGAAATAACGGTTAGAAATAAAATAAAAACACATCCAAATTTGGGAAATTTTATGCTACCAAAATGGGTAATAACCAAGTGTATTTATCAACTACTGGTTATACATATAATGATATCATAAAATAAAATTATCACCTATAATTCTATTATCATGTATAATCCAATAATTTAAAACTCACTTGCACATATATCTTATGGCTACCATGAAATTTTTTCATTTGTAGATAGATAGCCGTTCATTTAATGAGGGAAGACATTATGATTTAAGTATTAAATGCGACATGGCGCAGGTAATGATTAGCTCTGTTGTAGCTAAATTAATTTCAACTATGAGCACGAAATCATATTCATACGCATTTTTATTGCACCTTGATCTCACTGACAATTTTTCTTCTGTCAAACTCGTCGAAGTCTTCTTTGTTGAAAATAGAAAAAAAAAAAAAAAAATAGTGCCCAAGTCCTCAAGCTGAGAATTCAACTTGTGACGTGTTGTAGCTTAATTATTTTATGACTTCACAATAAATTACTTTTAAAAAGAGATAATTACATGCTAACTCCCTCACATATTATATAACTATCAGCAATCCCTTGACATCTTGCAAGTTACTAACACCTCTTATAAGGGGTGAAATTGTACTTTAATTTTACTGATAAATGGTAAAATTGTAATTCGATATGAGTTAAGGTTGTAATCTAATTTTACAAACATTGGAAGTCATCATAATTTTTCAAACTTTGGGCATTTTTTTCATGAAGGTTGTCTATGTAATTTACCCGTTTAAAAAATTCTTGAATATTTCTTAACCTAAAATAACCATTAAGTTATTTTTTAAAATAATTATATATAAGTGATAATTGATTATTCCAAAATTTTATTACTCGTTGAATATCATTCCATCAAAGTCATAAATATTGAAATGCTAAGAAAAAAAATATTCAACAAAAAAAAAATGCTGAAAATTTTGGAAATTGTGGCATCATCAATGTAGTTCCGTGTGGGAGTGAATTTGAAAGGACCTTTGGCGGTGGGTTTGTCTGTCTGTTTGAGTGCCATAAAATTCTGGCATTAAACAAAATTCTATTTTCTCGTATATTTGGACTGTTGTGAATCGCAACAGCTGTAAGAATTTAAAATGAGTGGGCACTCCTCCCTCATAGCACATTTAACATTTTGCATTAAATGCTTGTGGCACACATGCCTCTCCTCCCCTCTCTACGTTTTCACACAACCGTAGGGCCATGAGCGTTGTCCACTTGTCCATTATGGAAAGGATAATTCAACGTTAGATCTAGTTTGATTGCATGTGTGTCTTGTATCTATCACTTTTACATAAATACTAATTTCTAACATCTGCAAGTTTTAATTGAAAAATATTTAAAATTTGATTTGAATTACTGTAAATTTATATTAATTTTGGTCAATTTAGGTTTCAAAATTTAGCACATATCAAGTTTAATTTGAAAAATGAAGAAATTTAACTATCATCATGAGTGGCCAGAAATCTAAATTTTACCTTAATTTTCAATGCCGTTTGAAAAGGAACTTCATTTTGATTTTCAAGATGACAACACATAGAGAATAAGTCAATACTAATAATCAGTATTGGAAAGCAAAATTATATATATTACCTCAAAAAGAACATACAAATTAACCCAAGAAAAAAGCCTATTTGAAAAATTATTTAGCTAAGTTTGTATTAAGGTAGGTCAAACTAAAACAATTATATACTATCAAATCATGTAGGTACTTTATGGAAAAAATATGGTAGATGTTCAAACTAAAGAAGCACCTCAAGCACATTTAAACTTAGAAATTTTTACTTGTTATTGAAGTTATATAATTATTTCACTGTTATATTCATTCACAACTAAACCAATTCAATAAACTTTCACCCCGTATACCGAAGTTTAGTTCAATTGCCCCAAGGGAGAAGAGCAGAATAGTACAATAAATTGTCATTTTCAGTATTCATTCCATCTTCAGCGCTACTAAACTTTTTTCAGAGTGATATCTTCATTTTGTAATATGGTTTTATTTTAGTAGCTTCCAAGCTTGAAATGTCCTTTAGATGAATTTGTGACAAAATCTAATGAAAACATCAATGAATATCCAATTAGAAAAAATATATAAATACTAAAAACTAACTGTAATTACACAACTACTAAAATGTTCAGAGTTTTAATTTACTCTTCCTACTGTAAGCTGAAGGATATATACATTAATATAATATTAAAATTGAGATTTGTCATCGATACAGGGATGTATTACAAAAATATAACTTGGAATTTATAACTTCAGAGTGAACACAATGTGATCAATAATCACTAAAGCTCCAAAATGATATTAGAATTTTTTAAATAGAAACACATTGACCCACCAAAAATATATGAAAAATAATAGAGGAAAAAGAAATTTACCCATAAGATGCTGGATGGAGGTGTAGTACTCGTAGATGCAACCTTTTCCAACCTAAATCCATAAATGGATGGTGGTATTCACTTTATAGGGGATATATATATATATATATCATGAATTCTTGATCATTAGCTATTGAAATAGTTTTCAAATTTGGGGTTACTCATATTAAGACATTAAATATTTAGACTACAATTAAGGAGGTCATTAAGAAATTTAATTAGTATTGTCTAATCATCAATTCTAGAAACACAATTTAATAAATGTTTTCCTCAATAATTTAAAATCTGTAGGCGTAATTATATATATATATATATATAACATATATATTAATTGAATTAGTATATATTAAGGTTTAGTAACAAAAACAATATTTATGCATTCAATGTACGAAATCAAGAATTTTTAATATTGATTTTTTTAAAAAAAATCTACAATAAAATATTTTATATATATATATATATATATATTGATCTAACTCGAATCCGGGGACTTGAACCTATCAGTCTGGAAGGACTTGAACCCTACCACGAGTATGGTGATAATGATTGAAGACTGCACTCAATAATAATCAAACTACCTACGTACCTAATCAAGATCAAGTCAACGTAGTTCTATATTAGAATGTATAATCAGGGTCGTACTCGGTGGACGATTCTAACTTCCAAATTTATATGTATATAGGAACGTACTTCTCAGTCTATAAACTCGTTGCTGATGGAGATACGAGACTAAAGTTAGCGAGAATAATCTTAAGATTCCACCCCCCAATAAATGTTATGAGGAGGTATTTATAGCACATACACCTTGTCAGGGTGGTTGGTGGCCATTTGTAAGATAGTGACAAGTGGTACCATTGAACGATAGATGACTCGGGCTGTGGGGTCGGGTCAGGGAACGACCCGACCTGTTCCTGTTACTTAGCGCTTGATCTTGGATCCCATATTGGATTTTGGGCTTTGTGTTGGGCCCAAGTCCTTATATTAGTGCTTGTGGGCCTAGATACCATATTATGATATATCATTAATCCCCACTTCATCAGTCTGAAGAATTGGTCGTGTTACGACTTAAATTCATACTGAGGAAGTAGAGATTTATTTAACGATTTTAATCTCGTAGACCTCTACTCGTGTTGTAATACGACCCTACAGATTGAGATTATCTAATTTAACTATTTTTATCATCTAGAGAGTCACGTCTTTCGATGACAAATGCTCGCGCCTTCTCCCTTCAATAATGAGTGATCACATCTCTTTGATCATTAATGTTTGCTTCATTATTGTGTGAGTGGGGGCTTGCATCAACCATAAATGCACACACCTTTTCGTGGCATGACTTTTCGTAACTGACACGTCTGTCAGTGTAACGGGTGCACACAGCGGTTACTTTTGGAATGTCAGGAGTTGTTTCATCTCAGCCGTCAGACGTGTTTTTACAAATCAATCTCAACCGTTGCATCCCCTCATCATCTTTTCCTAAATAGGACCTCTGTCAAAACATTTTTTACGTTCACCTTTACATTTTAGAGAGAGAATTTTTGTTGTTTTATAGAGAGAGAGTTTTTCTCTTCATCAAAGAAGGGGCATTTAGAATTTTGCAGTTCGTCCTAAGATCTCATAATCTCGTCGTTCATCGAGCTCTCCTCGTATGAGTATATTCCATAGGTATTTCTAGTTTTCATTTTCTCGTCCTTTTTATATCTTTTTATGTTATGGCTCGTACAAGGTCTCAATCATCAGTAAATAACAATGAGATTGAAGACTCGTCTGATTCTACGAGTAATAGACCCGTTGGGTCAGACGAGTTGGAGCGTCTAGTAGAGGAAACTAATATTCGTAATGAACCGGTAGGGTTGCCTGAAAGATACGAGGGTACTGTAGATTTAGAGGGTCCAGTCAATGTTAACCCCAATAGATATCACTTTGCTAGAAGATATCTCTACAGTAAGGTCGTCTAGGGAAAACGAGTTGAGAGTGAAGTATTTATTCCCCGAGACTATGAAATCCGATTCCCTACTTTAACAGATTGTATGTATAGGCCCCCTGTAGGATTTCGTACTTTAAATAATTGCTCATCTAATCTCTGGGGTTAGGTTCCCTTTGCATGAATTTATTAATAATCTCCTTCTTTCTTATGGTTTGTGTCTGACTCAACTATTACCCAACTCGTACAGGCATATAGTCCTCTTTATCATTTTAATGACTGCTTTTGGCAAGGATGTCAGCCTAGACAATTTCCATAGGATGTTTTATCTTAACAGACGCCGAGTAGCCAATTCCAGCGGTTTTTTCTTTTTTCTCCCCAAACAAGATGCGAAGTTTCAAGAAGATATTCACGACTCGTTCGGGGTTTGGAAAGATAAATACATTTTTATTTCCCCCCCGCTAAAGGCAAGAGTTGGTTAGTGCCTATGCCATGGCGTATGAAACCCCTTGAAGTAGAGATAGGAAATCCAAATTGGGGACATGTTGTGAATCCTGATATCATGCGCAGCGGAAGTTAAAACATATCTGGATTCCTAAAAGCTAAGATCAATTTGTGAATTTTCGTTGATTTTAACATAAAACGAAGAACTCAAAAAATTTACCTTTTTTGAATTCTAATAATTCCCGCAAATCTTTAACGGTCTAATCATCCCGTCTCTAGATCATCACGCAGGAACGGACTTTTGGAAATCTTCATCATCATCTCCTGAGGCGGCTAAGCAGAGATAATATGAATCTTTTGTCTTGTATTTTGGTGGAGGATTTCAGTATTCTCAATTGTGTTATTTGACTAAATGAATGAATTCTCTAGTGCTTGTGTTGGAGGATTAAATAATCCTCCAACTTAAGCCCATTATTACACCCGCCCAACTAGGCCTTAATGGATGCCCATGTGGGCTAAATTGACCCAATCCATTTAGTCCACTTAATTTAATTTAATTTCATTTAATCCAATTGAATAAATATACATTAAATAAATATTCCAATTTAAATATTTAATTAACCCAGTTAATTAACTATTCAAATTAAATAATTTAATTTACCATTGTTTAATCCAATTAAATTAGTTCGTCCAATTAATTAATTCGTCCTACAATAGGACAAATTACCAAAATACCCTCCAAATACAAAACTCAATTTTTGGTCTATTCCTTTATAGCACGACTCTCTAGGTTCATCTTGATTGGCAATGGGAGGATACCAAAGGATGTGGGTGACACCTAGCCAGCACCGTGGCCCCACATCGTAGCCCAATCGAGTACGAAATAACAATGTGATTAGTTACCTCTAAATTATGAATACTACATGAGTATAAGCCCTTCACTGAAGTATCCCGATCGAGTGAGAGTCATGGAATGTCAAACTCACAGGACTCGATGCTATGCTAAGAATCATAGTAACATGGGATTACAGAATTACCCTCCGTGTCAAACACGAGTTAGTTTATGAGCTCTGGCCAGAGACTTTAATCTCATTTACCCATGATCGCATAGGATACTTCTCGTTTACTTTTGAGACAGTGAATTCCTTCTTGCTAATCAGTTAAGACTGCTACTTGCCCATCAAGCCGCACTTCGAGGTTGACCCCACCAATGGTTGAATTGGATCTAACTACTCTAATGACAGATGACACGCTAGAACCTAACGTGCTTGGATAGCAAGTATACTAGTCGTGCGTAGTAATAAGTGGACTAAAAGTCCGGGTTGTCGAACCTCAAGAACTAGGTATTTTAGTTTATGATTAACAATAAAAGAAAGACAATTAAAGTAACGTGCAAGAATTGATTGAGTAAACGAAGGATAAAAGATGAACGAGCTATAGATTAAAACTCACGTATGATAAAATGACTAAGGCACATGCTACAACTGAATCTACTCGTCAATATATATGGGTTACTCCTCGAATTATTAGACTCCTATTACTTTGGTGGAAACTCCTTAGTTAACTATTACCCGATGTCTCGGCTCATAATAATCCTATGATTAATTGACGGTTCTCTAAATATGTCTATCCGAGAATCTAATCAATAACCACGCATTCACGTTCTAGAGTTTCCTCGAATAAATCCGGCTAACAGCACCCGGAAATCTTTACCTATCTTTAGGGGCAATTCCTCATTTGTTTCGGATGATGTGTTAATTCCCTTGAACCCTAACCTATCTTCTCTCGAACGACTAGATTAGGCAAGATAGCAAGAATATGGTGATCAAGCACATGATTGGAATGAAAGCATAGAATTAACACACAAAGCAATAGGAGAATTAATACAAAAATCACTTCATATATATTGACTCATAAATTTGGCCTTCACATGGCCTTAGTTCTACAAAATTGGCTCATAATCAATAGCTCAAGAAGATCTAGAACAATCATATACATAATTATCAACATAAACATGTAATGAAAGCAAGTAAAACTCCCTAAGGCTTGGTTGATGATGAATCCTAGCTTGAACTTCAATCTCTAGCTTAATCCCCCTTCTTCTCCTTCAAAGATTGATGAATTTGTGGCTCCAAATCCCAAAAAAATGCCTTGAATCCCCCAGAATCCGAACCCCTCTCCATTGCTGAAATCTGGCTTTTATACACTTGAAAATGGTTATGCCGGTGCCTAGGCGCGGGTTGTACGGCGGTGCCTAGGCGCGGGTAAGGCGGCGCCTAGGCGTGGGCAACAGGATGCTGAACTTGTTGCTTCTTGCTCGGCGCCCGGGCGTGGTCATACTGGCGCCTGGGCGTGGTCAACAGGCTTGAAATTGTGTCGTGCATCGTTTTTCGCCCTTTTCTTCGTGTGCTCTTGTTTATCACCTGAAATCACTTAGCACCCCGATTAAACGCAAATATGGCATGATTTAGGCAATAAATAAACCTAAAAACATCATATCATGGGCTTAAAAACACATAAGAACGCCTCTTATCAACAGACTTGACGTCACAAGCACATCTTCAACGTGATTACTCAGGTCTAAGGCTCACACATACTATCATAATCAGTAATCCAATCATTGACAGTCAATGAATAAAAATCCATGTGATTGGATTACTACGAGCCGTGTTCGAATACATTAATCCCATCAATGTATCTATGACACAAACTCCCACTATCCCATAGTGTTCGATTGACACTCCCTGTCAGAGCATGTGTCATACAAGTCCACACGAATCTCAATGTCCAATTGAGATTCTCTAACTTGCGAACCATTTAAGTGATCAAGTACCAAACCTTTCCAGTGCCTACCCCCTTAACTACTACAAGGAGTGGAAGGTTTTCCTTGATTATAGACCCTGAAGTCTTTTTCGACTTTAAAAAGTTTCGTATTACTTTGAAGAATTTGAACTCTTGGAAAGCTTAGCGCTAGGTCAGGCGCTAAAGAATAGATAACTTAGACTTAGTGATTTCAGCAACTACAAAAGTAAGGTAATGTTTTAATCACTTAATTAGGGTTAGCACAACGGGGATTATTTTATAGCTTAGCGTTCTTTTGAACTTGAATTAGTTGCTTAACTATTTTGAATGCTTTTTAAAGATATAATATGTAAGTGTAAAGTAAAGCAATAAAACAATAAATAACACAAGAATTTGTAAGGTTCACTGGGTGATGTAATCCCAGCTACGTCCTTATTCTCCTTTGCACTTGGAGAAATTCACTAGATTGATTATTGAAGAGTCACACAGAGACTTCTACAAAAAGGTGAAAGGGAAGACGATCTTGAGCTCCTTGATCACAAAGACTTCAGCTCCAATGAAGATCTTGTTCAACAAGCTTTTCTCACACAGAAATGTTGCTTATAGAAACAACAAACTTTCTCACTCAGATGAAAGATGTTGAGGGTTTTATCATGGGTTTGTTTGCTGTTGGAAAGTTCAAATAACTTGGGATATCAAAATAGAAATTTAGAGTTCTTCTCTGAAGAGGTTTGAGATATCGATGACTGTCTTTGGAATGTATTATGAAACGCTTGAAGGATTTTGGCTATGGAGTTTGTAAGCTTTTCTTTCAAGTAATTTCAGCAAAGTTTTGACCTTTTTCTTGTGCATGTACATGCTTTTAAGGTTTGCTGAAGGGTACTATTTATAGGTTTCTTGGGATTTGTCCGTTGGATGCATGTGAGTGCGTGTAACTCACGCAGCGCGTTAAATAGTCTCTTTCTGACATTCCTGAAATTTTGCTGGTTCCGATTGGACAGGAGCAGGTTTTGAACCCTGAAATCTGATAGTCTAGTCAAAAGGTGGCTTGTCCACATGTCATAATAGCTTATCACATTTAATGCACTTATTAGACATTTATTGCATTTGAATTTATTTCTCGTTGGACATAAATGTCCGTTGATGATTACATTTAAGTCCTTCATGACTTGAGAATTTATTTCAGATGAATCTGATCCTTGATCGCTTGAGTCATTTGAGCGCTTGATTCAACAACCCTGAAACAGTCCTTTAGAGTTTGACAGACACTAAGAACAAATCTTCATCTTCCCTTGACTTCAGACACTGATCTTGAACTTCATCTCTAATAGACTTACCTAGAATTCTACTAGCGACTTGGTATCCAATACTTGGTCTAAAATCCTCAGAGATAAAAATTACAAGACTAACAAAATTACAAACTTTCAAACGCTTATACAATTGTTCTATGAAAACATAGACTTACATTATTTTTGGAGTCTAACATAAAATCCTATTCTTGTCATCATCAAAACATCTAACATGAAATTTCCTAACAATTTCCCCCTTTTTGATGATGTCAAGACCTTAATTCTTATAACTCTTTTATAGATTAAGAGTTCAAAGAAAAGCCCAAAATAAATATAAGTAAGCGTTGGAATGTTAGTTATGTTAGCTAATGTTAGATTAGCCTTAACAAGATGTTTCAGCGATAAATCATTCATTCGTTAAAATGATAAGTAAGCGTACATGATTTATGCCAAAAATTAAATAAATAGCGACATCATACACAAAGAAATAAAAGATAAATCAAATAGAGAATCATTTTCTTTAGAGAATCATTTTCTTTGTCGCTTCGTCGAAGCCTCTTCTTGATAGATTTCATTCGCTAGATCTAGAAGAACTCGATTGATGTCTATCATTGTTGTGTGATAGACTTCATCATAGTCATCGCTTCGATTCTTAGTGCTTTGATTCAATTCAAGTAACCTTTCCACCCAATCCTTTGCAGGGATTCCGAGCTGTCTGATTAAGTCATGGTAAATGTCCTGCATTCGATCGTTGGAAGGTTTCCAATTGAGAGGTCTTCTCAGCAGTGCCACGTATGGATTAAAACCCATACCTTCTAAACATTCAACATCAATGTTCGGAAGCTTGTGCCTGCCTTTGTAGTATCTTGGCTTTCGCTTCTTAGTGAGCATCTTATTTAGACTCACTATTTCTTCAAACATGGAGCGCCAGCTTTTGTTGTCTGTCTTAGAAATTGGACCCGTCAAGGCTTTTCCTTTGGCTTTAGACAATTTATGCTTTTCTTGCTCATCTTTCCCCTTCTTGGCATCATCAAAGGAGGTCTTGAGGTCAGCGATATATCTTCGCAATAGCCTAACTTCATCAACAAGTAAAGCAACTTGTTTAACGATACTTTGAGCAATAGAGTTGGAAGAAGTGTGTCACTCAGTATCTGTTGAAGCGTTCTGGGCTATGGAGCGATTGAACTCTTCGGAAAGGCTAGTGATCAGAGGTGATATGCGGTCCATTATTGTTATAGTGCTCTTTGTAGCAGCGTTTGCAATATCACGGCTTCTAGTGTCTGAGACTAACTTGATATTTCTATCATCATTTTCAAGTATTTGGAGCAGGAACCCTCGATGGTATTGAGTGAGTTCCTAATGGCTCGTCTGAAGTCTCATGTCTCTAGATCACTTTTCGAGTTGGAGTCTAAAGAAGGAGAGTGCTCAAGAGACGGAATAATTCTGTATGAGCTAGAAACTGCAGCCTTTTCTTTTGATTTATCTTGAATAAATGGCTCTTCAGGCTCTTCAGCAATCACTTCATGTACTTCTTCTATCGCTTGCTCAATAGATTGAGTTGCATTATCAATCTATGCACCCTAAGCAACAATTGGAACCTCGACTACTAGAGCGCTAAGGGCAACTTCAGTTTGCAAATCAGCGTCTTGATGAGGAGCGACTTCCATAGTAGGAGTTTGTTCCAATTCCATTTCAACAATCTCCACTTGAGGAGAAGGTTTCTCAACAGCAATGACCCAAAGTTAGCCAATCGCTTCCATCACATGCCTTGGACTAAGCACGTTCGTCTGCGGGATATAGAATATAGCATTTTTGCGCTTGTCAGTACTTAGTGCAAAATGCACATCCTCTGGCAGATCGACACCTGAAATGTAAGAGTTGTAAAAGTCCAAAATAAATGGCATAAGTGCTTGAGCAGCTTCTTAATCTACTGGCCTGATTAAAGAAATAAACTTGGCCACTTGGATGTTCTGTTCGAAAAATAAGACTGGGTGTAAGTTGTACCCATGGCAGCCACTAACCGAAGTGTTGGTTAAAAGTGATATCCAGCTATTGAGAGTTCTCGACAATCGCTCATCTTTCATGGTGAAATTCTTCAAAATCGTCGGTGATATGAATTTGGGCATCGCTTGGGCCTGAACGCTCATCCCGCTTGCTGGTAGAAGCGTCTTCGTTTAGGTCAATCTGGAGTCACTCAGTAAGATTCAACTTATAGCCTTCTTGACTTATTTGTCTAAGTTGATCACGAATGTAACTTTCCATACCTCGGCGACAATAAGGTAGGGCATCTATTGGACCTACAAGCGATTCTCTCCTCTGCAACAGAAATAAGACATATGCTCTACGCCTATATTCAATTCCAAAATTGAACAAAAATGGATACTGGATCATTTCATCAATAGTATGAAAATGCAAAACAAAATCCTCTGCCCATCTGGATGTATCCAATGTCCAGCGTTTTCCAAGAGTGCCAGCGAGTTCTCTATCAAGTCTTGTAGCGAGCAGTTGCTTGAATCGCTGCTTCTCTTCTACAAAACTTTCTGCCCAAACACTGGCAAGGAACTCTCTAGCTTCATCTTCAATCCAAAAATTAATAGTGTTGGGGTGTTCTTGAAGCATTGCACCCTTTCCCTTCCATAAACGTAGCGGCTTCTTGGAAGACTTATTAGCTTCAGAATGTATAAATTTGGGGAGTGTTGAATAGCCCATTTTGTTCAGCTGTTCCTCATCTAGATTCTTTCCCCAATCGTCCATATGAGGATTCCTTATCTGGGCATGAGTTCGGCGGAATGGATAATTGTGTTCCATGCTTGTGCCGATTTCTTGAAAGCGATTGATCTCGAACTCTGACAGATCCTTCTGCGGAATTTCCAAAATTTCCAGGCAAGGAACGATTTCTTTCATCGTAATGACGACACTGCTTGCAAGTGTTTCAAAAATAATTGTCTTCTCAGCGTCTGAAAGAGATGGATTGTGGAGCGTGGTTTGAAAGTTGAGCTCCAAATCAATCAATTGCCTAAGCGTCTTTTCTCTCCAGGCATAATAATACTCCAAATCTTCAGTATAGCCTCTGGGAAAGAAATTGACTGCTTGAGGAGAAGGACCAGTTGGTGTGGGGATGATCTCGGCCACTTCTGTCGACCGCTCAGCATCCGTAGTCGCTTCTTTAGCTGGTGAGATTTTAGCGTCTGGAAGGACTGCGTCTAACTCTTTAGTGACTTCCACCACCGTTGATAAATCAACGTCCAACTCTATGTCTGCCTCTGAGGGAGGAGATGCATCAGCGTCTTGCGCACTTTGAGCTGATACAGGCAAGCGTTTGAGAAACAACAGATTTCTACTAAGTAGAAATAGACGATAAAAATACTACAACGCTTACCTTGAGGAATCTCTTTGACTATTTCAGTCGCTTGATCTTTGGAAGGTTCCATATCCTCAAGCTCTAGAACTAATTCATCATCTTTAAGATTAATGAATGAAGTAAGGGGATCAACACGAATAGGGATTTTGAATCCTTCTAATAAATTTAATGTACACTGGATAGTATGTTTCCTAAATGCAGAAAGAAACAATTTATCCTAGCGTTAAAAAGAAGAACAAAAAGATAAAACACATTGTCTAAGACAAGTACTTACCCTGATCGCTAGCTAATTATGTCGAAAGAGCGCTAGAAACGGGAATTGATTCTGGAATAGCGTCAGAAGGAGGAGGGGAAGGAACACTCGCTTGTTCTTCAAGCGCTGGCTCGGCTGGAGCGCTTGTTGATCTTGTTGAAGTAGACTAAGGAGTACGCTTGCGTTCTAGCGGTACTTCTTCCTCTTCTGCTTCTTCTTCTTTCGAGAGATAACAAAAGCGGGAGGGAGAGGGGGAGATTTAGGAGGAGAAGAGGGAGACTTCTGCTTTTTCTTGGTCTCCTTCTTCTTCTGCTTCTTGGTTGGCTCAGTGACTTTCAAGATGATTTTTCTTTTTGGTTGCTTAACCACCACTTCCTCTTCTTCTAATGAAGATGAAGACGATGTTGCTTGCTCCTCATCATCACTACGAACAACTCCTTCAGCAAGAAGTTGCTCATGTTCCTCCTTGGGAATCGCTACACCACCCCGTCGCTTAGGTTTTAGCAGTTCGCCGATCATTTTCTTTCCGTAGAACTTAAGCGCTGGAACCTTTTTACCTGCGGTATTAACGTAACCGCTAGCACTTAAAAGAAGACTCAACACAATCTCGTATGGCTTGGGAGTAATCGATTGTTCAATCGCTACCTTAAGCGATTAAAAACGTATATGGCCCAATTGACCTTCAGCTTCGTCAAAATAGCGACCACCATCTTGTACTGTATATTGGTAATCTTATCAAAACTTCCTTTTCTACACTCGATCATCTTTCCGCAGATATCAGCCAGAATGACATATTCGCCCTTCATGTCATTCTTCTTGAAATTTGATGCGTATGCTTCTTCAATGTCATCCTTCTTGATCAGATTCCAGACCTTGGTGACGTCTCCAAGGTTCACATCTTCAACTTATCCACCATGAGTAGGCAGTTGCAGTAAAGTGGACAGGAGTTGAGGAGTAAGAATGAAGGTTTCTTTTGCAAAAGGAAACACGCAGGAAATGGAGTTGCCGTCATCAGAAATGACAGCATTCTGAAAGAAGAACATAGTTTCTTCTGCGTGAATCGAAGAATGGGATGTCAACATGGTTTTTAGACCCGATTCTTCAACAAGAGGAAGAATGGTCCTCAAAGGGAAGTTTTGGTTGTTGAAAAGAAAATCCCAGTTTACCAGAAATCCGGCATTGACTGTTACTTTCTTCTAAGTTTTGGACTTCAAAGAGTTTTCCGGCAGCAGATTTCACAGATTTTGGTGGCGCCATTGATGAAAGATTGAAGCTTTTTGAGAGAGTTAGAAGAAAGGCTTTTTGCCTTGAGAGAATTTTTACAGTAAAGGGAATTTTGAAAGTGATAAAGTTTTTTTGTAAAAATTTGAAGAGTTTAAAAAGAAGACAAAAACTAACTCCTCAATACCTTAGATAAATGCCACGTGTAATGGCAGTTAATATGGAAATGAAATTCATTGAATCTGGGCCGTTAAATAATAAAGACGGATGTAAAAAGGTGATATAAGTTTGGTTAACTGCTGCAAAAAATAAAAGATTTGGAGTCCGCAGTTATTTTTCAAAAACATTTGAGATTTTGAAAATGTTCAACGTGAGTTGCACGCGCCTACTGGTACACTGACACGTACCTAGACACATGCATTTACTGAACTGCCTATTTTAGACAGGAATCATTAACCGTCAGTTTGATTTGATAGGAGCGCGTGTGCAGTTGTCAAATCTTATCTTTTTGGACTTATCCACACGCTACCTTTTAGCGATGAAAACAATGCATGATTTTCAGAGAAAGTTTCTTAGCGTTTAAGTGGGAATATTCTTAACGCTAAAGTCTTTTAACAAAATTCAATCGCTTTTGATACTTAAAAGATATTTTTATTTAATTTTATTAGAGATTGATTTTGTCATGCATAAAAGATAAACGCTACTGATCAATGCACAGAATTTTGAAAATCCTTTTTGATCATATACGCTTATTGTTTGGAATAAGTAAAATTTTAAAGTTCCCCTTAAAATTGATAACTCATTTCAATTTTGAAAACGCTTTAGACAAAATAATAAAGTGGATTCCCCTTAAATTATATGCCTATAAAAGAAATGATGCTTTATGATTAAGCATTTAAATCAATCATACCTAATTCACTTCTCAAAGTGAGAAAATGTTGTTCGTTGAGCGCTTTGGTAAAGATATCTGCAAATTGTTTGCCAGTACTAATGAAATGCATGGAGATATCTTTCTTTTGAACATGGACACACAAGAAATGGTAGCGAATGTCAATGTGTTTAGTTCTAGAATGAAGGACTGGGTTTTGGGTCATAGCTAAAGTGTTATGGTTATCACAATGGATTGGGGTAGGACCTAAGATTGTTCCATAATCTCTAAGTTGTTGCCTCATCCAAAGGATTTGTGCACAACAGCTTCCAGCGGCTACATATTCTGCCTCAGCGGTAGAAGTTGCTATGGATTGTTGTTTCTTACTATGCCACGAAACTAATCTATCACCTAGAAATTGACATGTGCCACTAGTACTCTTTCTATCTATTTTGCATCCTGCAAAATCTGCGTCTGAATAACTAATTAGTTCAAAAGGAGAGTCCCTCGGATACCGTAAGCCCACATTTTGTGTTCCTTTTAGGTATTTAAGGGTCTTCTTGGTAGCAATTAAGTGTGATTCTTTTGGATCAGCTTGAAAGCGTGCACACATGCATACCAAAAACATAATATCAAGTCTACTAGCGGTAAGATAAAGAAGTGATCCAATGATACCTCTATAGTTAGTGATATCAATTTTCTTCCCACTTTCATCTTTATCTAACTTAAGTGTTTGGCTCATTGGAATTTTTGAAGATGATGTGTTTTTCATACCAAATTTCTTAATCATGTCTCTTGTATGTTTAGCTTGGTTTATAAATATGCCATTAGGGAGTTGTTTAACTTGTAATCCTAAAAAGAAAGTTAATTCACCCATCATGCTCATTTCAAATTGATCTTGCATCATTTTCGAAAACTTCTCACACAATCGCTTATTAGTAGATCCGAATATAATATCATCAACACAAATTTGGACTAAGAGAATATCTTCATTATGTGTAAGTTTAAATAACGTTGTGTCAATGCTGCCTTTTGAAAAGCCTTTATCTATAAGGAAGATAGAGAGAGTGTCATACCATGCTCTTAGTGCTTGTTTAAAGCCGTAAAGTGCCTTATCCAATTTGTAGACCATACTCTTTCCATGGTTGTTGATGAATCCTAGGGGTTGCTCCACGTATACTTCTTCTTGGGGTTTAAAATTCAGGAAAGCACTTTTCACGTCCATTTGATACACTGTGAACTTGTTGAATGCGGCAAAAGCTAGGAATATTTGAATCGCTTCTAGACGGGCTACTGGGGCATATGTCTCATCAAAATTAATACCCTCTTCTTGGAAATAACCCTGAGCGACTAGTCTGGCTTTGTTTCTTATAACAATGCCATCTTCATCCATCTTGTTCCTAAAAACCCATCTAGTTGTAATAACTCCTTGGTGAGTTGGTCTTGGTACTAGCGTCCAAATCTTACTTCTCTCAAATTGGTTAAGCTCCTCTTGCTTCGCTTCTACCCAACTTGAATCACTGAGCGCTTTGACACGCTAAAAGCTAACGTGCTATAATAGCAAGTGCACTAGACGTAT
This sequence comes from Buddleja alternifolia, assembly GCA_019426215.1. Lineage (NCBI taxonomy): Eukaryota > Viridiplantae > Streptophyta > Magnoliopsida > Lamiales > Scrophulariaceae > Buddleja > Buddleja alternifolia. The sequence goes on along the minus strand of CM033390.1, from coordinate 20,231,831 downwards.
GTAGTAATAAGTGGACAAAAAGTCCGGGTTGTCGAACCACGGAAACTTGAATTTTAGTTTATGATTAATGAAAATGGACAAAAGTAGATTGCAATAAAACGAGTAAGCTAGTGACGAACCAAAAAGAAACGAACTATAGATTAAATATCACGTATGATAAAATGACTAAGGCACATGCTACAACCGAATCTACTCGTCAATATAGATGAGCTACTCTTCGAATTATTAGACTCCTATTGCTTTGGTGGAAATTCCTCAAATAATTATTACCCGATGTCTCGGCACATAATAATCCTATGATTAATTGATGGTTCTCTAAATATGTCTATCCGAGAATCTAATCAATAACCACGCATTAACGTTCTAGAGTTTCCCCGGATAAATCCGGCTAACCGCACCCGGAAATCTTTACCTATTTCTAGGAGCAATTTCACATTAGTTTCGGATGATGGTTGATTCATTTGAACCCTAACCTATCTTCTCTCGAATGACTAGATTAGGCAAGATAGCAAGCATATGGTGATCAAGCACATGATTGTAATAAAAGCTCAAAATCAACACACAAAGCAATATGAGAATTAATACGAAAATTCACTTCACATATATTGATTCATAAATTGGCTTTCACATGGCCTTAGTTCTACAATATTAGCCTCTCATCAAGGCTTTAAGAAAATCTAATACAAACATATACATACTCATGGAAATAAACATGTAAATGCAAATAATTAAAACTCCCTCAATTGATTGATGATGGATCCTTGCTTTTTGATCTTCAATCCTTAACTCCTCTCTCTTTGTTCCCCTCCAAAAGTGATGAAGAATGGTGATGAATGATGATGAGTGAAAAGTGATGGCCAAAATGCCTCTCTCTCTCCCCTCCTCCAAGATGTCTCTGGTTCATTGTGCTCCAAAATGCCTTAAGAAGACCACAACAAATCAGCTCCTAGTGTGTGTCTCCCACTAGTGTGTCCTCCACTACTCTTAAAGTGAGTAGTATAAAATTCCCTAAAGTAGATCTATTAAGAAACATACTTATGACATCCCTCTCATACATGTGATGACCTCTTGGCTTTTAATGTTCCATTCCCCCGTCAAATGATGATCTTTTGGCTGAAAAGAATCTCAATTCGGGTGTGGACACGCCTAGGCGTGGCATTACGGCGCTTGGGCGCGGGATTCAGAATGCTGAAATTAAATGCAATGTATCCTGCGCAGCAATCGTATTTCATTCATAACTTTCTCCAAGAAACTCCGATTTGGATGATTCAAGTCCTCATTTGAAGCTAACACATAGTTCTACAACATTGTAGAAGGAAACTTCATCCAATTCGGCCTCTAAACATACGGAAATAGCGCTCGAACGTGGAAAGTGGTGTAGATACGGCGCCCGGGCGTGGGCAAAATGGCGCCTAGGCGTGGTAAGCAGAATGTTGACGTTATTTCCATCTTGTCCGGCGCCTGGCCGTGGGTTTTTAGGCGCTTGAGCATAGGGGTGCGTAGCAATTTGGCCTAAACTTGTTTTATACGTCATTTTTCATCCCGTTCTTTGATTGTATCCATTTAAGACCTGAAATCACTTAATGCACGAATTAAACGCACATGTGGCAAGAATCAAGCGATAAATGAACCTAAGACATAAATGCAAAGGGGCTTAAAAACACGTAAAAATGCCTCTTATCAACACCCCCACACTTATCAATTGATCGTCCTCGAGCAATAAGAGTTTTAAGATAAGGAAACATCATCAATCAAAGAGACAAACAAAAAGAAAACTACCTAACTCACTTTCGTGGAGTAAACGGTTGCATTTAGCGAATGCAACAAGCCTTTGAACCTTTTAGTTACCTCAAAGGACGAGTTATAGTCTCGTGAGGGTTTGCAGACGATATACCCACAAAATCGAAAGATTTTCAACCCCGATCACTCAACGTAAATTACAATGATTAATAGCACACAATGGTATGAATTCATCTGTTTAAGCTCAAATTACAAATATATACACATCACACATTTGCTCATGTTACGCCTTAACATTGAAAAGATCATCCTAAGGGTGTAGTGTAATAAATCTCAAGTATTATAGTCAAGTGGCATTCTTACCACTTTTCAAACATTAACCCATATTTATCAACTTTTGATTATTCACATGGTACGAGAATTGAATACAACTTCATAGCCACTTAAAAATTCATCACTTCATTCCACTTTCGGATTTATCTTATGCACTTTCAACTCGAAACATTAGAGGCTAGACCATGTGCAATGTTTGATCCTCTTAGGCTTTCTATGACACCCGTGTAACGAGCTTTAGGCCAATAACTCCTAAACCAGATGGCTTTAGGGTATCAAATGTGGAGACACTCCTAAGGGCTTAATCGCTCGAGTGTCAAAGGCCACAAAATCAAACTAGGTCCTTATTCACTTAACACTTGCATTGGCTTGAGCTTAGCTCAAATTAGCAAAATAGTACAGTATTCTAGGCATGGTGCTCTTCGCCCCCAGTATCTATTAAGCCTGACTTTTTCAGTCATACCAATGTTCAACCTCTTTTTATTATTATTAAGCACACGAAGTTAACGTTCTCAACTCATAACACATGTGAAAATTCTAAGTTGATATTTCCGGGATCAAGCCTTTAAGTGTTTCAAAATGATTGCCCACTCAACTCCTCTACCTTCGATTTAGGTGCATATGTGAATCATCTTAAGGTTAATCTAGTCTAGTTAGGATCCCATAAGCAAAGAACGATGTGTATAGCCATTAAAAACCAAATTGATAGAGAAAACATACCATGTATTCAAATTAACCATACTCAATGCCTCAAGTGAAGGGTTGAAATTCTATCCAAAAAAAAAAAAAAATTAAAATTGCACACATTTCACATGTAGAGGTACAGCACCCCCCAAACTTGGACCGAAATATGTAAAACATGAATCAACATGACTATAATGGATCTAGTATACCCCCCCCCCCCACACTTATCATGAACATTGTCCCCAATGTTTGAAAAAGAGAAGGGCAAAGTACACGTCACCATAGGGAAGCTGAAAAGCAAACCCGAGTCCACTTAAGGCAATCAAGTCCAAGGATGGCAATCACTGTGTCGATCACTACATAGGTAAACAAATGCTAGCCATACAGAGCATCAAACATTGGATAGAATAGAATAAAACAAAACGAGACAAACAAAAATGAGAAACATGCATGGAAAGAAAACATCAAGCATCCAAACATAAAACATAAAATATCCAACAACCCAACAAAAGATATCCAAAAACAAAAAGAAACATGCATGGAAATAAAACAAGATAAGCCTAATCGGTGGTGCCAAAACGGTCAATGTAATCCTCATCCTCTCCGCCGAGATCATCCAAATCAATCAACGGGCTACCCTCATCATTATGAGCCTCATCATCACCTCCTTCAGGAACGAGAGCACCTGACTCGTGCATATCTGCGGGCTGCTGAGGCGGGGGTTGCGGGTAAGGTGGAGGAGTAGAATAATCAAACGGCCCCCAACCGACAAACGCATCATGCTCTACAAGAAGCTGACGGAAATAAGCACAAGTGTCGGACATGACCACCCTCATCTCATCTCGCAACTCATCCCTCAATTCATCCTTTAATTGTCTAATGGCGGCGGCATCCATAGGTGGAAACTGTGGGGAGCTAGTAGACCGGGATGAAGACGGGCGAGGCCTCTTGGAAGTAGCTGGTGGTGGAGGAGCCTGGGAGTCGTCATCTACCACGGTGAGATAAGAACCAGGAAGCTCAGTACGCTCCATCGGAAATGTGGGAACCTTAGCTGCCTTGCATAAAGCTGTGATCAGTGACGGGAGAATGATGGGAATCTTCCGAGTGGGACCTTCGCCCTTTTGCTTAGCCAATTCTTTGTTAATCAACGGCCCTAACTCATTCTTCAACTTCCTAAAGTGGTCCGTCAAAGACTTGTGGATTACCCGGGCAAAGTCCACAGCTTTCTTGGACATAATAGCATAGATGAGGGTGGCCCGTTCCTTGTTTGCCTCTGATCGATTGGTACTCGGTATTAAATTGAATCGGATGAAGTCGAGCCAGAAAGCAGCCTCGGGTAATAGAGCCCTACGGGGGACATGAGCTTCTCCGGGTACCCATTCCCACCCCTCTCGGCCAATAACCCGCAAAATATCCGACAGGCTAACTCGGAGGCGCCCTGCATTGTAAAGAGTGGTGAACTCGCATGTCTGAGGGGTCGGGGTGCCTATGCTCTCCCTAATCTGTCTCAACTCATAATTGACATGTTTGCCCCGGACCAAAAGGGTAGTCCCCAGCCATCCTCGTGTCTCAATCTCATCATAAACCCCGGAGCTGAAGAATTCCAGGACCCAAGGAAGACGAATGGCCTCGGGCTTTTGACAGAAAAACTGTAAGCGATGAAACTGTATCAATTCGTGCACAGAGGGCTGTCCCCGGGTGGTTAAATAGTGCTCCTTAATAAGGGTGCGGGGGGTGCTCAAACTCTGACACATAATTTGGACTTGGGAGTTTTCAAAACGGGTATTATCGGGAGTCTCGGGCTCATTAGAGGAACCCTCACCCACTTTTTTCTTACCCTTGGACGGTCTGTTGGTAGTTCTCGTCATTTGCAACAACAATGATCAACTTCTCAACTACTCAAATCAACCCAAATGCAACCAACCAATACAACAATCGTCAACGCCCAACAACACACCAAAATCAGAGAGCAACCCACAATCTAGCAACAATCCACGGATTTAACCGATTCCTCAATTCTTTAAGCAATAATCCACAGATTTAATCAACAAAATAGCATCCAATTTCAACAACAACAACCCACAAATTCAATTTCAACCCACAAATTGATAACAATAGATCATCCAATTCAACAACAACAACCCCCAATTTTTGATTACGATCCACAAATTCAATAGAAGTCCTCAAATGCAATAACAAAAAAAATTCAATCCACAATCGGACGAAGCCCCAAATAATCCTCAAAATATAATGTAAGGCACCTACTCGTCGTCTATGAATCGGAAATGGAAGAAGGGTAAAGCCAAAACTCACCTTTTTCCCCAAAATTTTCGCACCGAGTTGGATGTGAAGGAAGGGCCACTGTGCAGCGAGTGATGTTGATGGAAAGTGGCGGTGAAACACGGTGGAGATGGCCGGAAAAGGTGAGAGTGTCGCCGGAAATCGCTTGGGGGAGGAGTTGTGAAGAGTTTGTGAAGAATTTTGACCGTTTGACCCACAAATATGTTTAAATCAGAAACGGGCGCCTAGGCGCGCGACACAGCGTGGATTTGGGCGCCTAGGCGCGGCGCGCAGAACCGGGCGCCTAGGCGCCTGTTGTTGGCGCTTGGGCGCCCTTTCAGAACCGGGCGCCTAGGCGCCCGTTGTCTCGGCGCTTGGGCGCCCCTTTCAGAACCGGGCGCCTAGGCGCCTGTTGTCTCGGCGCTTGGGCGCCCCTTTCAGAACCGGGCGCCTAGGCGCCTGTTGTCTCGGCGCTTGGGCGCCCCTTTCAGAACCGGGCGCCTAGGCGCCCGTTGTCTCGGCGCTTGGGCGCCCCGTTCAGAATTATTTTGTAAAGAATTTCATTTCCTGTTTCAAAAGGGAAGAGACAAAACACTTAAAACACAAACTAACAAAGATGTAAGACTAGAAAATAAAGCAACAAACGGGATAATAAGGGAAAAAGAAAAGGAAACGGAAAGAAAACATGGGTTGCCTCCCAAGAAGCGCTAGTTTAGAGTCATTAGCTCGACTGAAAGCGAAGAATCACGAAGGGTCCGCGAGGATGAAGGACTCTTTGTCTCTTGGTCCATCCATCCCTAAGTAAGGTTTTAGACGTTGAGCGTTGACCAAGAAAGTATGTCCTTTATCTGTTGTAAGCTCGACGGCGCCGGATGGATAGACCTGGGAAATCAAAAATGGGCCCGACCATCGAGACTTAAGCTTCCCGGGGAAGAGTCGGAGTCGAGAGTTGTATAGCAACACCCGCTCTCCCTTGTGGAATTCCCGGGGGAGAATATGTTTGTCATGCCACATTTTGGTCCGCTCCTTATAGAGTTTTGCGTTCTCATAGGCAAGATGACGCCATTCTTCGAGCTCGTTGAGTTGTAGCAAACGTTGTGTACCTACACTTTGAGAGTCAAAATTTAGAAACTTAATGGCCCAATAAGCACGATGCTCGAGTTCAACGGGCAAGTGACATGTTTTGCCAAAAACAAGACGATACGGGGACATGCCAATTGGGGTTTTATAGGCGGTCCGATAAGCCCAAAGAGCATCATCCAATTTAAGGGACCAATCCTTTCTTGATGCGTTGACAGTTTTTTCTAAAATACGCTTAATCTCCCTATTCGAGACCTCCACTTGGCCACTAGTTTGTGGGTGGTATGGGGTCGAAATTTTATGCTTCACCCCGTACTTGGTCAATAAAAGTTCAAACTGCCTGTTGCAGAAGTGGGTGCCCCCGTCACTAATGATGGCTCGGGGAGTTCCAAATCGAGTAAAAATATGCTTCTTCAGAAAACGAGTGACAACCCGAGCATCATTAGTAGGCAAGGCCACGGCTTCCACCCATTTGGAGACATAGTCTACCGCAACAAGGATATATTTATTTGAACAAGAACTGGGGAAAGGGCCCATGAAATCCACACCCCATACATCAAACAACTCACACTCTAACATGCTATTTAAGGGCGTTTCATGATGTTTAGAGATGTTCCCCATTCGTTGACAGCGATCACAAGATTTGACATAATGATGTGCATCTTTAACAAGAGTAGGCCAGAAGAAACCTGATTGGAGGATCTTAGCTACCGTTTTGGAAGGCCCAAAATGGCCACCTACCGCCATATCATGACAATGAGATAGGATAGCATGCACGTCCGTTTCGGGTATGCAACGTCGAATTAAACCATCTGCACAAACTTTGAATAAAAAGGGTTCGTCCCAAAGATATTGCTTTACATCAGATAGAAATTTCTTCTTTTGATGAAAAGTGATATCCGGGGGAAGACGGCCCGTAACAATGTAATTGGCAAAGTTAGCATACCAAGGTGAAATTTTTTCAGAAATAGCAAGGAGGTGTTCATCCGGGAATTCCTCACGAATTGGTGTCTCATCTAACGGATCATTCACTAGCTCTAATCGTGAGAGGTGGTCGGCTACTACATTTTCGGTGCCTTTCTTGTCTTTTATCTCTAAATCAAATTCTTGGAGTAACAAAATCCACCTAAGAAGTCTTGGTTTAGCATCTTTCTTGGCAAGCAAATATTTTAAAGCCGAATGATCGGTGTAAACTATCACTTTGTTTAGCACGAGGTAAGAGTGGAATTTATCGAATGCAAAGACTATGGCGAGTAATTCTTTTTCCGTGGTGGCATAATTCAATTGTGCATCGTTAAGAGTTTTACTAGCATAGTAAATGGTTCGAAATACCTTTTCCTTCCTTTGGCCAAGGACCGCTCCAACCGCGGTGTCACTCGCATCACACATCAATTCGAATGGTAAGCTCCAATCGGGGGATGACATGATAGGGGCGGAAACTAAGCGTTCCTTCAAATCAAGAAAGGCCTGCATACAAGAAGAATTGAAATCAAAAGGTGCATCTTTAACAAGCAAATTAGACAACGGTTTCGCAATTTTAGAGAAATTCAAGATGAATCGCCTATAGAAACCAGCATGCCCGAGAAAACTCCTAACAGCTTTTACCGATGTGGGCGGGGGAAGTTTTTCAATGACCTCAATCTTGGCTTGGTCCACTTCGATCCCTTTTTGAGAGATCTTGTGGCCAAGCACAATCCCCTCCCGGACCATTAAATGGCATTTTTCCCAATTCAAAACAAGGTTGGTTTCTTCACAACGTTTAAGCACAACATTTAGATGAGCAAGACAAATATCAAAAGTTGTTCCGAAAACAGAAAAGTCATCCATAAAAATTTCAAGGAAATCTTCAACCATATCATGAAAAATAGCCATCATGCATCTTTGAAAAGTGGCCGGGGCATTACACAAGCCAAATGGCATCCTTCTATAAGCAAATGTGCCATAAGGACAAGTGAAAGTGGTTTTCTCTTGGTCCTCAGGATCTATGGCAATTTGATTATAGCCGGAGTAACCATCTAGAAAACAATAGAAATCATGCCCGGCTAATCGTTCAAGCATTTGGTCAATAAAGGGGAGGGGGAAATGATCCTTACGTGTGGCATCATTCAACTTACGGTAATCTATACATACACGCCACCCACTAATTATACGAGTTGGGATAAGCTCATTATTCGCATTCTCAATTACCGTTATCCCCCCTTTCTTAGGCACCACTTGGGTAGGGCTCACCCACGCACTATCAGAAATAGGATAGATTATACCTGAGTCGAGCAGTTTAATCACTTCCTTCTTTACTACCTCTTGGATTTGTGGGTTTGATCTCCTTTGGGGTTGGCGTGTAGGCTTGGTGGAGTCCTCCATAAGTATTTTGTGCATACATATCGCTGGACTAATGCCTTTGATGTCCGCAAGTTTCCACCCAAAAGCCCGTTTGTGAGATCTCAACACCGTCATTAATTGCTCTTCTTGTGATCCTGAAAGAGATGAGGAAATGATCAATGGGAGTGTTTCGTCGTCGTTCAAGTACACATATTTAAGGTGGGAGGGGAGGGGTTTGAGTTCGAGAGAGGGGGGTTCTTCAATAGATGGGCGAGGTGATCCTGACAATGATCTATCAACTTTGATGAATCCTCCCGAATGAGAGGAAGATTTGTACTCCAAGCTTAGAACCTTTTCCACTAGATCATCTTTCTCCGAGTCCACTTGCATGGATTTCATAAGATTCTGTTCGAGAGAATTTTCAATTGTATTGTCCTGTAAATACTCAACAATCAAATGGTCAAATGTATCAATTCGATAACACGAGTCATGATCAATAGGATGTTTAAGGACTTTGTAAACATCAAAGGTAACTTTGTCATCGCCCACATTCAAGGTAAGCTTACCATTAGCAATGTCAATTACCGCCTTACCCGTGGCTAGGAATGGTCTCCCTAGGATTAATGGTACCTCCACATCTTCTTCCATGTCGAGTACTACGAAATCAACGGGAAAATAAAACTTGTCGACTTGGACAATAACGTCTTCGATTATCCCCTTGGGCCTCTTGATCGATCGGTCGGCTAGTTGAAGGCTCATTGAGGTCGGCTTGGGATTTCCAAGGCCTAGCTTTTTAAACAGTGAGTATGGAAGAAGATTGATGCTGGCCCCCGAGTCACATAACACCTTCTTGAATGATAGGGATCCAATCGTGCATGGGATTGTGAGACTCCCGGGATCTTGGAGCTTAGTTGGCAATTTATTGAGTAATACGGCGGAGCATTCTTCCGTGAGGCACACCGTCTCATTCTCTTCCCACTTCTGCTTGTTGGAGAGTATGTCCTTGAAGAACTTCACATAATTCGGCATTTGGAGAATGGCGTCAATAAACGGAATATTAATTCTCACTTCCCGAAGGATTGCCAAAATTCGAAGAAAGCTCGGATCCATCTCCTTTTTCTTCTTTTTGTGAGCATTTGGGAAGGGAAGACGAATTTCGATAGGGGGAGAAAGCGTTGGATTAGACGGATGAAAACCCACTGAAACAGTAGGCGGCGCCTGGGCGCGTATATCGGCGCCTAGGCGCGGATCTGTTGGCGCCTGGGCGTGCATTTCTGGGCGCTCGGGCGCGGGATGCAGAGAATTTTGTCCAGAACAGGGTAGATCAGGCGCCTGGGCGTGCATGTTAGGGCGCTCGGGCGCGGATGTACTGGCAGTGTCATTCTCCAATTGTTTGCCACTTCTCAAGGCTATGGCATTGCATTGGGCCTTCGGGTTCTTTTCCGTGTCGCTTGGGAGAGTCCCCGGGGCTCTACCGTTAACCGCATTAGAAAGTTGCCCTACTTGTGTTCGCAAATCCTTCATCTCCATACACATATCCTTTATCAAACCCCGAAGTTCGTTGAAAGATGTATCGGATTTTTTCATGTGAGCATCTAGTTTCTCATCGATTGTGGGAGGTCGCATTTGCACTTGACCTTGACCTTGTCCATTGAAATTGCCTTGCCTCGGGGGTGGGTTATTGAAGGGTGGTCGTGGAGCTTGATAGATCCCCGGTTGTGCGTTCTGTGCGGGGTTGGGCCTTTTTGGAAAATTCTCGGGTATATGAAAGTTCACCCGAGGTTTATTTTGATTCCCCACATAATTAACATTGCCAACCTCCGGTTCCAAGACTACTACTTCCTCAATACAAGAAACCTTTTTAGAGGATGAGGCCTCTTCATCGTCGGGGTAAAGCTCATCTTCTCGGGCCAACTGTTCGACTTTGTCCCATACACTTTGACAGTCTAACCCAAGGAGATCTCCTCCCGCACCCGCATTGAGTCTATGCCGAATACGTGACCTAACCCCATCATAGAAATGGAGTACTTGTTCATTCAACCCAAAATTATGATCGGGACATTTACGGAGCATGCCCTTATATCTAGCCCAAGCCTCGGCTAAAGATTCATTGCTCCTTTGCCTAAACCCTTTTATATTACTCCGTAGCTCATTGATTTTTGAGGGTGGAAAGAATTTATTTAAAAAGGTATCGACCAACTCACTCCATGTTGTAATAGATTGTGGAGGTATCGACCAACTCACTCCATGTTGTAATAGATTGTGGAGGTAAGGATTTGTACCATGTTGTCGCCCTATCCTTCAATGAGAAATGAAAGACTCTTAGACGAATCGCATCAAGATCTCGTGGGTGATATTGAATGGTCACAAGAGCCTCATCTATGGTTTCCAAATGAGCGTGTGGTGATTCGTGCGGTTCTCCATAGAAAGGATCTCCTTGCACCATATTAAAAATGTGAGCCGGAATGTGGTAGTTTGGTGTGAAGAAATTAGGCACGACTACGGGCCCCGGAATGGTATGGACCCTAGGTGGTAAGCTACCCCGAACCGACGGGAGTTGTGGAGGAGGTACCGCTTGCATGGCTTGTAGAACACCTTGTAACCACTCCCTAGTTTCCGGTGAGTTCATGTCCGGGAAATTTCCATTTGGGTTTTGGTTGAGATTATTGGCCATTTCTCTTGCTCGCCTACTAGTCCTAAGAACTCGTTCAATTTCGGGCTCCAACTCGTATAGAGGCTTGTTTGAGGAGCGGGTCATGCACCTCAAGAACCTAACAATTAAATACAAGAACAAAATTAGACTAATCACGAAAATAAAAGAAAATCAAGAAATAAACGAAAACTAAGAATTTTAAACAATGTAAACGAAAATCAAAAAACTAAAATAAACAAGTCCCCGGCAACGGCGCCAAAAACTTGACACGCTAAAAGCTAACGTGCTATAATAGCAAGTGCACTAGACGTATGTAGTAATAAGTGGACAAAAAGTCCGGGTTGTCGAACCACGGAAACTTGAATTTTAGTTTATGATTAATGAAAATGGACAAAAGTAGATTGCAATAAAACGAGTAAGCTAGTGACGAACCAAAAAGAAACGAACTATAGATTAAATCTCACGTATGATAAAATGACTAAGGCACATGCTACAACCGAATCTACTCGTCAATATAGATGAGCTACTCTTCGAATTATTAGACTCCTATTGCTTTGGTGGAAATTCCTCAGATAATTATTACCCGATGTCTCGGCACATAATAATCCTATGATTAATTGATGGTTCTCTAAATATGTCTATCCGAGAATCTAATCAATAACCACGCATTAACGTTCTAGAGTTTCCCCGGATAAATCCGGCTAACCGCACCCGGAAATCTTTACCTATTTCTAGGAGCAATTTCACATTAGTTTCGGATGATGGGTTGATTCATTTGAACCCTAACCTATCTTCTCTCGAATGACTAGATTAGGCAAGATAGCAAGCATATGGTGATCAAGCACATGATTGTAATAAAAGCTCAAAATCAACACACAAAGCAATATGAGAATTAATACGAAAATTCACTTCACATATATTGATTCATAAATTGGCTTTCACATGGCCTTAGTTCTACAATATTAGCCTCTCATCAAGGCTTTAAGAAAATCTAATACAAACATATACATACTCATGGAAATATACATGTAAATGCAAATAATTAAAACTCCCTCAATTGATTAATGATGGATCCTTGCTTTTTGATCTTCAATCCTTAACTCCTCTCTCTTTGTTCCCCTCCAAAAGTGATGAAGAATGGTGATGAATGATGATGAGTGAAAAGTGATGGCCAAAATGCCTCTCTCTCTCCCCTCCTCCAAGATGTCTCTGGTTCATTGTGCTCCAAAATGCCTTAAGAAGACCACAACAAATCAGCTCCTAGTGTGTGTCTCCCACTAGTGTGTCCTCCACTACTCTTAAAGTGAGTAGTATAAAATTCCCTAAAGTAGATCTATTAAGAAACATACTTATGACATCCCTCTCATACATGTGATGACCTCTTGGCTTTTAATGTTCCATTCCCCCATCAAATGATGATCTTTTGGCTGAAAAGAATCTCAATTCGGGTGTGGACACGCCTAGGCGTGGCATTACGGCGCTTGGGCGCGGGATTCAGAATGCTGAAATTAAATGCAATGTATCCTGCGCAGCAATCGTATTTCATTCATAACTTTCTCCACGAAACTCCGATTTGGATGATTCAAGTCCTCATTTGAAGCTAACACATAGTTCTACAACATTGTAGAAGGGAACTTCATCCAATTCGGCCTCTAAACATACGGAAATAGCGCTCGAACGTGGAAAGTGGTGTAGATACGGCGCTCGGGCGTGGGCAAAATGGCGCCTAGGCGTGGTAAGCAGAATGTTGACGTTATTTCCATCTTGTCCAGCGCCTGGCCGTGGGTTTTTAGGCGCTTGAGCATAGGGGTGCGTAGCAATTTGGCCTAAACTTGTTTTATACGTCATTTTTCATCCCGTTCTTTGATTGTATCCATTTAAGACCTGAAATCACTTAATGCACGAATTAAACGCACATGTGGCAAGAATCAAGCGATAAATGAACCTAAGACATAAACGCAAAGGGGCTTAAAAACACGTAAAAATTCCTCTTATCACGCTTCATCCACTTTCTTTGGTTCAATTTGAGATATGAAGCTTGCGAACATGGCCTCATTGATTGTAGCGGCCCTAGTTGTAACAGGTGCTCCAATATCTCCAATAACTAGCTCTGGTGGTTGATCTCTAAGCCATTTACGATCTAGTTGGAATGGGTTGAGAGACTCTTAATTATCAATCGCTTGACCCTCATTTGTCTCTTGCGTAGTTGCTACATCATTCACAGTTCCAATTTGCTCTTCATGATCATTCTCTTCATGATCATCAGCATTTCTAACAATATCATCATTAGTAACCTCACGAGTAACCTTAGGATTAGGTACAAAGATCTCATCATCCTCATCATCATCACTATCATCACCAAGATTGACTTGTGACGCTTCTTTGGCAAGATCTTCAATTCCTACATCATTAGTATTAACCTTACCCGGTTCTTAGGTAGCATCATCAAACACAACAAGAATGGATTCTTCAACCTTTGATTTGATCTTATTTAGGATGCAAAAACTCTTTTCATTTTTGGTGTAGCCTAGAAAGATTCCTTCATCCGCTTTGGGATCAAAATTCTTTAGGTTTTGGGATCCATTGTTATGAATGAAACATTTTGAACCAAATACATGAAAATATGAAATGTTTGGCTTACGTCCCTTCCCCAACTCATGTGGAGTCTTATCATGTTGCTTGTTGATCATACACCGGTTCTGAGTGTAGCAAGCGGTATTGATTGCTTCGTCCTAAAACCTTTGAGGCAGCTTGGACTCTGCTAACATCGTCCTAGTGGCTTCTTTAAGAGTTCTGTTCCGTCGCTTAGCCACTCCATTCTATTGAGGTGTTCTATGTGCAGAATACTCATGAAGTATTCCAATATCTGTACAAAACTTCTCAACAATATGGTTAGTAAATTTAGTTCCTCTATCACTTCTAATCTTCATCACTTTTAAGTCTTTTGAGGTTTGTAATTGAGGAATTAGCGTTGTGAGCTTGACACTAGTTTCATCTTTGGTCGCTAGAAATTCTACTCTTGTATAGCGAGAGAAATTATCAACTATTACTAGCGAGTACTTTTTACCACTAACACCCATGATTTGAATTGGACCAAACAAATCTAAATGCAATAGTTCAAGAATTCTTGAAGTAGATAGATGAGGTTTCTTTTTAAAAGATGATTTAACTTGTTTACCCATTTGACATGCATCACATAAGCGATTTTTCTGAAAGGAACCCTTAGGTAATCCCTCTACTAGATTTAGCGATATTAACTGAGAGATTGCCTTAAAGTTGAGGTGATTCATTTTTCTATGCCATAACCAACCCAATTCATTTTGACTTTTAGCAACAAAGCATGTGGGGTTGTTATCTATTGTTGAATCCCAATCCACTAAATACACATTGTATGTTTTTTTTCCTCTTAATTTAGTAGACTTAGTTTTAGCGTCGTTAACATAGCAACAGTCGCTTGAGAATTTGACTTCAAAGCCTTTATCACAGAATTGACTAATGCTCAATAAATTATGCTTATGACCCTCAACATAATATACCTCACTTATCATGATGTTCCACCTATGCATGATACATACTCCTTTGGTTTTACCTTTGGAGTTATCAACGAATATTACTTGAGGACCGTTGGTTGCACGATAGTTGACCAAGAGATCCTTCGAGCCAGTCATGTGCCTTGACGACCCACTATCAAAGTACCAAACTGAAGTATCGGTGTTGGCTCTAGGTACCTGCATTTAAAGGGCAGTTCTAATTCTTCTTAGGTACCCATTTTATCTTGGGTCCTTCAACGTTAGTAGCTTTAGTTTGAATTAAAACTTTCGGAACCCATATTTTCCTTGTCTTCATTACGGGAGGACTGGCCTTCTTGGGTTTCAGTTTGTGTTGTGTGTGATTTTTAGGTGTATAGTAATATCCTTGATTGTAATAGTAATCATAGTCGTAATCATAATCATAATCATCATAGTATCAATAATATGATCTAGATCTTTGAGGATATTGACGCTGATATTTCCTTGGCACTGGCTTAGGTGGCTTTTAGCGATTGACGCTTAACGTTTAATTCACTTATAGATGGTTTATCCTTGGCCTTTTGAGCGTTTGGATGAACCTTCTTTTGTGAATCATTCACTTTTGTCTTCTCCTTGTTGACTGAGTTGGTATTGACCTTCTCATTTGGCCTCTTACCATTGTCCTTGAATTCATTCAGCGTTTGACTGTTTGAACTCTTCTCAATAAAGAATACACCTTTTCCTTTGTTGGTTGCAGTAACCTTAGACTCTTTTGATTTTTGACAAAATTTATCACAACCTAAACCAGTCTATTCACCAAAAAGGCTGGTTACCTCAGTCACATTATCTAGCTTTCTTCACGCTTTGGATAATGATGAGATAAGCTGCTCTGATTTGGTAAGTTTAGCGATCAATTCAGCTTCTCTCTTAACTATTATATCAATATCACTTTTCAATTGGATAATTTCACTCTCAAGCGATTGATTCTTCTCAATCCATTGTTGCTGAACTTGCAACTCTGCCTTGAGCGTCAATCTATCACTTGTGAGCGATGAAATGATATCAAAGTGATTTTGATATATCTTGGCGGCATCTTGACAATCTTTATAATACTTATTTACTTTGTCAAGTAATTCATCATAAGAAAGAAGATGAGATAATTCAGTGTTTACCTTAGATAGCGAGTCATCAGACGCTTCTTCATCTCTCGCCATGAGACAAATTAAAGTTGGGTCGCTTGATGGCTCATCATCACTGCTTTCATCTGATGATTCCAAGTCCTCTTCAGGTGCGAAGAATGGTTTAGATTCCGCTAGCAAACCTTGTTGGCGAAGGTTGCTCCTGAATTGGTTTCTATCCACATAGTCTTACCTTGTAGGCTTAGACACATTTGGATAAGAGCAATTTACCTAGTAGTGCCCTGATTTCCTGCAGTTATAACAAAGATTTGTTTTCATTTTCTGTTTAGTTGATAACCTTTTGGAAACAACTAGCGCTGAGAGATTCTGAGTAGGAGACGGAGGTGCTTGGTATGGAACAGGTGCTATGGGTTGAGGTGTAGAATACACTGGCGCTTGATACTGAGGCGCTGGTACAGAGGGAGGGGTTTGAAATGAAGTTTGTCCAATAGGGTTTCTCTTTTCATATCTTAGAAATTTCTTGAAGTTCTTGACTAATAAAGCCATCTCTTTTTTCTCATTAGATTCTGTTGATTTCACCTCACTAATCGCTTTACCCTAACTTTTGGTAGTAGCGATTAAAGCTCCTGATTCAGTCGCTGAAGTCGATGTGTCACTGACTTCACCCAATTCAAACTCGAATGCCTTTAACTATGAGAACACATGTTCTGGAGTTAGTGTCTCCAAAGTCTGTGATTCTCTCATGGCAATAGTCTTAATTAAATACTTGCTTGGAAGACTTCTGAATATCTTGTTGACCATTTCCTTCTTGGTCAATTCCTTGTCTAATGACGCTAACTCTGTGATGAGCAAAGTGAACCTTGCGTCCAATTGATCTAGCATCTTGTTGGGCTGCATTTTGAAATGCTCAAATCTTTGCATGGCTATGGAGAGCTTGTTCTCCTTCATCTGTGCTGAACCTTCACACACGATAGCCAACTTATCCCATATTTCTTTTGAAGTCTTGCTTGATCTTGTTGAACAATGCATCATTATCTCCTAACGCTGAGTATAGAGCACTTCGTCCAACATTATCTAGATTCGCTCTTTTCCGATCTTCTGGTGTCCATTCCAACTTAGGTTTCTCTACACAACCATCTGGAGTAGCTTCAGTCACTCCAGGGGCTCGAGTTACAACTTTCATGATCTGAATGGGGCCATCTGTAATTGCATAACACATTTCATTATCACATGAACATAAATATGCAAATGCTCTAAGTTTATAAGAATCATAGTTTGACTCAACCAGCTTAGGCATCTTGTTGAAAGCCATGATATGAGATTAAAATAAATAAAGCGACTAAGTTTAGAAAAATGGATCAAAACAAGCAGTTATGCTCGGAAACGCTTAGGTTTCTACTTCAACCGCTCTAATACCACTTGATGGTCCCAAGTGACATACGAAAGGGTCTAGAAGAGGGGGGGGTTGAATAGACCCTGAAGTCTTTTTCGACTTTAAAAAGTTTTGTATTACTTTGAAGAATTTGAACGCTTGGAAAGCTTAGCGATAGGTTAGGCACTAAAGAATAGATAACTTAGACTTAGTGATTTCAACAATTACCAAAGTAAGGTAATGTTTCAATCGCTTAATTAGGGTCAGCACAGCGGAAATGATTTTATAGCTTAGCGTTCTCTTGAACTTGAATTAGTCGCTTAACTGTTTTGAATGATTTTTAAAGATATAATATGTAAGTGTAAAGTAAAGCAATAAATTAATAAATAACACAAGAATTTGTAAGGTTCACTGGGTGATGTAATCCCAGCTACGTCCTTCTTCTACTTTGCACTTGGAGGAATTCACTAGATTGATTATCGAAGAGTCACATAGAGACTTCTACAAAAAGATGAAAAGGAAGACGATCTTGAGCTCTTTGATCACACAGACTTCAGCTTCAATGAAAATCTTCTTCAACAAGTTTCTCTCACACAGAAATGTTGCTTGTAGAATTAACAAATTTTATCACCCAGATGAAAGATGTTGAGGGTTTTGTCACGGTTTGTTTAATGTTGGAAGGTTCAAACAACTTGGGATATCTCAATAGGAATTTAGAGTTCTTCTCTGAAGAGGTTTGAGATATCTATGACTGTCTTTGAAATATATTATATAAAGCTTGAAGGATTTTAGCTATGGAGTTTGTAAGCTTTTCTTTCAAGTAATTTCAGAAAAGTTTTGACCTTGTTCTTGTGCATGTACATGCTTTTAGGGTTTGCTGAAGGGTACTATTTATAGGGTTTTTTGGGATTTGTTCGTTGGACGCATGTGAGCGCGTGTAACTCACGCAGCGCATTAAATAGTCCCTTTTTGACATTCCTAAAATTCTGCTGGTTCATCGGGAGCAGGTTTTGAACTCTGAAATCTGACAGTCTAGTCAAAAGGTGGCTTGTCCGCAAGTCGTAATAGCTTATCACATTTAATGCACTTATCAGGCATTTAATGCATTTAAATTTATTTCCCGTTGAAAATAAATGTCCGTTGATGATTGCATTTAAGTCCTTCATGACTTGAGAATTTATTTCAAGTGAATTTGATCCTTGATCGCTTGAGTCATTTGAGCGCTTGATTCAACAACCCTGAAACAGTCCTTTAGCGTTTGACAGACGCTAAAAACAAATCTTCATCTTCACTTGACTACAGACGCTGATCTTCAACTTTATCTCTAATAGACTCACCTAGAATTCTACTAGCGACTTGGTATCCAATACTTATTCTAAAATGTTCAAAGAGAAAAATTACAAGCCTAACAAAATTACAAATTTTCAAACGCGTATACAATTGTTTTTGGGGTCTAACATAAAATTCTATTCTTGTCATCATCAAAACATCTAACATGAAATTTTCTAACAGACTTATTATTCATTCAAGTCTTATAGATGCCATTAAGACTTATACGAACAATATATCAAATGCTTTTCTATTAGTTAAGGGTTGTGCAATATAAACTAGTGCCTTATATTCTAATCTCCTCGTTGGCATCGAGGGCACTTTCCCAACAAGACAGGGGTTTTTAGAGGAGCTAGTCGAATTCCCCTATCGAGTCTCCCAATTTATGGACGAGTCTGTAATTGTATCTTGTAGGTTAAGCTCTGCCCTGATCCCAGGTGTTCCAGATTTGGGTAAGCTTATTATCTCTATATTGTTGACTTATTTATTATTTTTTGAATGTAAAATTTTATTTTCTTTTCTTTGTAGAAATGGCCACACGTCGTGCTCGTCTCGATGCCCTCCGAGCAGAAGAGGAAGGTGGGTCCCCCGTTTCTATAATTTCACGGTGTAAACAACTCATGGATGAGCTATCTCTTCCTCCATCCTGAGAAATGATCGAGGGGTCAGGCTTTGGTTCCCGCGGCGTAAAGATCACTACACCCGTTACTAGGCCACTCGAACTTACTGCTCCTCGTTCACATGGAACACCTCTAGCAATTAACGAGCCTACTTGTGGAAGACAATGCTGACGAGAAGGATCCCAAAATAGATCTCTCTATGGCTCCGGGTTCTCAACGACCTCCTCATCCGGATCTCAATCGTCAGAAACGTTGAAGAGAATCATCTTTTGAAGAAGAACGTGTCCTTCACGGTACTCATCCGGAGGTGATGGCAATCATGGATAAATCAGAGTCGCTCGCTTTGAAAGACTACCGAACTTATCGTGTGGCTAGTCGTTGAGAGAAAAACTTGAATTTAGAGCCTATTGTCCCGAATTGAAGAATCTATCCAGATAGCTCTGTTTTGTCTGGGCCCCAAGGTGTGAATGTTGCTCACGAGATGTTCAAGAATATGTTACTCCCCAGGGATAAGGCTATTTTAATTAAGCAGTCGTATGCTGCTGTGCAGAAGAATTTGGTCGGGCATTTGATGAAGGTACAACTCGTTAACATTGAATATGTAGTCAACTTGTTTCCCATTTTTTCTATATATAATACTTTTCCTTCCTATAAAGGCCGCATTGTGTGCACACGACCTCGCCCTTTGCTGCGCGGGTTTCAAGGAGAAGAAAGAAGCTGCAGTTGCTCAGTCAACCTAAAAGGTCGCAAGTCATGCTGCTGAACGAGATGCCCTTGTGGCCATGAAGAAGGAACGTCTGGAAACGAGCAAGCAGATGATAACCGAAAGGGATAATTATCAACTGTCTCTGGCATCCCTTCAAGAGGCTAACGATCGCCTTAAGGCTGATTGTAACGAGTTCTCAACTCGTATTGAGCGACTTGAAAAAGAGAGGAACGAAGTGTATGAATTGGGGAAGTTAGCTGGGAAGAATGAGTTCACTTCCTCAAAGCAGTATGCTAACTCTTTAGCCGAGAGCCGCTTCAGTGGGGCGTGCGACTTCATGACTTCAACTATTTTCAATCGCCTTCTGCTTTCCAGTGCCCTAAAGGATGAGAATGATGGGTTCTACAAGTGCATCGATTATGGCACTCGTCTGGCGGCTTTCAGGACAGATTTTGATATATGCTGCTTAGAAGAGTGTGATAATCGTAAGCTACTTCTTGATTCTTTCTCTGCCGATGACCCAGACGTCGAGCCTATCGAGTTTCCAGAATTTGCCCCTTTGGCCCTACGGTATGTTCCTCCAACAAATCCAACTCAATCATCAAATCAAGGGGTCGAGGATAATGCCGTTGTTGACCCTTGGTTTGTTCTTATTTTATGTTAATTTTCTGAGCCGTGTGTGGCTTTTAAATAATTGGTTTTGATTTTTTGCTTTTGTGAAACGATGTTGATGTTTACGTTTATCATCTTAGCTTCGTAAGACGATCTGTGGTGTCTGTTTTAGTTTTTCCTATTGTATGGATGTCATGTTTTCAAGTCTAAACATGTGTAGATTCTCATACATTATTCGAATGGATATAAGGAAAATACATACACTAGCCTCATCTCAACAAGTAGTGTTGAACGTAATTACGCATAAAACTTTCATAAATTGTCTATATGCCATGGCCAAGGTAAATCTTTCCCTTGCAGATTCTGTAGTTTATATGTCATTCTTTTCATTATTTTTGTAACCTTATAAGGACCATCCCAATTAGCTTCAAATTTTTTTACTTGCTTTGAAACTTCGACTCTTTTCAACACCAAATCTCCTACTTGAAAGCATCTTACTATCACATGCTTGTTGTATGCTCTTGCCAAGGTGCTCTTTTATCTCAGTATAGTTGCATAGACTCGTTCTCTTTTCTCCTCTATCACCTCAAGTTCAAACTCTCGATTTTGCTGATTGTCTTTTGGTCGTAGTTCAATACTCTGTGTGTCATCATTCCTATTTCCACTGTAATTACTGCTTCAGATCCGTAGACAAAACAGAACGGGATTTCTCTTGTAGACGACCTTGGGGTTGTTCGATAAGCCCAGAGAACTCCCGGCAGTTCATCTGCCCATGCTGACCTCATACCATCAAGTCGAGTCTTTAAGTGCTGCAGTAATATCCAATTTGCCACTTCCGTCAGTCCATTTTCTTACTAACGCGTGCATAAATTGAAAAAAAAATGAGCAGAAAAGGCACAAGAAAAGCACAGACGAAACAAAAGAAAAATCGTACGCTACCCCCGAACTTAAATTAAACATTGCCCCCAATGTTCATGAAATAAATGCAAGGTAAGGGGATAACAAATACAACCCTTAAATGGAGAGACGCGGAGTGAGCATGGTAGTGAACGAGTACCTCGGGATCGAAACCTGAATGAGAGAAATCTCTAGAAAATCACATCAACGATAAAACGGGAGAGAAAGCAAGACAAAGACAAAAAAAAAAGGGAAAGCTATAAAGAAACTTGGGTTGCCTCCCAAGAAGCACTTGTTTAAAGTCATTAGCTTGACTATCCTTTTCTTTGTCACCCAATGCCAGTGGCACTCTTAGTGAACATTTGATGGAGGCCTTGTTTAAACTTCATAGTCTTCTTATCCTTTGTGGCCATTTTTCTCAAGGACTCGTCTATAGGTACGACTTGGTAAACATGATGAGTGGTAGAAGAGTTTTTCGTTTCATCGAATAAATCAAATTTCACCTCTTCTTCTCCAACCTTGAAAGTCAACTTACCATGCTTAACATCAATAATTGATCTAGCTGTGGCTAAGAATGGTCATCCCAAAATAATGGGGACCTCAGCATCGTTGTCTATGTCCAGTACATGAAGTCGAATGGAATGATAGGATTCTTCACCTTGACCAAAATGTTCTCTAAGATGCCTACAGGGTGTTTTACCGAGCGATCTGCCAATTGCAAGGAGATTGTAGTAGGTTTTAAGTTCCTGAATCCGAGATCCCTACACATAGATAAGGGCATGAGTGAAACACTAGCACCTAAATCACATAAAGATTTTGAAAAATTCAAATGACCAATAGTGCACGGTATAGAGAAACTCTCTGGATCTCTTAGTTTTGGTGGAAGCATGTTTTGTAGAATTTTTTAACATTCCACCATAGTAGGCATCGTATCATGCTCTTCCATTTTTCTTTTGTTGGAGATGATCTCTGTAAAAAACTAAGCATAGTTTGGTATTTGTGACAAAACATCTACAAAAGGGATGTCAATGCGGAATTGTTTGAAAATATCAAGAAACTTAGCAAATTGCTTATCTAACTTCCCTTTTTGCAATGCAAGTGGAAAAAGGGGTCTCGGTTTGGGTACGAACGGTTCGGGTGAAGAATTTCCCGAACCTGGGATGAATACCGCGGCCTTGGGAGGTTGAACGCCATGGCGTTCGACTCTAGAAGCTTCAACACCGTGGTGTTCCTTGGGGAACACCACGGCGTTTGTTACAGAGTCGAATGCTACGTCGTTTTCTTCCAAACGTTGCGGTGTATCATCTTTCTTACCTCCCAATTCCGGTTTGATGAGACTTTTACCGCTTAGAAGTGTTATCGCATGAATTTGTTCCCTTGGATTTTTCTCGTTGTCACTTGGTAAAGTTCCTTGAGTTCTTCCCGAAAGCATGTCAGCAATTTGCCCAACTTGAGTCTCTAGGATCTTTAGTGCGACTTCTTGATTCTTGAAGCTTGCTTCTTGCTTCTTTAAGCTCTCTTCTTGCTTGTTTGATGCCTGTCTTGGAGTTGAAACCTTTGTTCCGTGACTATTATGAACCTTTGCAACACATCTTCCAAATTACTCTTTTCCTCGGGTTGTTGTGGTTGTTGAAACCCCCCTTACCTTTGAAATGGAGTTTGTTGGAAGCCTCCTTGATTTTGTTGAAAACCGGCGGTGGTGGTTTTGCCACATTCGTGTTTTGGTTCCATGAGAAATTGGGATCATTCTTCCATCCCGAATTGAAAGAGTTCGAGTAGGGATTGTTTTGTTGATGACTTGAATTTTCCATAAAGTTAGCACTTTCAACCGAGTTAGGTGCCACATATAAATTTCATTATAGGCATTCAAAGTTCATGTGGTCACCTCCACAGTTCTCACAAACGGCTTGGACTCGATTCACCGTTCCTTGCATGAGTCCTAAAGCATCTAACCTTTTGTTTAGGGCCTCTAATTGAACGGTGACGGTGGAGCTATTCCCAATTTCATACAATCGGAAAGTCTTCTTGGGCAACGTGATTCGTTTGGTAGGCCATTGATAGCTGTTCTCGTCTATGAGCTCAATTAATGCCTAAGCTTCCTCGGGTGATTCGTTCATGATAGTACCTCCCGCAGCAGCATCAAGATTGGTACGGAGATTTGCTCTTAACCCCAAATAGAAGTAGTTGGTCCCAAGTGGCATACGAAAGGGTCTAGAGGGGGGGTTGAATAGACCCTGAAGTCTTTTTCGACAAAAGAAAATTCGTATTAAAATACGTTGGGCGCTTAAAAAATAAGTGTTTGACTTGAGCGTCTAATGAAGACTGTTTTTAGAAAGTTAACTTAGACTTCAAGATTTGAATACTATAACCAGATAGGTTTAAGCGTTCAGTTCTTTAATCAGTGTCAGCACAGCAGAATGATTTTAAGGTCTTCTCTTTTGAAAGCTTTCAGCGTCATAGAAGGTATTTTAGTTGCTCAGCTTTTCATTGTGTTTTACTTGATCAATTAATGCAATGATATGATAATAAGTAAATTGACTGTAAAGTAAATAACACAATATTCGTAAGGTTTGTTGGGTGGTGTAATCCCAACTACGTCCTTTTTCTCCTTGATCACTTGGAGGCAATCCACTAAAATGATTCTCAAAGAATCACACAGAATCTTCTACAATTTAGGGAGAGATGGATGTCGATGACTTGAGCTCCTTGATCACACAGATTTCTGCTCCAAATCAATTCTATCCTCTTGCTTCTTTCACTCAGAAATAATGCAAGTATCCAACTTCGACTTCACACAGATCGCGAGGCTTGGATGGGATTTTCTAAACGATTTGTTTGATTTTGTTAAAGTTTAAACAACTGGGAATATCTCAATAGTAATGTAGGTTTCTCTGAAAAGAAGGTTTGAGATATTGATTGACTATCTCAGGAATTAAAAAAAGCAAGGAGAATGTTTGCTTGAATATTCTGGCTTTTCTGAGAGTTAAGGAATGAGACTTCAATGTAACAGCAATTTAGCTTGGAATTGATCATTATGTTTGGCTTGTTGTTGAAGTTCTATTTATAGGCATTCTTGAAAAAAGTGTCCGTTTGACACATGCACAGACGCGTGTCTCTCACTTCCGCGAGTGAACTTTTGTCTTTTTCTTGAAAATCTACTGCACAAAAGTTGGTGCTGCAGTCTGTGAACAGTTGACAATCCAATAGGGTGGCTTCTTCGTACGTTCGAAAGAGCTTATCACTTAATGCTCTTATCAGCATTTATTGCATTTGAATTAAATGCCCGTTGGCACTTAATGCACTGAGAATGTTTGCATTAAACTCCTTCTGGGACTTAGAAATAAATTCAGGTGAAACCAGTCATTGATAGACGCTCATTCATCCTTGAATTACTTCTGTCCTCTAAGTGACGCTTGATATAGCTGGTCGTTTGGACGCTTGGAATCTTTATCTTCATTCAGATTCAGGCGCTTGAGTCTTCAACCTTAACTACTAAAACTCACCTAAAATGTTAGACGCGCAGTCTAAGAGATACTTGGTCTAACCATCAGAACAAAACATCAAACAAAGCCTATTACAATTCTACACGCAAAGCTTATCCACGATTTCGTATGAAAATCAAACTTACATATTTTGTTTTTTTTTTGTTTTTTTTTTTTTTTTTTTTTTTTTTTTTTTTTGTTTTTTCTTTTTTTTTTTCACCACTCGGGTCTAATAAGTGACCTCATTTCATCACATTATTTCTATCATCATTTTCAAGTATTTTGGAGCAGGAACCCTCGATGGTATTGAGTGAGTTCCTAATGGCTCGTCTGAAGTCTCATGTCTCTAGATCACTTTTCGAGTTGGAGTCTAAAGAAGGAGAGTGCTCAAGAGACGGAATAATTCTGTATGAGCTAGAAACTGCAACCTTTTCTTTTGATTTATCTTGAATAAATGGCTCTTCAGGCTCTTCAGCAATCACTTCATGTACTTCTTCTATCGCTTGCTCAATAGATTGAGTTGCATTATCAATCTCTGCACCCTAAGCAACAATTGGAACCTCGACTACTGGAGCGCTAAGGGCAACTTCAGTTTTCAAATCAGCGTCTTGATGAGGAGCGACTTCCATAGTAGGAGTTTGTTCCAATTCCATTTCAACAATCTCCACTTGAGGAGAAGGTTTCTCAACAACAATGACCCAAAGTTAGCCAATCGCTTCCATCACATGCCTTGGACTAAGCACGTTCGTCTGCGGGATATAGAATATAGCATTTTTGCGCTTGTCAGTACTTAGTGCAAAATGCACATCCTCTGGCAGATCGACACCTGAAATGTAAGAGTTGTAAAAGTCCAAAATAAATGGCATAAGTGCTTGAGCAGCTTCTTAATCTACTGGCCTGATTAAAGAAATAAACTTGGCCACTTGGATGTTCTGTTCGAAAAATAAGACTGGGTGTCAGTTGTACCCATGGAAGCCACTAACCGAAGTGTTGGTTAAAAGTGATATCCAACTATTGAGAGTTCTCGACAATCGCTCATCTTTCATGGTGAAATTCTTCAAAATCGTCGGTGATATGAATTTGGGCATCGCTTGGGCCTGAACGCTCATCCCGCTTGCTGGTAGAAGCGTCTTCGTTTAGGTCAATCTGGAGTCACTGAGTAAGATTCAACTCATAGCCTTCTTGACTTATTTGTCTAAGTTGATCACGGATGTAACTTTCCATACCTCGGCGACAATAAGGTAGGGCATCTATTGGACCTACAAGCGATTCTCTCCTCTGCAACAGAAATAAGACATATGCTCTACGCCTATATTCAATTCCAAAATTGAACAAAAATGGATACTGGATCATTTCATCAATAGTATGAAAATGCAAAACAAAATCCTCTGCCCATCTGGATGTATCCAATGTCCAGCGTTTTCCAAGAGTGCCAGCGAGTTCTCTATCAAGTCTTGTAGCGAGCAGTTGCTTGAATCGCTGCTTCTCTTCTACAAAACTTTCTGCCCAAACACTGGCAAGGAACTCTCTAGCTTCATCTTCAATCCAAAAATTAATAGTGTTGGGGTGTTCTTGAAGCATTGCACCCTTTCCCTTCCATAAACGTAGCGGCTTCTTGGAAGACTTATTAGCTTCAGAATGTATAAATTTGGGGAGTGTTGAATAGCCCATTTTGTTCAGCTGTTCCTCATCTAGATTCTTTCCCCAATCGTCCATATGAGGATTCCTTATCTGGGCATGAGTTCGGCGGAATGGATAATTGTGTTCCATGCTTGTGCCAATTCTTGAAAGCGATTGATCTCGAACTCTGCCAGATCCTTCTGCGGAATTTCCAAATTTCAGGCAAGCAACGATTTCTTCATCGTAATGACGACACTGCTTGCAATGTTTCAAAAATAATTGTCTTCTCAGTGTCTGAAAGAGATGGATTGTGGAACGTGGTTTGAAAGTTGAGCTCCAAATCAATTAATTGCCTAAGCGTCTTTTCTCTCCAGGCATAATAATACTCCAAATCTTCAGTTAGCCTCTGGGAAAGAAATTGACTGCTTGAGGAGAAGGACCAGTTGGTGTGGGGATGATCTCGGCCACTTCTGTCGACCGCTCAGCATCCGTAGTCGCTTCTTTAGCTGGTGAGATTTTAGCGTCTGGAAGGACTGCGTCTAACTCTTTAGCGACTTCCACCACCGTTGATAAATCAACGTCCAACTCTATGTCTGCCTCTGAGGGAGGAGGTGCATCAGCATCTTGCGCACTTTGAGCTGATACAGGCAAGCGTTTGAGAAACAACAGATTTCTACTAAGTAGAAATAGACGATAAAAATACTACAACGCTTACCTTGAGGAATCTCTTTGACTATTTCAGTCGCTTGATCTTTGGAAGGTTCCATATCCTCAAGCTCTAGAACTAATTCATCATCTTCAAGATTAATGAATGAAGTAAGGGGATCAGCACGAATAGGGATTTTGAATCCTTCTAATAAATTTAATGTATACTGGATAGTATGTTCCCTAAATGCAGAAAGAAACAATTTATCCTAGCGTTAAAAAGAAGAACAAAAAGATAAAACACATTGTCTAAGACAAGTACTTACCCTGATCGCTAGCTAATTATGTCGAAAGAGCGCTAGAAACGGGAATTGATTCTGGAATAGCGTCAGAAGGAGGAGGGAAGGAACACTTGCTTGTTCTTCAGCGCTGGCTCGGCTGGAGCGCTTGTTGATCTGTTGAAGTAGACTAAGGAGTACGCTTTCGTTCTAGCGGTACTTCTTCCTCTTCTGCTTCTTCTTCTTTCGAGAGATAACAAAAGCGGGAGGGAGAGGGGGAGATTTAGGAGGAGAAGAGGGAGACTTCTGCTTTTTCTTGGTCTCCTTCTTCTTCTGCTTCTTGGTTGGCTCAGTGACTTTCAAGATGATTTTTGTTTTTGGTTGCTTAACCACCACTTCCTCTTCTTCTAACGATGATGAAGACGATGTTGCTTGCTCCTCATCATCACTACGAACAACTCCTTCAGCAAGAAGTCGCTCATGTTCCTCCTTGGGAATCGCTACACCACCCCGTCGCTTAGGTTTTAGCAGTTCGCCGATCATTTTCTTTCCGTAGAACTTAAGCGCTGGAACCTTTTTACCTGCGGTATTAACGTAACCGCTAGCACTTAAAAGAAGACTCAACACAATCCCGTATGGCTTGGGAGTAATCGATTGTTCAATCGCTACCTTAAGCAATTAAAAATGTATATGGCCCAATTGACCTTCAGCTTCGTCAAAATAGCGACCACCATCTTGTACTGTATATTAGTAATCTTATCAAAACTTCCTTTTCTACACTCGATCATCTTTGCGCAGATATCAGCCAGAATGACATATTCGCCCTTCATGTCATTCTTCTTAAAATTTGATGCGTATGCTTCTTCAATGTCATCCTTCTTGATCAGATTCCAGACCTTGGTGACGTCTCCAAGGTTCACATCTTCAACTTCTCCACCATGAGTAGGCAGTTGCAGTAAAGTGGACAGGAGTTGAGGAGTAAGAATGAAGGTTTCTTTTGCAAAAGGAAACACGCAGGAAATGGAGTTGCCGTCATCAGAAATGACAGCATTCTGAAATAAGAACATAGTTTCTTCTGCGTGAATCGAAGAATGGGATGTCAACATGGTTTTTAGACCCGATTCTTCAACAAGAGGAAGAATGGTCCTCAAAGGGAAGTTTTGGTTGTTGAAAAGAAAATCCCAGTTTACCAGAAATCCGGCATTGACTGTTACTTTCTTTTAAGTTTTGGACTTCAAAGAGTTTTCCGGCAGCAGATTTCACAGATTTTGGTGGCGCCATTGATGAAAGATTGAAGCTTTTTGAGAGAGTTAGAAGAAAGGCTTTTTGCCTTGAGAGAATTTTTACAGTAAAGGGAATTTTGAAAGTGATAAAGTTTTTCTGTAAAAATTTGAAGAGTTTAAATAGAAGACAAAAACTAACTCCTCAATACCTTAGATAAATGCCACGTGTAATGGTAGTTAATATGGAAATGAAATTCATTGAATCTGGGCCGTTAAATAATAAAGACGGATGTAAAAAGGTGATATAAATTTGGTTAACTGCTGCAAAAAATAAAAGATTTGGAGTCCGCAGTTATTTTTCAAAAACATTTGAGATTTTGAAAATGTTCAACGTGAGTTGCACGCGCCTACTGGTACACTGACACGTACCTAGACACATGCATTTACTAAACTGCCTATTTTAGACAGGAATCATTAACCGTCAGTTTGATTTGATAGGAGCGCGTGTGCAGTTGTCAAATCTTATCTTTTTGGACTTATCCACACGCTACCTTTTAGCGATGAAAACAATGCATGATTTTCAGAGAAAATTTCTTAGCGTTTAAGTGGGAATATTCTTAACGCTAAAGTCTTTTAACAAAATTCAATCGCTTTTGATACTTAAAAGATATTTTTATTTAATTTTATTAGAGATTGATTTTGTCATGCATAAAAGATAAACGCTACTGATCAATGCACAGAATTTTGAAAATCCTTTTTGATCATATACGCTTATTGTTTGGAATAAGTAAAATTTTAAAGTTCCCCCTAAAATTGATAACTCGTTTCAATTTTGAAAACGCTTTAGACAAAATAATAAAGTGGATTCCCCTTAAATTATATGCCTATAAAATAAATGATGCTTTATGATTAAGCATTTAAATCAATCATACCTAATTCACTTCTCAAAGTGAGAAAATGTTGTTCGTTGAGCGCTTTGGTAAAGATATCTGCCAATTGTTTGCCAGTACTAATGAAATGCATGGAGATATCTTTCTTTTGAACATGGACACACAAGAAATGGTAGCGAATGTCAATGTGTTTAGCTCTAGAATGAAGGACTGGGTTTTGGGTCATAGCTAAAGTGTTATGGTTATCACAATGGATTGGGGTAGGACCTAAGATTGTTCCATAATCTCTAAGTTGTTGCCTCTTCCAAAGGATTTGTGCACAACAGCTTCCAGCGGCTACATATTCTGCCTCAGCGGTAGAAGTTGCTATGGATTGTTGTTTCTTACTATGCCACGAAACTAATCTATCACCTAGAAATTGACATGTGCCACTAGTACTCTTTCTATCTATTTTGCATCCTGCAAAATCTGCGTCTGAATAACTAATTAGTTCAAAAGGAGAGTCCCTTGGATACCGTAAGCCCACATTTTGTGTTCCTTTTAGGTATTTAAGGATCTTCTTGGTAGCAATTAAGTGTGATTCTGTTGGATCAGCTTGAAAGCGTGCACACATGCATACCAAAAACATAATATCAAGTCTACTAGCGGTAAGATAAAGAAGTGATCCAATGATACCTCTATAGTTAGTGATATCAATTTCTTCCCACTTTCATTTTTATCTAACTTAAGTGTTTGGCTCATTGGAATTTTTGAAGATGATGTGTTTTTCATACCAAATTTCTTAATCATGTCTCTTGTATGTTTAGCTTGGTTTATAAATATGCCATTAGGGAGTTGTTTAACTTGTAATCCTAAGAAGAAAGTTAATTCACCCATCATGCTCATTTCAAATTGATCTTGCATCATTTTCGAAAACTTCTCACACAATCGCTTATTAGTAGATCCGAATATAATATCATCAACACAAATTTGGACTAAGAGAATATCTTCATTATGTGTAAGTTTAAATAACGTTGTGTCAACGCTGCCTTTTGAAAAGCCTTTATCTATAAGGAAGATAGAGAGAGTGTCATACCATGCTCTTAGTGCTTGTTTAAGGCCGTAAAGTGCCTTATCCAATTTGTAGACCATACTCTTTCCATGGTTGTTGATGAATCCTAGGGGTTGCTCCACGTATACTTCTTCTTGGGGTTTACCATTCAGGAAAGCACTTTTCACGTCCATTTGATACACTGTGAATTTGTTGAATGCGGCAAAAGCTAGGAATATTTGAATCGCTTTTAGACGGGCTACTGGGGCATATGTCTCATCAAAATTAATACCCTCTTCTTGGAAATAACCCTGAGCGACTAGTCTGGCTTTGTTTCTTATAACAATGCCATCTTCATCCATCTTGTTCCTAAAAACCCATCTAGTTGTAATAACTCCTTGGTGAGTTGGTCTTGGTACTAGCGTCCAAACCTTACTTCTCTCAAATTGGTTAAGCTCCTCTTGCTTCGCTTCTACCCAACTTGAATCACTGAGCGCTTCATCCACTTTCTTTGGTTCAATTTGAGATATGAAGCTTGCGAACATGGCCTCATTGATTGTAGCGGCCCTAGTTCTAACAGGTGCTCCAATATCTCCAATAACTAGCTCTGGTGGATGATCTCTAAGCCATTTACGATCTAGTTGGAATGGGTTGAGAGACTCTTGATTATCAATCGCTTGACCTTCATTTGTCTCTTGCGTAGTTGCTACATCATTCACAGTTCCAATTTGCTCTTCATGATCATTCTCTTCATGATCATCAGCATTTCTAACAATATCATCATTAGTAACCTCACGAGTAACCTTAGGATTAGGCACAAAGATCTCATCATCCTCATCATCATCACTATCATCACCAAGATTGACTTGTGACGCTTCTTTGGCAAGATCTTCAATTCCTACATCATTAGTATTAACCTTACCCGGTTCTTAGGTAGCATCATCAAACACAACATGAATGGATTCTTCAACCTTCGATTTGATCTTATTTAGGATGCAAAAACTCTTTTCATTTTTGGTGTAGCCTAGAAAGATTCCTTCATCCGCTTTGGGATCAAAATTCTTTAGGTTTTGGGATCCATTTTTATGAATGAAACATTTTGAACCAAATACATGAAAATATGAAATGTTTGGCTTACGTCCCTTCCCCAACTCATGTGGAGTCTTATCATGTTGCTTGTTGATCATACACCGGTTCTGAGTGTAGCAAGCGGTATTGATTGCTTCGTCCTAAAACCTTTGAGGCAGCTTGGACTCTGCTAACATCGTCCTATCGGCTTCTTTAAGAGTTCTGTTCCGTCGCTTAGCCACTCCATTCTATTGAGGTGTTCTATGTGTAGAATACTCATGAAGTATTCCAATATCTGTACAAAACTTCTCAACAATATGGTTAGTAAATTTAGTTCCTCTATCACTTCTAATCCTCATCACTTTTAAGTCTTTTGAGGTTTGTAATTGACGAATTAGCGTTGTGAGCTTGACACTAGTTTCATCTTTGGTCGCTAGAAATTCTACCCTTGTATAGCGAGAGAAATTATCAACTATTACTAGCGAGTACTTTTTACCACTAACACCCATGATTTGAATTGGACCAAACAAATCTAAATGCAATAGTTCAAGAATTATTGAAGTAGATAGATGAGGTTTCTTTTTAAAAGATGATTTAACTTGTTTACCCATTTGACATGCATCACATAAGCGATTTTTCTGAAAGGAACCCTTAGGTAATCCCTCTACTAGATTTAGCGATATTAATTGAGAGATTGCCTTAAAGTTGAGGTGATTCATTTTTCTATGCCATAACCAACCCAATTCATTTTGACTTTTAGCAACAAAGCATGTGGGGTTGTTATCTATTGTTGAATCCCAATCCACTAAATACACATTGTATGTTTTTTTTCCTCTTAATTTAGTAGACTTAGTCTTAGCGTCGTTAACATAGCAACAGTCGCTTGAGAATTTGACTTCAAAGCCTTTATCACAGAATTGACTAATGCTCAATAAATTATGCTTATGACCCTCAACATAATATACCTCACTTATCATGATGTTCCACCTATGCATGATACATACTCCTTTGGTTTTACCTTTGGAGTTATCACCGAATATTACTTGAGGACCGTTGGTTGCACGATAGTTGACCAAGAGATCCTTCGAGCCAGTCATGTGCCTTGACGACCCACTATCAAAGTACCAAACTGAAGTATCGGTGTTGGCTCTAGGTACCTGCATTTAAAGGGCAGTTCTAATTCTTCTTAGGTACCCATTTTATCTTGGGTCCTTCAACGTTAGTAGCTTTAGTTTGAATTAAAACTTTCGGAACCCATATTTGCCTTGTCTTCATTACGGGAGGACTGGCCTTCTTGGGTTTCGGTTTGTGTTGTGTGTGATTTTTAGGTGTATAGTAATATCCTTGATTGTAATAGTAATCATAGTTGTAATCATAATCATAATCATCATAGTATCAATAATATGATCTAGATCTTTGAGGATATTGACGCTGATATTTCCTTGGCACTGGCTTAGGTGGCTTTTAGCGATTGACACTTAACGTTTAATTCACTTATAGATGGTTTATCCTTGGCCTTTTGAGCGTTTGGATGAACCTTCTTTTGTGAATCATTCACTTTTGTCTTCTCCTTGTTGCCTGAGTTGGTATTGACCTTCTCATTTGGCCTCTTACCATTGTCCTTGAATTCATTCAGCGTTTGACTGATTGAACTCTTCTCAATAAAGAATACACCTTTTCCTTTGTTGGTTGCCGTAACCTTAGACTCTTTTGATTTTTGACAAAATTTATCACAACCTAAACCAGTCTATTCACCAAAAAGGCTGGTTACCTCAGTCACATTATCTAGCTTTCTTCACGCTTTGGATAATGATGAGATAAGCTGCTCTGATTTGGTAAGTTTAGCGATCAATTCAGCTTCTCTCTTAACTATTATATCAATATCACTTTTCAATTGGATAATTTCACTCTCAAGCGATTGATTCTTCTCAATCCATTGTTGTTGAACTTGCAACTCTGCCTTGAGCGTCAATCTATCACTTGTGAGCGATGAAATGATATCAAAGTGATTTTGATATATCTTGGCGGCATCTTGACAATCTTTATAATACTTATTTACTTTGTCAAGTAATTCATCATAAGAAAGAAGATGAAATAATTCAGTGTTTACCTTAGATAGCGAGTCATCAGACGCTTCTTCATCTCTCGCCATGAGACAAATTAAAGCTGGGTCGCTTGATGGCTCATCATCACTGATTTCATCTGATGATTCCAAGTCCTCTTCAGGTGCGAAGAATGGTTTAGATTCCGCTAGCAAACCTTGTTGGCGAAGGTTGCTCCTGAATTGGTTTCTATCCGCATAGTCTTGCCTTGTAGGCTTAGACACATTTGGATAAGGGCAATTTACCTAGTAGTGCCCTGATTTCCTGCAGTTATAACAAAGATTTGTTTTCATTTTCTGTTTAGTTGATAACCTTTTGGAAACAACTAGCGCTGAGAGATTCTGAGTAGGAGACGGAGGTGCTTGATATGGAACAGGTGCTACGGGTTGAGGTGTAGAATACACTGGCGCTTGATACTGAGGCGCTGGTACAGAGGGAGGGGTTTGAAATGAAGTTTGTCCAATAGGGTTTCTCTTTTCATATCTTAGAAATTTCTTGAAGTTCTTGACTAATAAAGCCATCTCTTTTTTCTCATTAGATTCTGTTGATTTCACCTCACTAATCGCTTTACCCTAACTTTTGGTAGTAGCGATTAAAGCTCCTGATTCAGTCGCTGAAGTCGATGTGTCACTGACTTCACCCAATTCAAACTCAAATGCCTTTAACTATGAGAACACATGTTCTGGAGTTAGTGTCTCCAAAGTCTGTGATTCTCTCATGGCAATAGTCTTAATTAAATACTTGCTTGGAAGACTTCTGAATATCTTGTTGACCATTTCCTTCTTGGTCAATTCCTTGTCTAATGACGCTAACTCTGTGATGAGCAAAGTGAACCTTGCGTCCAATTGATCTAGCATCTTGTTGGGCTGCATTTTGAAATGCTCAAATCTTTGCATGGCTATGGAGAGCTTGTTCTCCTTCAT
Organism: Buddleja alternifolia; assembly: GCA_019426215.1. NCBI lineage: Eukaryota > Viridiplantae > Streptophyta > Magnoliopsida > Lamiales > Scrophulariaceae > Buddleja > Buddleja alternifolia. The sequence goes on along the minus strand of CM033390.1, from coordinate 20,197,297 downwards.
CTGTGCTGAACCTTCACACACGATAGCCAACTTATCCCATATTTCTTTTGAAGTCTTGCTTGATCTTGTTGAACAATGCATCATTATCTCCTAACGCTGAGTATAGAGCACTTCGTCCAACATTATCTAGATTCGCTTTTTTCTGATCTTCTGGTGTCCATTCCAACTTAGGTTTCTCTACATAACCATCTGGAGTAGCTTCAGTCACTTCAGGGGCTCGAGTTACAACTTTCATGATCTGAATAGGGCCATCTGTAATTGCATAACACATTTCATTATCACATGAACATAAATATGCAAATGCTCTAAGTTTATAAGAATCATAGTTTGACTCAACCAGCTTAGGCATCTTGTTGAAAGCCATGATATGAGATTAAAATAAATAAAGCGACTAAGTTTAGAAAAATGGATCTAAACAAGCAGTTATGCTCGGAAACGCTTAGGTTTCTACTTCAACCGCTCTAATACCACTTGATGGTCCCAAGTGGCATACGAAAGGGTCTAGAAGGGGAGGGGGTTGAATAGACCCTGAAGTCTTTTTCGACTTTAAAAAGTTTTGTATTACTTTGAAGAATTTGAACGCTTGGAAAGCTTAGCGATAGGTTAGGCACTAAAGAATAGATAACTTAGACTTAGTGATTTCAACAATAACCAAAGTAAGGTAATGTTTCAATCGCTTAATTAGGGTCAGCACAGCGGAAATGATTTTATAGCTTAGCGTTCTCTTGAACTTGAATTAGTCGCTTAACTGTTTTGAATGATTTTTAAAGATATAATATGTAAGTGTAAAGTAAAGCAATAAATTAATAAATAACACAAGAATTTGTAAGGTTCACTGGGTGATGTAATCCCAGCTACGTCCTTCTTCTACTTTGCACTTGGAGGAATTCACTAGATTGATTATCGAAGAGTCACATAGAGACTTCTACAAAAAGATGAAAAGGAAGACGATCTTGAGCTCTTTGATCACACAGACTTCAGCTTCAATGAAAATCTTCTTCAACAAGTTTCTCTCACACAGAAATGTTGCTTGTAGAATTAACAAATTTTATCACCCAGATGAAAGATGTTGAGGGTTTTGTCACGGTTTGTTTAATGTTGGAAGGTTCAAACAACTTGGGATATCTCAATAGGAATTTAGAGTTCTTCTCTGAAGAGGTTTGAGATATCTATGACTGTCTTTGGAATATATTATATAAAGCTTGAAGGATTTTGGCTATGGAGTTTGTAAGCTTTTCTTTCAAGTAATTTCAGAAAAGTTTTGACCTTGTTCTTGTGCATGTACATGCTTTTAGGGTTTGCTGAAGGGTACTATTTATAGGGTTTTTTGGGATTTGTTCGTTGGACGCATGTGAGCGCGTGTAACTCACGCAGCGCATTAAATAGTCCCTTTCTGACATTCCTAAAATTCTGCTGGTTCATCGGGAGCAGGTTTTGAACTCTGAAATCTGACAGTCTAGTCAAAAGGTGGCTTGTCCGCAAGTCGTAATAGCTTATCACATTTAATGCACTTATCAGGCATTTAATGCATTTGAATTTATTTTCCGTTGAAAATAAATGTCCGTTGATGATTGCATTTAAGTCCTTCATGACTTGAGAATTTATTTCAAGTGAATTTGATCCTTGATCGCTTGAGTCATTTGAGCGCTTGATTCAACAACCCTGAAACAGTCCTTTAGCGTTTGACAGACGCTAAAAACAAATCTTCATCTTCACTTGACTACAGACGCTGATCTTCAACTTTATCTCTAATAGACTCACCTAGAATTCTACTAGCGACTTGGTATCCAATACTTATTCTAAAATGTTCAAAGAGAAAAATTACAAGCCTAACAAAATTACAAATTTTCAAACGCTTATACAATTGTTTTTGGGGTCTAACATAAAATTCTATTTTTGTCATCATCAAAACATCTAACATGAAATTTTCTAACAGACTTATTATTCATTCAAGTCTTATAGATGCCATTAAGACTTATACGAACAATATATCAAATGCTTTTCTATTAGTTAAGGGTTGTGCAATATAAACTAGTGCCTTATATTCTAATCTCCTCGTTGGCATGGAGGGCACTTTCCCAACAAGACAGGGGTTTTTAGAGGAGCTAGTCGAATTCCCCTATCGAGTCTCCCAACTTATGGACGAGTCTGTAATTGTATCTTGTAGGTTAAGCTCTACCCTGATCCCAGGTGTTCCAGATTTGGGTAAGCTTATTATCTCTATATTGTTGACTTATTTATTATTTTTTGAATGTAAAATTTTATTTTCTTTTCTTTGTAAAAATGGCCACACGTCGTGCTCGTCTCGATGCCCTCCGAGCAGAAGAGGAAGGTGGGTCCCCCGCTCCTATAATTTCACTGGGTAAACAACTCATGGATGAGCTATCTCTTCCTCCATCCTGAGAAATGATCGAGGGGTCAGGCTTTGGTTCCCGCGGCGTAAAGATCACTACACCCGTTACTAGGCCACTCGAACTTACTGCTCCTCGTTCACATGGAACACCTCTAGCAATTAACGAGCCTACTTGTGGAAGACAATGCTGACGAGAAGGATCCCAAAATAGATCTCTCTATGGCTCCGGGTTCTCAACGACCTCCTCATCCGGATCTCAATCGTCAGAAACGTTGAAGAGAATCATCTTTTGAAGAAGAACGTGTCCTTCACGGTACTCATCCAGAGGTGATGGCAATCATGGATAAATCAGAGTCGCTCGCTTTGAAAGACTACCGAACTTATCGTGTGGCTAGTCGTTGAGAGAAAAACTTGAATTTAGAGCCTATTGTCCCGAATTGAAGAATCTATCCAGATAGCTCTGTTTTGTCTGGGCCCCAGGGTGTGAGTGTTGCTCACGAGATGTTCAAGAATATGTTACTCCCCAGGGATAAGGCTATTTTAATTGAGCAGTCGTATGCTGCTGTGCAGAAGAATTTGGTCGGGCATTTGATGAAGGTACAACTCGTTAACATTGAATATGTAGTCAACTTGTTACCCTTTTTTTCTATATATAATACTTTTCCTTCCTATAAAGGCCGCATTGTGTGCACACGACCTCGCCCTTTGCTGCGCGGGTTTCAAGGAGAAGAAAGAAGCAATTGCTCAGTCAACCTAAAAGGTCGCAAGTCATGCTGCTGAACGAGATGCCCTTGTGGCCATGAAGAAGGAACGTCTGGAAACGAGCAAGCAGATGATAACCGAAAGGGATAATTATCAACTGTCTCTAGCATCCCTTCAAGAGGCTAACGATCGCCTTAAGGCTGATTGTAACGAGTTCTCAACTCGTATTGAGCGACTTGAAAAAGAGAGGAACAAAGTGTATGAATTGGGGAAGTTAGCTGGGAAGAATGAGTTCACTTCCTCAAAGCAGTATGCTAACTCTTTAGCCGAGAGCCGCTTCAGTGGGGCGTGCGACTTCATGACTTCAACTATTTTCGATCGCCTTCTGCTTTCCAGTGCCCTAAAGGATGAGAATGATGGGTTCTACAAGTGCATCGATTATGGCACTCGTCTAGCGGCTTTCAGGACAGATTTTGATATATGCTGCTTAGAAGAGTGTGATAATCGTAAGCTACTTCTTGATTCTTTCTCTGCCGATGACCCAGACGTCGAGCCTATCGAGTTTTCAGAATTTGCCCCTTTGGCCCTACGGTATGTTCCTCCAACAAATCCAGCTCAATCATCAAATCAAGGGGTCGAGGATAATGCCGTTGTTGACCCTTGGTTTGTTCTTATTTTATGTTAATTTTCTGAGCCGTGTGTGGCTTTTAAATAATTGATTTTGATTTTTTGCTTTTGTGAAACGATGTTGATGTTTACGTTTATCATCTTAGCTTCGTAAGACGATCTGTGGTGTCTGTTTTAGTTTTTCCTATTGTATGGATGTCATGTTTTCAAGTCTAAACATGTGTAGATTCTCATACATTATTCGAATGGATATAAGGAAAATACATACACTAGCCTCATCTCAACAAGTAGTGTTGAACATAATTACGCATAAAACTTTCATAAATTGTCTATATGCCATGGCCAAGGTAAATCTTTCCCTTGCAGATTCTGTAGTCTATATGTCATTCTTTTCATTATTTTTGTAACCTTATAAGGACCATCCCAATTAGCTTCAAATTTTTTTACTTGCTTTGAAACTTCGACTCTTTTCAACACCAAATCTCCTACTTGAAAGCATCTTACTATCACATGCTTGTTGTATGCTCTTGCCAAGGTGCTCTTTTATCTCAGTATAGTTGCATAGACTCGTTCTCTTTTCTCCTCTATCACCTCAAGTTCAAACTCTCGATTTTGCTGATTGTCTTTTGGTCGTAGTTCAATACTCTGTGTGTCATCATTCCTATTTCCACTGTAATTACTGCTTCAGATCCGTAGACAAAACAGAACGGGGTTTCTCCTGTAGACGACCTTGGGGTTGTTCGATAAGCCCAGAGAACTCCCGGCAGTTCATCTGCCCATGCTGACCTCATACCATCAAGTCGAGTCTTTAAGTGCTGCAGTAATATCCAATTTGCCACTTCCGTCAGTCCATTTTCTTACTAACGCGTGCATAAATTGAAAAAAAATGAGCAGAAAAGGCACAAGAAAAGCACAGACGAAACAAAAGAAAAATCGTACGCTACCCCCGAACTTAAATTAAACATTGCCCCTAATGTTCATGAAATAAATGCAAGGTAAGGGGATAACAAATACAACCCTTAAATGGAGAGACGCGGAGTGAGCATGGTAGTGAACGAGTACCTCGGGATCGAAACCTGAATGAGAGAAATCTCTAGAAAATCACATCAATGATAAAACGGGAGAGAAAGCAAGACAAAGACAAAAAAAAAAAAAAGGGAAAGCTATAAAGAAACTTGGGTTGCCTCCCAAGAAGCACTTGTTTAAAGTCATTAGCTTGACTATCCTTTTCTTTGTCACCCAATGCCAGTGGCACTCTTAGTGAACATTTGATGGAGGCCTTGTTTAAACTTCATAGTCTTCTTATCCTTTGTGGCCATTTTTCTCAAGGATTCGTCTATAGGTACGACTTGGTAAACATGATGAGTGGTAGAAGAGTTTTTCGTTTCATCGAATAAATCAAATTTCACCTCTTCTTCTCCAACCTTGAAAGTCAACTTACCATGCTTAACATCAATAATTGATCTAGCTGTGGCTAAGAAAGGCCATCCCAAAATAATGGGGACCTCAGCATCGTTGTCTATGTCCAGTACATGAAGTCGAATGGAATGATAGGATTCTTCACCTTGACCAAAATGTTCTCTAAGATGCCTACAGGGTGTTTTACCGAGCGATCTGCCAATTGCAAGGAGATTGTAGTAGGTTTTAAGTTCCTGAATCCGAGATCCCTACACATAGATAAGGGCATGAGTGAAACACTAGCACCTAAATCACATAAAGATTTTGAAAAATTCAAATGACCAATAGTGCACGGTATAGAGAAACTCCCTGGATCTCTTAGTTTTGGTGGAAGCATGTTTTGTAGAATTGTTGAACATTCCACCATAGTAGGCATCGTATCATGCTCTTCCATTTTTCTTTTGTTGGAGATGATCTCTGTAAAAAACTAAGCATAGTTTGGTATTTGTGACAAAACATCTACAAAAGGGATGTCAATGCGGAATTGTTTGAAAATATCAAGAAACTTAGCAAATTGCTTATCTAACTTCCCTTTTTGCAATGCAAGTGGAAAAAGGGGTCTCGGTTTGGGTACAGACGGTTCGGGTGAAGAATTTCCCGAACCTGGGATGAATGCCGCGGCCTTGGGAGGTTGAACGCCATGGCGTTCGACTCTAGAAGCTCCAACACCGTGGTGTTCCTTGGGGAACACCACGGCGTTTGTTACAGAGTCGAATGCTACGTCGTTTTCTTCCAAATGTTGCGGTGTATCATCTTTCTTACCTCCCAATTCCGGTTTGATGAGACTTTTACCGCTTAGAAGTGTTATCGCATGAACTTGTTCCCTTGGATTTTTCTCGTTGTCACTTGGTAAAGTTCCTTGAGTTCTTCCCGAAAGCATGTCAGCAATTTGCCCAACTTGAGTCTCTAGGATCTTTAGTGCGACTTCTTGATTCTTGAAGCTTGCTTCTTGCTTCTTTAAGCTCTCTTCTTGCTTGTTTGATGCCTGTCTTGGAGTTGAAACCTTTGTTCCGTGACTATCATGAACCTTTGCAACACATCTTCCAAATTACTCTTTTTCTCGGGTTGTTGTGGTTGTTGAAACCCCCCTTACCTTTGAAATGGAGTTTGTTGGAAGCCTCCTTGATTTTGTTGAAAACCGGCGGTGGTGGTTTTGCCACATTCGTGTTTTGGTTCCATGAGAAATTGGGATCATTCTTCCATCCCAAATTGAAAGAGTTCGAGTAGGGATTGTTTTATTGATGACTTGAATTTTCCATAAAGTTAGCACTTTCAACCGAGTTAGGTGCCACATATAAATTTCATTATAGGCATTTTAAGTTCATGTGGTCACCTCCACAGTTCTCACAAACGGCTTGGACTCGATTCACCGTTCCTTGCATGAGTCCTAAAGCATCTAACCTTTTGTTTAGGGCCTCTAATTGAACGGTGACGGTGGAGCTATTCCCAATTTCATACAATCGGAAAGGCTTCTTGGTCAACGTGATTCGTTTGGTAGGCCATTGATAGCTGTTCTCGGCTATGAGCTCAATTAATGCCCAAGCTTCCTCGGGTGATTCGTTCATGATAGTACCTCCCGCAGCAGCATCAAGATTGGTACGGAGATTTGCTCTTAACCCCAAATAGAAGTAGTTGGTCCCAAGTGGCATACGAAAGGGTCTAGAGGGGGGGTTGAATAGACCCTGAAGTCTTTTTCGACAAAAGAAAATTCGCATTAAAATACGCTGGGCGCTTAAAAAATAAGTGTTTGACTTGAGCGTCTAATGAAGACTGTTTTTAGAAAGTTAACTTAGACTTCAAGATTTGAATACTATAACCAGATAGGTTTAAGCGTTCAGTTCTTTAATCAGTGTCAGCACAGCGGAATGATTTTAAGGTCTTCTCTTTTGAAAGCTTTCAGCGTCATAGAAGGTATTTTAGTTGCTCAGCTTTTCATTGTGTTTTACTTGATCAATTAATGCAATGATATGATAATAAGTAAATTGACTGTAAAGTAAATAACACAATATTCGTAAGGTTTGTTGGGTGGTGTAATCCCAACTACGTCCTTTTTCTCCTTGATCACTTGGAGGCAATCCACTAAAATGATTCTCAAAGAATCACACAGAATCTTCTACAATTTAGGGAGAGATGGATGTCGATGACTTGAGCTCCTTGATCACACAGATTTCTGCTCCAAATCAATTCTATCCTCTTGCTTCTTTCACTCAGAAATAATGCAAGTATCCAACTTCAACTTCACACAGATCGCGAGGCTTGGATGGGATTTTTCTAAACGATTTGTTTGATTTTGTTAAAGTTTAAACAACTGGGAATATCTCAATAGTAATGTAGGTTTCTCTGAAAAGAAGGTTTGAGATATTGATTGACTATCTCAGGAATTGAAAAAAAGCAAGGAGAATGTTTGCTTGAATATTCTGGCTTTTCTGAGAGTTTAAGGAATGAGACTTCAATGTAACAGCAATTTAGCTTGGAATTGATCATTATGTTTGGCTTGTTGTTGAAGTTCTATTTATAGGCATTCTTGAAAAAAGTGTCCGTTTGACACATGCACAGACGCGTGTCTCTCACTTCCGCGAGTGAACTTTTGTCCTTTTTCTTGAAAATCTACTGCACAAAAGTTGGTGCTGCAGTCTGTGAACAGTTGACAATCCAATAGGGTGGCTTCTTCGTACGTTCGAAAGAGCTTATCACATTTAATGCTCTTATCAGCATTTAATGCATTTGAATTAAATGCCCGTTGGCACTTAATGCACTGAGAATGTTTGCATTAAACTCCTTCTGGACTTAGAAATAAATTCAGGTGAAACCAGTCATTGATAGACGCTCATTCATCCTTGAATTACTTCTGTCCTCTAAGTGACGCTTGATATAGCTGGTCGTTTGGACGCTTGGAATCTTTATCTTCATTCAGACTTCAGGCGCTTGAGTCTTCAACCTTAACTACTGATAAACTCACTCAAAAATTGTTAGACGCTCAGTCTAAGAATACTTAGTCTAACACTCTAGAACAAACATAAAACAAAGCCTATTACAATTCTAACACTCAAAGCTTATACACGATTTCTATTAAAATCAAACTTACATATTTTGGGGTCTAATAAGTGATCCTCATTGTCATCATCAAAACATCTAACATGAAATTCCTAACAATTTCCCCCTTTTTGATGATGGCAATACTTACTCTTTTATAGTTCAAGAGTAAGACAGCCAAAATAAAAGTTAGCTTTGGTTAGTAAAAGTTAGTTGAAGTTAGTTAAGCTTCAACGGGGTGTTTCAGCTGAAAAAATGATATCAAAGATTACAAGCATTTTTACAACTAAACAAAGTACATAAGAGACAAGAATATAGATAATGCAAATCAAAAGGCTCTTACAACTTGGTCTAACTATGTATCGCTTGGACATTTCAGCTCGGATAGCTTCAGTTAAGTTATCTTCCAAAGTCATCTTCGCTTCGTGATCTTTGTCGATTATAAGCTTATTCTCTTTCTTTTGTCTCTTCTTGAAAGCAGTGAAGTGTTTGTCCCATTCAGTTGGATCAATATCCATATACCTTAGGCAAATTTTGAAAGTTCGGCTGAAGCCACTCATCTGCCTCTCTTCAACTAAAGATCTTGGATCAGTAGGTTCTGGAATAGATGCTCTTTGAAGAGGGATGTCAAACTGTTCAAGTCGTGCTCGAGAAGGTAGTGGTAGATTTGGATATAGTGCTATTGGATGTTCTCTTAGCATTCTACTCGGCGCTCTAGCAGAATCACTTACCCCATAAGCAGTTATCCAAGATGGGAGTCTAAGCACAGAAGGAAGAGATATTAGCTGACGCTTCGGCGGCAGGGAGGATCTTGAGCTCTTGAACTGGATGCTCTCCACTTCTCCTCTTTTCTTTTCTCTTCCCCCCTATTACCATCATCAGCCTTAGAGAAATGTTCGGTGAGTAGGCTGACCTGAGTAGCAATCTGAGACATTGAATGTGTAAGATCATCCAGACGCTTGTCGAAATGTTCCTACATTGCGAGTAGCTTGGCGCTGGTAGCATCATTCAGTGTAGTCTCCAAGTGCTCTAGGTGCTTGTCAAAGTGTTCTTTCATGGCTAGTTGGTCGGCTCGAGTAGCATCATTTATTTCTTGAAATTCTCTATGACACTCACCAACAGCCGCTTGAGCAGAAGCGCGCCTATGAGCAATCTGGTCGCTCATAGTGTGAGATTCAATCTTTGCCAAATCAATTTTAATCCAGTGGAAGGCTTCTTCATTCTGAGTAGCATGATTGCTCACTTCCTCCAGGACTGATTTCAGCAAAGGCCTAAAAGATTGACTCACATCTGATGGAACCGCTTGAGTAGCTGGTCGCTTGAATTTGGATGTATGCTTGAGTGAGTCAATGGGAGCTTGATATGTAGGATCAAAAACTGTACCGCATACATCGAGTTGAAGATCCTCAGCCATATCAGAGACAACTTGTTCAAAAACGTCAGGATTATCTTCGGGTTGAGACGCTTGAACATGTTCTTCAACAGACGCTGGAATACTTGCAACTTCTGAAGTGGAAGCTGGTGCAGACACTTCAACCAACTTAGCAGATCCTGCTTCAAGCGCTGACGCTGGTTGGCGAAATTCATCGAATTGGAAGTTCCAATTGGCTATATCGGCATAGGAATTGGAAGTAGCTTCCAGAAGTTCAGTCAGACGCTGAAGAGGAATGCAAGTACCTTGGATAAATGTGCGAATTGGACTATCTATGGCCCTGATGTACATGGGACCCATGATATCCAGCACATGATTCTAAAAGACTTTGGACGGCTCTTGGCAAATAGAGTTGATCGCATCTGAGCAGTAATCCCGAGAAAATCCAATCAGCCTATCTGTTGGAAGATGTTGGAGACGTTGAGATTCAGGCACATAAGAACTGTAGTACTCTTCCAGGTAGGGATAGAAAGCTTGAGCCCGTCCCTGATTCCTTTCCAGCAACGAGAGGACAAACTCATAGTGATTGAGTACCTCTTTGCGGATAGAAGGGAGCAATAGATATCCTCGAAAGGGATTGATTACTGAGTCGTTCCATTATCTGAGATTTTCCATGAAGATTCTGTCGAAATGAGAAAGAGGAGTCATAATCTTCACCATCATGTTGAAGTTATCTTCGTAGTGGCTTGGAGAGGAGTTCAAACTAGATATTGAAGCACTGCCACTGGTTGATGTTTGAGCATTGAAGTGAAGAGAAGTTGTGGATAGTCTGTGAAGCTCTTGACGCAGACACTGCTCAATCTGATGACGAATTATTGGGAGCTTGACAACAGGCCCAACTCTTTGTTGACACTTCGTAAGGCAATATTTGGCGAATTGACGCTTCTTGTCATGCATGCCTATGCCAAAAAGGTGGGGAGCTTGAACTAACTCTGGGAAAGTGTATTGATGACCTACATACGCTTCAACCCAATTTACCTCAGCCATACAGTAGTCTGTCCTAGCATTAACCATAGCTCGAACACCTTCATAGTGGAAATCTCTAATAGATTCAAAGCGATATCTATCAGTCTGATAGCTAGCATTCCAGACGTTGTCAAAGCACGCATCAGCTTCAGCCTGGATCACATCCGTGAGAGACACTAGAGGCTCACTGGCATGAATTCCTTTATTCTTCCACAGGCGAAGTGGATTGATAGAATTCACGTTTTCAATGATTTTTTCTATATGAGGAAAATGTGTGTAGCCTTCTCTGTTCAAGACTGCCTCTGACAGATTGAGAAAGGTTGGGCGAAGAGGATCACACACTCTAATGTTGTAGTCTCTTAGAGCAAAACTGGTTGACTTGCTGTGCCCATAGTCTAGGTAGTAAGCCAGATCCACATCACACTTAGGAGTTCTACCTCCTTGTCTGTCTTGTTCAAGGATAAGAGAAGATGGGATTTGACCAGGAGTTTTACCAACTTGAACAGCCAAATAGCATTTCTTGTCTATTTTTGTTAACTCAATGTTCAACTCTACATCCCTGATCTTACTGTCAATGTCAATCAGCAGGGCATTTTCATTCTCAGCAGTAATGTATCTTTCTTCGTTATATCCTGCTGGGATGAAGTCTTCTTCGAGTGCTAGAGGCATATAATTGATTGAATGATCAATCATCTTCAGTGGGCCCAGCTTGAAGAAGTGCCTTGCCTTTATAACGTTCACAGCAACGCTCTGACCTTCTGAGCGTGCCTCTGTTATAGCCGAAAGAAGAGTTGATGTTTGAACCTCTTTGGGAGCAGGTTCCTCTACTTCAATTGCAGCAGCTTCGGAGGCAAGATCTTTGGCAATAGCCACAATATCCGTCATCTCAACATCAAGATGGACATCTATAGATGCTTCAGCAGCAGCTGGAACTAAAGTTGTAGCACAAGAATTATCCTCTATAAGAGCAGGATCTTCTACAGATGTAGGAAAGGAAATGTTGTGGGAAGAAATAAACTTACCCTGAGAGCTCATCTCAACAGCAACTTGAGCGCTTGGCTCAACCATCTCAGGCTCTTCAGGAACAAGAGCAGCTTGACGCTTGCTTGTCCTGGAACGCTTGAAAATCTTCTTTACGTTGACTCCTTCAACGAGTTTAAGCGTTTAAGCGGAAGGAGCAGCAGCTCGTTCCTCAAAGTCTATTTGTTTGATTATGCCTTCCAGCTTCCTCCGCTTGATCAGAGGAATCTTGTCCTCTGCATCCTCATTGGTTTCCTCATCATCCTTTTCAGGAGAAGGAACAACTTGAGCCTTGGGCTTTTTGGGAGCCCTCTTCTTTGTAACAGCGAGACGCTGCACGGCTTCCACTTGAGCAGGACGCTCAGCCTCTTCGTCAGATGCTTCACGTACTTCTTGACGCTCAGAGAGTGGTCTAGCAGCTCCAACGACCTTGGGAGGATTGAAGAGATTGTTCATAATCCTTTTTCCCAACAGCTTGGCCTTATTCAGACGTTGACCACATGAGTAGACACACTCTGATCGATACAGCAGGTCACTCAGAATAAGCCCATAAGGTTTATTTGGGGCGCTTAAACAGTCCCGAAACCTTCCAAAGACATATTCACTGTAGTTGATCTTGATGTTGAGGAGTATCGCCGTCATCATTTGAAATTGCATTGGGTTCACCTTATCAAAGGTACCCACTCTGCATTCTATGATCTTGCTGCAGAAATCAGCCATCAGTCGGTATTTGGACACTAATTCTTTCTTTTCAAAGTGCTGTTTGTATGGTATACCATCATAAGCACTCAAAGTAGTCCATGCTTCTTTGATTTGTTCCAGAGTGACACAATCCAATGCCTCACCCTCATTTAGGAGATTGAAGTTCTTGGCAATGGAAGCAGCAGACAGTACAAATTCCTTTGGTGACTCCTTCTTGGATAGAGGAATGAGACAAGAGATAGACTTCTTGTCCGCAGATAGTTTAGCAGTCTTCCAGAAGGTATCGACTTCCGTTGGAAACATATAGGAGTATTGAGTCAAGAATGTTTTGAACCCAACCTTGGTTACCATGTCCATCATATCTGTCAGGTTAATCTGAGGTTGCTCATATAGAAATTTCTAGTCGACAACAAGGCCTTCAGTAACCTTAATGGAGGCTCGGCAGAAGTAGCAGTAAATTTCTTTGGTGCCATTTTTAGTGAAAAGGATGAACTGAGATTTTCTTTTGGAAGAGGAGAGAGAGATAGTAATTTTGCAGATAACTTTGAGTAAGAGTGAATAATTTCACTGCAGAAATTTTGTTATAAATGACACAGTAAAGGAATTTTTGAAACTTGTGTTCTCTCGTCTCTGTAGGATTTAGACACGTGTAAAGTTATTTAATCTCAACCATGAACGATTTAACTGCGGACGCGAGTTTTAAGCAAGAGAGGGAAGGTACATTTGGTAACTCCCGTTTATAAAGATTTGAAGTCCGAGTAAAATTTTAAAACGTTTGGCATTTTCAGAGTGTATAGCACGCGGCTGATGGTATACTGACACGTACCCAGACATGTACTAACTCTGAACCGTCATTTTGAAAAGTTTTGATTGCTCGCCAGTTTGATGTGATAGAAGCGTGTAGATAGAGTACAACATAGACTTTTGAGTCTATCTACTACTTCAAGAAGCGTGTAAAATTTATGCATGAGTTTTATAAACAATTTTATATTAAGTGTTGAGTGGAATATGTTCAACGCTTAACACGTATCACTGGTAAAATTTATATTGACGCTTGAGATCAAAATCTTTTTAGACTTGAGCGTCCAACATATTATGCATAAATAATTTTGAGCGTTGATGATCATGCATATGAAAGTTTTTAATCATTGACGCTTACAGATATGTTCCAAGTACAATTTTAAGGTTCCTCCTAAATTTGATAACTTGTAACAAATTTTCAAAGATCTTTTGGACATAAATAAAGTGGATTCCCCCTAAATTATATGAAATATGATGCATGATGATTAAGCGTTTAAATCGATCATACCTAGTTCACTTCTTAAAGTGAGAAAACGTTGTTCGTTGAGCGCTTTGGTGAAGATATCTGTCAATTGTTTTTCAGTTCCAATAAAGTGCATGGAGATATCTTTTTTTTAAACATGGTCACGAAGAAAATGGTATCTAATGTCAATATGTTTGGTTCTGGAATGAAGAACAGGGTTTTGAGTCATGGCTAGAGCACTTTGGTTATCACAATGGATGGGGGTTGGACCTAGGATTATACCATAATCTCTAAGTTGTTCCTTATCCATAACACTTGTGCACAACAACTTCCTGCAGCTACATACTTAGCTTCGGCTGTAGAGGTAGCTATGGATTGTTGTTTCTTACTATACCATGAAACTAACCTATCACCTAGAAATTGACATGTACCACTAGTACTCTTACGATCTATTTTTCAACCTGCAAAATCTGCATCTGAGTAACCAATTAGTTCAAAAGGAGAGTCCCTTGGATACCATAAGCCCACATTTTGTGTGCCTTTTAGGTATTTAAGGATCTTCTTGGCAGCAATAAGGTGTGACTCTTTAGGATCAGCTTGAAAACATGCACACATGCATACCGAAAACATAATATCAGGTCTACTGGCAGTAAGATAAAGAAGTGATCCAATGATACCTCTATAGTTAGTGATATCAACTTTCTTCCCAGTTTCATCTTTATCTAGGTTATGCGTTTGGCTCATTGAAATTTTGAAGATGATGCATTTTCCATACCAAATTTCTTAATCATATTGGTTAATAAATATGTCATTGGGGAGTTGTTAACTTGTAATCCTAAGAAAAAAGTTAATTCACCCATCATGCTCATTTCAAATTGTTCTTGCATCATTTTTGAAAATTTCTCACACAGACGCTTGTTAGTAGAACGAAATATAATATCATCAACATAAATTTGGACTAAGAGCATAACTTCGCCATTGGTAATTTTAAATAACGTTGTATCAACGCTGCCTTTTGAAAAGCCTTTACCAATAAGAAAAATAGAGAGAGTGTCATACCATGCTCGGGGTGCTTGCTTAAGCCCATAAAGTGCTTTGTCTAGCTTGTAAACCATACCCTTATCATGGTTGTTGATGAATCCTGGTGGTTGCTCCTCATATACCTCTTCTTGGAGTTTACCATTCAGGAAGGCACTCTTTACGTCCATTTGATACACAGTAAACTTGTTGAAAGCTGCATACGCTAGAAACATGCGGATTGCTTCAAGACGGGCGACAGGAGCATATGTCTCATCAAAATCAATACCCTCTTCTTGGAAATAACCTTGAGCTACGAGTCTGGCCTTGTTCCTTATCACAATACCATTCTCATCCATCTTGTTTCTATAGACCCATCTAGTTCCAATAACTCCTTGGAGAGTTGGTCTTGGTAATAGCGTCCAAACCTTATTATGCTCAAACTGATTAAGCTCTTCTCGCATAGCTTCAATCCAGCTTGGATCGCTTAGCGCTTCATCCACTTTCTTACGCTTCATCCACTTTCTTAGGCTCCATTTGAGATAAAAAGCTTGCGAACATAGCCTCATTAAATGTAGCAACTCTAGTCCTAACAGGCCCTTCAATATATCCAATAATCTGCTCAGGTGGATGATCACGCAGCCATAGTCTGTCTGGTTGGAAAGGGTTAAGAGGTTGAACAGGCGCTTGACGATCAGACGCTTGACTACCCTCTTGCGTAGGCGCTTCAAGTTCACAGATCCTTGTTTGCTCTTGATGATCACTCTCTTCATGATCATCCGCAGATCTTGCAATGTTATCTGACATGCTAAAAGCTAACGTGCTATGATAGCAAGTGCACTAGTCGTGTGTAGTAATAAGTGTGGACGAAAATTCTAAGTTGTCGAACCATGGAGACTTGAATTTTAGTTTATGATTTTAACGACAAAAGAACAAATATAATTAAAGTAAATTATAGGTAAAATGCATACAATAAGAACAAGATTACACAATTGATTTTACACAAAGTATAAAGGGAGACTAAGGCACATGCTAGGTTCAAATTGATCAATTATACTTATAAAGATTCTAGTTGAAGGATTACGCTTATATTGTTATGGTGAGAACTCCGAGGGTAGAGAATAACCGATGTCTCGCGTATAAACTCCTATGCTTAGATCGTGATTTCCCAAATATTCCTATCCAGAAATCTAACCACTAAACATGCATTAACGTACTAGAGTTCACTCGATTTGAATCGAACAACTTCACCCGGGAATCTTTACCTATGTCTAGGGCAATTCCTCATTAGTTACGGGTCATGATGTGAATTTCTTGCACCCTAAGTCAATTTTCTCCCGAAATATTAACCTAGGCATAAGATTCTAACATATAGTGATCAAGTATATGCAAGATAGGCAAAAACACAAATTCACATCACATAACAAATAAGAACAACCTTAACAATCATCTATTATAAGCATATATCACAATTTGGCCTTACATGGCCCTAGTCTTATGAATTTAGTTCATAATGGATAATATGAAAAACATAAATGAATTAATACACATGTTCATAGACATAATTGAAATGAAAAGCTATAAAAACTCCCTCAAAAGTGAATAATGATGGATCTTGAAGTTGAGCCTTCAATCCCCAAGCTCTTTTCCTTCCTCTAGTTTTCCCCTCCAAGAGTGATGAAGAATGGTGATGAATGGTGGAGAAATCAGATTAGGGGCTGCCCCCCCCCCCCCCCCTCTCCTCTAAGAATCTGAAATTGATAGTGAATGATGAAGAGTATGGGTTCCCCCTCCTTTTATAGCCAAAATTCCACTAATTAAGAATTCCCATTAAAGTTCCCCAATGAGAATTCCACCTAAGGTGATGCTTAAAGTTTGGCTTTTAAGATTCCAACCAGCTAAAAAATGCTAAACTTTCGGCCCTTAAGAATTCCACCAAGCATAATCATGTGAAAACTTCAACAAAACACATGCATGCTGACATTTTCTTGCTTTCCAGCGCAGTCTTAGTATTTTCCTCATAAAATTCTCCACATATCTCCAAATTGGATGATTCAAGTCCCCATGTTCAGATAAAACATAGATCGACAACGTTCCAGAAGGACATTTTGTCCAATTCAGTCGCTAAGTATACCTAAATTACGTTTCAATATGGAGGTTGTTTCTGATTTGGCACCCATAAAGTAAATCTACCAAGAAACACACTTATGACAACCCCTCAACACATGTGCTGAATTATGGCCAAAAGTGATTCTTACCCATCATATAATGCTGCAATTTAGGCTGAAAAGGAGTAACATTCGGACTATCCATGCCTAGGCATGACTAGGAGGGCGTTGGGGCATATCCTGGCACATGTACTTCTCTGTTCGGCGCAGCAATCGTATTTCCTTCACAATTATCTGTATAGACCTCCGATTTAGATGTTTCAAGTTCCAATTTGAAGCTAAGACATACATCTAAAACTTTGTAGAAGGAAACTTTGTCTAAGTCGGTCTCAAAATGTACGGAATTATCGCTCGAATGTGGTACGAGATGCATAAACCGCCTAGGTGTTGAAAAACATGCTTGAACTTGTTTTGTACATCGTTTTTATTCCCTTTTCTTCATGTATTCTCATTTATTACCTGTATTCACTTAACACACCTATTAAATGCAAATGTGACATGATTTAAGCAATAAGTGAATCCAAATCATAAGAATTACGGTCTTAAAAACACGTAAAAACACCTCTTATCATTATCCGAAATAATCTCACGAGTAACCTTAGGAGGTGGTACTGAGATCTCATCATCGTCATCACTATCATCATCAATGGTAATCTTAGACGCTTGATGACATAGATCTTCAACTCCTACATCATTCATATTAACCTTACTCGGTTCTTGGTTAGCATCATCAAAAACAACATGAATAGATTCCTCAACCTTCGATTTGATCTTGTTTAGGATGCGAAAATTCTTTCCATTCTTAGCATAGCCTAGAAAGATTCCCTCATCCGCTTTAGGATCAAATGTCTTTAGCCTTTGGGATCCATTATTATGGATAAAATATTTAGAACCAAAGACGTGAAAGTATGAAACATTTGGCTTACGTCCCTTCCACAGTTCATATGGAGTTTTCCCATGCTGTTTGTTGATCATGCAACGGTTTTGAGTGTAACAAGCAGTGTTGATCGCTTCGGCCCAAAACCTAGGAGCGAGCTTGGACTCTGCTAACATTGTCCTGGCAGCTTCCTTGAGCGTTCTGTTCCAGCGCTCAGCAACACCATTCTGTTGGGGAGTTCTGGGAGCTGAATACTCATGATGTATTCCATTCTCTGCACAAAACTTCTCAACAACCTTGTTAGTAAACTCAGTACCGTGATCGCATCTTATTCTTGCAACCTTAAGATTTTTCAATGTTTGAAGTTGCTGAATAAGCGTTGTTAACTTGTCACATGTCTCATCTTTGGATGAAAGAAATTCCACCCAAGTAAATCGAGAAAAATCATCTACTATCACCAAAGTATACTTTTCACCGCTCACACTGATCGTTTGAACAGGTCCAAATAGATCTATGTGAAGTAGTTCAAGTATTCTAAAGGTAGATAGATGAGGTTTTCTCTTGAAAGATGATTTAACCTGTTTTCCCATTTAACAAGCGTCACAAAGACGATCCTTGTGAAATGGTCCTTTTGGTAATCCCTCTACAAGATTTAGATTTATAAGCTAAGAGATTGTCTTAAAGTTGAGTTGATTCATTTGTCTATGCCATAACCAACCCATTTTAGATTCATTTTTAGCAACAAAGCATGTTGGGTTGTTATTAAGCGTTGAACACCAATCTACCAAATATACGTTATTTATTCTTTAGCCTTTCAATTTAGTAGACTTAGTCTTAGCGTCATTTATATAGAAACAGTCGCTTGAGAATATGATTTCAAAGCCTTTATCACAAAATTGACTTATGCTTAATAAATTGTGCTTCAGACCCTCAACATAATAAATATCACTTATCATGATGTTCCCCCTATGCACAGTACCTATACCTTTGGTTTTACCTTTGGAGTTATCACTAAATACAACCTAAGGACCGTTGGCAGCTCGATAGTTGATCAGAAGATTCTTGAAACCAGTCACGTGCCTTGACGATCCACTATCGAAGTACCAAATAGATGTATCGGCTCTAGCTCTAGGTACCTGCAATCAAAAGAGAAGTTCTATTTTTGTTTAGGTACCCATTGTTGCTTAGGTCCTTTACCATTAGTAGCATTGTTAGTTTGAATTAGAACTTTAGGAAACCATATTTGTCTAGCCTTCATTGTAGGAACACTGGCCTTCTTGGGTTTCACGTTGTGTTGTGTGTGTTGTTTGGGTGTATAATAATATCCTCGATTATTATAGTAATTATAATCATAGTCAAAATCATAATCATCATAGTATCGATAATATGATCTTGACTACCTTGGATATTGACATTGATATTTCCTTGGCGCTGGCTTGGGTAGCTCTTTTGGTACTGGACACTTAGCGCTTGACTCACAGTGGTCAGGTTTATCCTTAGTTTTTTGTGCGTTTGAACGAACCCGTCTTTGTGAATCATTTGCTTTTGCCTTACTCCTGCCTGAGTCAGCTTTGGCTTTCTCATTTGGCCTCATACCATTGTCGCTCGGTTCATTTTGTGTTTGACCTTGTGAACCTTTCTCAACAAAGAAAACATCCTTTCCTTTGTTGTTTGCCGTAACATTAGATTTATTTGGTTGTTTACCGAATTTATTGCATCCTAAACCGGTCTTTTCACCAAATAACCTTGTTACCTTAGTCACATTGTCTAGCTTTCTTGATACTTTAGACAATGATGAGATGAGCTGTTCTGATTTAGCAAGTCTAGCAATCAGCTCAACTTCTCTCTTGACTATTATATCAAGATCACTTTTCAACTGGATTATTTCACTCTCAAGCGATTGGTTTTTCTCGATGCATTGTTGCTAAACTTGCAACTCTGCTTTGAGCGTTACTTTATCACTTGTGAGCGATGAAATGATATCAAAGTGATTTTGATATAATTTGGCGGCATCTTGACAATCATTATAATATTCTTTAACTTTGCCAAGTAATTCTTCATAAGAAAGAGGAAGAGATAATTCAGTGTTTACCTCAGGGGACGCTTCATCATCTCTGGCCATGAGACTGATAAGTGCTGAGTCATCCACTGGCTCATCATCATCACTACTCTCCTCTGATGATTCCAAATCTTCAGGTGCGAATGTTGGTTCTGATTCCGCTAGCAAGTCTTGTTGACGAAGGTTGCTCCTGAATTGGTTTCTATCCATGTAATCCTGCCTTGAGGGCTTGGATACATTTGGATAAGGGCAGTTTACTTGGTAGTGCCCTGGTTTCCTGCAATTATAACAAAGATTAGTTTTCATCTTTTGTTCATTTGTTAACCTTGCATTGTGTGGTTTTGATACCACTGGCGCTGAGAGATTTTGAGTAGACGCTTGGTACTAAACAGGTGTTGAAGGAGAAGGTGTAGAATATTGAGGCGCTTGATATGAATTTTGTCCTTGATGCCTAGGACTATTTCCTTTCTTTTCATATCTCAAGAATTTTCTGAATCTGTTCAGAAGCGCTAGTTCCTCATCCTCACTAATATCTGAAGCTTTTCCTTTATTACCCGATTTACCCTTGATTGATGCTATAAGCGCTCCAGACTCAATCACTGGACTGCTTACTGCATCACTAGTCGAATTTAACTCAAATTCAAATGCTTTGAACTCTGAGAAGGCGTCTTCTGGAGTTAAACTATCCAAATTGTTCGACTCTCTCATAGCTGTTGTTTTCATCAAAAATCTACTAGGTAGACTTCTAAAGATTTTGACCACCATTTCCTGATTCTGTAGATCCATACCCAAAGATGTTAATTCTGTAGTAAGAGCTGTGAATCCTATATCCAATTGTTCTAAAGTCTCATTGGGCAACATCTTGAAATTGTTAAACCTTTCCTTGGCAATGGAAAGCTTGTTCTCTTTAATCTGAGTTGAACCACCACAAATTATGGCTAACTTATCCCAGATTTCCTTAGTAGCGTTGCATGACTTAATCTTGTTGAATAAGTTGTCATTATCACTGATAGCTGTATATATAGCATTACGACCAACGTTGTCCAAATTTGCTCTTCGACGCTCATCTGGAGACCATTCTTGTTTTGGCTTTTCTACGAAACCATCCAGAGTGTCTTCCGTGGCTACAGGTGCTCTAGTGACAACCTTATATATTTTGATTGGCCCATCTGAAATAATATCGCACATGTCATCATCACATGAACAGAGGTATGTAAATGCTTTGACTTTCCATGTGTCATAGTTTGACTCAGTCAGTTTGGGAATTTTAGCAAATGCCATAAAGAAAATTTAAAGCAACTAAATTTGAAAAAGGATCTAAACAAGCTGTTATGCTTGGAAATTTTTAAAAATTTCAACTTTAACCGCTCTGATACCACTTGTTGGTCCCAAGTGGCATACGAAAGGGTCTAGAAGGGGCAGGAGGTTGAATAGACCCTGAAGTCTTTTTTGACAAAAGAAAATTCGTATTAAAATTCGTTGGATGCTTAAAAAATAGTCGCTTGACTTGAGTGTTTAATGAAGACTGTTTTTAGAAAGTTAACTTAAACTTCAAGATTTGAATACTATAACTAGATAGGTTTAAGCATTCAGTTCTTTAATCAGTGTTAGTACAGCGGAATGATTTTAAGGTCTTCTCTTTTGAAAACTTTCAGCGTCACATAAGGTATTTTAGTTGCTCAGCTTTTGATTGTGTTTTACTTGATCAATTAATGCAATGATATGATAATAAGTAAATTGACTGTAAAGTAAATCACACCATATTCGTAAGGTTCGTTGGGTGGTGTAATCCCAACTACGTCCTTCTTCTCCTTGATCACTTGGAGGCAATCCACTAAAATGATTCTCAAAGAATCACACAGAATCTTCTACAATTTAGGAAGATATGGATGTCGATGACTTGAGCTCCTTGATCACATAGATTTTGGCTCCAAATCAATTCTATTTTCTTGCTTTTTTCACTCAGAAATAATGCAAGTATCCAACTTCGACTTCACACAGATCGCGAGGCTTGGATGGGATTTTTCTAAACGGTTTGTTTGATTTTGTTAAAGTTTAAACAGCTGGGAATATCTCAATAGTAATGTAGGTTTATCTGAAAAGAAGGTTTGAGATATTGATTGACTATCTCAGAAATTGAAGAAAAGCAAGGAAAATGTTTGCTTGAATATTCTGGCTTTTCTGAGAGTTTAAGGAATGAGACTTCAATGCAACAGCAATTTGGCTTGGAATTGATCGTTATGTTTGGCTTGTTGTTGAAGTTTTATTTATAAGCATTCTTGGAAAAAGTGTCCGTTTGACATATGCACAGACGCGTGTCTCTCACTTCCGCGAGTGAACAACTTTTGTCTTTTTTCCTGAAAATCTGCTGCACAAAAGTTGGTGCTGCAGTCTGTGAATAGTTGACAGTCCAATAGGGTGGCTTCTCCGTACGTCCAAAAGAGCTTATCACATTTAATGCTCTTATCAACATTTAATGCATTTGAATTAAATGCTCGTTAGCACTTAATGCACTGAGAATATTTGCATTAAACTCCTTCTGGACTTAGAAATAAATTCAGGTGGAATCAGTCATTGATAGACGCTTATTCATCCTTGAATTACTTCTGTCCTATAAGTGACGCTTGATATAGCTGGTCATTTGGACGCTTGGAATCTTTATCTTCATTCAGACTTCAGGCGCTTGATTCTTTAACCTTAACTACTGATAAGCTCACTCAGAGATTATCAGACGTTCAGTCTAAGAATACTTAGTCTAACACTCTAGAACAAAAATAAAACATAGCCTATAAAGCCTATTACAATTCTAATGCTCAAAGCTTATACATGATTTCTATTAAAATCAAACTTACATATTTTGGGGTCTAACAAGTAATCCTCATTGTCATCATCAAAACATCTAACATGAAATTCCTAACAATTTCCCCCTTTTTGATGATGGCAATACTTGCTCTTTTATAGTTCAAGAGTTAGACAGCCAAAATAAAAGTTAGCATTGGTTAGTAAAAGTTAGTTGAAGTATTTAGACAAAAATGTATCCACCATTTGATCCCAAGTAAGGATGGAACTAGTTGGCAAAGAGTTGAACCATTGTTTAGCTTTATCTTTGAGGGAGAATGGGAAAAAACGTAAGCGTATGGCATCATCGGTAACTCCGTTGTTCTTGGAAGTATGAATAATTTCCAAGAATGTTGCTATATGAGCATGTGGGTCATCATGGAGTAAACCAAAGAATAGAACCGTATTCCCTATCATTTGGATATACCCCGGTAGGATTTGAAAGATGTTAGCCTCTATCGGTGGTAGAACGATTGGCCCAGCGGCACCTTGGATGTTTGGCATCATATAATCCCTTAAAGGGCATTGTGGAGGTACCTTCGGTTGTGCTTGAGGGATGCAAAGATTTGCAAGCTCCCAACTAACCGCTTCTACTAAGATAGTGGGATCTATGTGAATAGGAAGATTCGAATCCGTTGTGGCTTGATGTTTTTGAGCCTCTCTTTGTAGTCTCACCACTCTAGTAAATGTTCGTGCAATTTCGGGGTCCAATTCCGCTAGTCCAACCCGATTAGCGCAGGTCATGCACTAAACAAGATTAACCTTGCACAAAGAAAGACACAAAAATTAATAACAAAAGAAATGATCTAAGCGCAGAATGAATAAGGCAATCTCAATAGAAGTCCCCGGCAACGGCGCCAAAAACTTGACACGACAAAATCCTAGCAAGAGAACTAGGTCGCTTAAGTAGTAAAATAGATGTTTAAGTCCGGGTTTATAGTATCCGCAGGGACTCCTATAACCTAAGTACCGAGATTATTATATTATCCATTTCTATGTTAGGTCGGTCGATAAGAGGTTGGTTAAACAAATTAATAAAAACAAGGAAATAAACTAAGACAATTTCCAACTAATTAAGAGGAGAAAACAATGGAGAGACGCGATTAAGGCACATGGTTCAACCAATTATGCATTTCGATTGCGATTGAGTTTCTATTGAATTATTAGATTAATTTAGCCAAGGCGAAATTCCCTAACATACTTACTACCCAATCTCTTAGAATAGCAACCATACCCTTGTTAATGATTTTTTGTATATCTCTATATGAAAACCCAATTAACGAAAATGCATTTAAGGTCTAGGAATTCCCCATGTTAATGGAAAGCCACCTAAAGAAACTGAGTCTATCTCTAGTAGGTTTAACTATAAGGTATTTAATGTTTATATCTTCCCTAGGTCATTATCTCTCGATTTCTAACCTAGGCATTTAATCAAACACTTGGTGATCAAGCAAATGCAAGCATTGGGGTCAAACATTGAATACCTAGCTAAATGTAAAATTAATCCAATAAATCAACAATCAAATGTCATAAATGGCCTACCCTTAGCCTTAATCAAACAAGTTTAGCACATATTCATGTCAAAAGCAAAATACCAATTCATACAATTCATAGGGGATTTAGACAAATTCAAAAAATGAAAGATGTAAAAACTCCCTAATTCTTGTATAGATGTTTGAATTCTCCGTCTTCTCTTGAATCTGGGGGCCTTCAATGAGTGATTTGACCTTCAAGTCTCCTTCCGTTCTCTCTCCCTCTTTTTGGGTAAAAACCGCTGGGTAAAGTAAAAGGTCCTCCAAAATGACCTAGAAATAGGTATTTATATGCCTTGGAATGTGCCCGAACGTCCCAGCATTCGACATCAAATTCCGCGGCGTTCGCCTCTGCTGCTCTGGCCAATTTTGGTATTATTTACATAACTTTCTCAACCAATGTCAGAATAAGCTGATTCAAGTTGTTGTAGAATCCTAAAAGATAGATCTACAACTATAAAGAAGGTACCAAGACCTAAATCAAACGTTAAAGACATTAAATCTTCCCCACAAGTTGTTGAATGAGAAAACTCCACCGTAAGACGTCTCTTTCGATGACCTTTTGACTTCCTTCTATACATATCTGTGTTGGGAATCTTGGTATCATGCACAGCAGAAATTAAACAAATCCGGATTCCCAAAAGCCAAGATCAATTTGTGGCGTTTCATTGATTTTAATATAAAACGAAGAACACGAAAAAAAACTTACCTTCTGTGTGTTCTATTAATCCTCGCGAATCTTTAATACTTCACTTGTTCCGTCTCTAGATCATCACGCAGGAATAGACTTTTGAAAATCTTCTTCTCCATCTCCCATAGGTGGCTAGGCAGAGACGAGAGGAACTATTTTACTGTCTTGTATTTTGGTGGAGGATTTCACGTAAAGTGAATTGTTATCTTCTCTGACTTGGGTTGGACGATTAAATAAATCCTCCAACTTAAGCCCACTAGTACACGCCTATAAGGCCTGTTGGACGTCCCATGTGGGCTAAATTGTGGTCAATTTAGTCCGCTTAATTTAATCATATCATATTTAATCCAATTAAATAAATATAGGTTAAATTAATATTCTAATTTAAATATTTGATTAACCCAGTTAATTAACTATTCAAATTAATTAATTTAATTTACCATTGTTTAATCCAATTAAACAACCAATTGAATTAGTTTGTCCAATTAATTCATTCGTCCTACTAAAGGACAAATTAACAAAATACCCTCCAAATATAAAACTACTATTTTCGGTCTATTCCTTTGTAGCACGACTATCTAGGTTCGTCTCGATTGACAATGGGAGGATACCAAAGGATTGGCAATGGAATATTTGCCTGGATACACATGGACTCGTTGTTCATTTAAGTCTTATAGATGCCATCAAGACTTATATGATCAACTCACTATTTCCTTTTACTAATAAAGGGTTGTACAATATAAACTAGTGCCTCATATTCTAATCTCCTCGTTCGCATCGAGAACACTTTCTCAACAATCTCCTACTTGCACTCTATGCCAATTGGTATATAATACCCATCTTCTAAAGATGTCACTTTAGCACCGCCTGTGATAGTGGCTTAGTGAGTGGGTCAGCCGTGTTATTGGCTGAGGTTCATTTTCTACAAGGCTACATTGCCTTTTCCAACGATCTCTCAAAAGATGTTATATCTCTCAACATGTCTGGATTTGTGAGACCTCGGTTCCTAGCTTGCGCGTTAGCTCCATTTTGTCAAAACAAAGTGACAAATGCAAGCTTCACGCTGGGGACCTATAGAAGTTCCACCACGAACTTCATATCCAAACTAATTCCTTGACAACCTCTAAGGTTCCAAGGTAATTTTATATTCATTTTCAGTAGTGGAGTACTTTACTTGGAAGTCTTTCCAGGTCAATACTCCACAGTTGAGGATAAATACAAACCCAAAATGGAATTTTAATCTTCTTTGTCAGACTTAAAGTCCGAGTAAGAATAAATTTCCACTTTCAGTTCTCCATAGGCATAGACGAAGAATATATTCAAATACTTCATGATATATTTTACGTCTGCCCATTGCTCTTCCTCACTAGGCAAGAGCCCTTTCTCAGATCTTCTATCCTAATTTCTTTAGGATTTATTCTAAACAAAGGGCTTGGGAGGGCCCTATCATCCTATTTGCCCTATCTCCATACACGCAAATTCTAAGGATGAAAGTGGTTACTCCCAAGTCTTTTATGGAGTGTATGCTCGAGATTTATGTCTTGATTCAATCTCTATGAGCTCATATCATTTCCCATTTGTAGAGCAACCTCTACATATACTACTAGAAATGATATCTAGCTCCTACTAGCCTTATTACACCCAGATAGTTCTTCTTCATTTCTGATGATATCATAATTCCCAATTATGTCATCAAAGTAAAGATTCCAACTACGAGAGGTCTGCTTAAATCCACAAGTGGATTTATACAGCTTCTAGACCTTATGAGAATCGGCCTCAGATGTGAAACTCTTGGGTTGTTCTTTATGTATACCTTCTTCAAGGAATCCATTCATGAATGAGTTTTCATATCTATGCGCCAGATTTTCATAATCTAGGTGTATTACTATCGAAAGTAAGATTCTAGTGGATTTGATTATAGCTGTGGCAAAGGGACTTCCTCATAGTCAATGCCCTTCCTTTGACTACACCCTTTCGCCATCAGCCTGGCCTTGCCATTCGAATCAATTTTTCTCTTGTAGATGTATTCACATCTGACAGGTGCAATACTCTCGGGGAGATCTACTAGAGTCTTGGATTGATTCAAAGACATCTAATCCATCTTCACTTTCATAGCCTTACACCTTCTCATAGAGTCCATATCCACCATCGATTTGTCATGCGTGGAGGGATTGTATCCATGGATCCCCTCTGCTATAGCATACAACTTATGTTTTCCTCGTAACAGACGACCCTATCTCTCAGGCGGCTGAGATACTCTACCAGACCAATTCATTGGTGGTTATGTTATAACGACCATGGTTTTGATTTCTTGAATAATAGTCTCCTAAGGAATTTTGCTTTGTTCTTATAGAACAATCTTTCTGCCAACTTGACTTTCTCAAATGAACTTATCTTTGAGAATGGTGGACTTCAAAGCCACAATGATCCTCCGATCATCATGTAGGTAAAAGAGGTCTCCCACTGAATCATTTGAGACAACCAACAAAATGTCCTTTTAAGGACTTAGCCTCCAGATTCTTTACCTTTGTCTTTTATACGTAGGTTGGGTATCGTCGTACCCTCACATACTTAGGACTAGGCTTCCACTTGTGCCATATCTAATATGTTGCATTTGGAATGAATTTGGAGGGACATCTATTCAAGATTCACCTATGAGCAGCGCAAGACTCACTATGAATTAGGCAATTCCATGTAGTTTAGCATAGAATGAGTCATGTCCAACAATGGCTCGTTCTTGCATACTAGTGTCCTATTCAATTGTAGAGTCGCTGGAGTGTCAACTGTGAAACTATGCTACGTTCTTTTAGGAACGAGTCGAATTAGGAAATCATATATTTGTCATTATCCAATCGTAGTGCTCTTATATGATATCCATTTCATAGACGCACAAAACTTGAAAACTGGAGTGGCCCTTTAATGTTTTCCCGGTGAAGGGAGATTTGGTCATCCTATTCTTGAGATAAGATTCTTAAATTTGGATAGGGATCCAATCCCAATGGGCTTTTACCCCCATGTTTCTCCTAACTCATGAATCTTATGCTCCTAAGGCATAACCTAATCTTAGGTGCCAAACAATTTCTCTTGTTTGTCTCTAGCATACTATGCTCTTTAGCATTTATGTTCGCAGTACACTAATTCCGAACTTTTAAATCGTTGTGAACAATTTTAGTAAGGATTCGTTGTTCCTCCATTTATTTCCAAAATAAATGTCAGGTAAGTTAATACCACACTTAAAGAAGTATATTTTCTTAACCTAGTCAGGAAAGGATAACATTCTTAGTACTATTTGGAAAAAACTAATCAATCACCCAACACTATAATAAATGTCCAAAATATTCAAAAGAACAAAGTTGGATCTTATGTGGATACCCATGACATTATGTCTGGTTCCACCATAAATCAATTCTTGTTCTTCCAGCTTTTCACTTCTTTCTAATTCTTCAATCATGAGCACTAACTCTAGAATGCAGAATATAAGAAGTTGAGAAAACCAGTTATAGAACACTATTTTTTAAAACACACAGTTCTATACCCGGTGCGCCTCATATAATAGCCCTACACGTCGTCCCATACTTAGGCTTGAGTAATTCTTTCTTCAAGCATATAGTTCAACTACTCTAAATTGAGGACCATCCTCAAGTTTCTAAGTCAGTTGATTTGGTTAGGCCAGTTTGGACAAAATTTTCGAGCATAACTAACTAAATGGGTTATTAATCTAAGAGAGATATTAAAATGCAAAAAATAAACCAAGATCTTAATTAGGTGTTTATATATAGCACACAAGTAAAACTAGGACTTAATTTTACTTGGCTCCCACTACATTTTTCGTAACATTGCACTCCCACTGCAATTTTCGAAAATCTCGTTGGGTAGATTTAGTAATGAGTGATTGAGTTCTTTAACTAGTTTAATAGGTTGCAACCTTTTGCTGGTATGTGGCCTATTAATCTATTAAACTGATGTCCAACACCAACCGATCAAATGGATGATTTAATCCCTTTGTTCATTATTCATCAAATCGCAACCTTTTAACGGTCATATTGATTTATGAATAATTTGAGTTTAACCCACTAACTGTCTATCAATCTAACAATTGAATTTCACCTTACAACCTTTTGCTGGTATGTGGGGTGAATTCGTTTCGACCAATGACATTACATGCACTTAGAAAAATCTAAAATATTCAATATATAACCCTCATTGCTTAGGGACGATATTATATATTAAATATCATTTCAATTTTCTCTAAGTTCAGTGGAGAACGAGATACCTAGTACCCTTTACCAACTTAATATTTTTAAATGTGGGAGAATTTAATTATTTACATTAAGGTCTCAATTTTGCATATCAATTTATAAAGCGCAAACATGCATATAAAGTGTAGAAAACACCTAGTAATTCTACCTACAAACACTCCTCCATGAACATTCTAGATCGGCCCAAACCAATGGACTAATCAACATATATTTTAAGCATGCTCAAACATAAATATAAAACCTAAGTTCATGGGAGGTGTATAAATCACATAAAACGAGCATATAACATACACAAGCATATATGTGAACAAGAGCATAAAATAAATCTAATTTATTTAACAATCAAATCAAATTTGACTAGTACAAAATTAAATCCCATTCAATTTTGATACTAAGAATAAATCAAATTTATCGATGTAAAATTGAATCCATTTAATGTTCATGCAATCGAATAATCTAATTTATATTAATTAAATCCAATTTAATTATCATGAGAATATTAAATCTTATTTAGTCAATAGTGAAATTAAATCCAAATTAATTTTCATAAACAGACTAAATATAATTTAATCCCAATGAAAATAAAACTCAATCTAACTTTCACGGGTAGATTAAATCTTAATTGAATAAAGGTGAAACCAAATCCAATTTGATGTCCATGGGCTCACAAATCCACTGAATAAGTCTAATTTAATTATTACAAAATTAAAAAAAAAATTAACTAATTATATATTTAAAACCAATTCAATTTCGATAGGTGATTAAATCCAATTTAATCAACTTACAAAATTAAATCCGATTTAATAATAACTTAGTTAAAACTAATTTAATTTTGACAAGCAAACTAAAATCAATATAATTTAATATAAATCAAATTCGATTTAATTCATTATAAATTAAATCCTATTTAATTTACTTGAAGGCTCTATTTTAACAAGGAAGAATGAAGAACCAATTAATCCAAATTGAATATTGGATCCAACCCAATTTAATAAATTTAATTTGGATAGGTTTAGTCCAATAGAAGGTGTTTAATTGCATTAGGTTAAACCCAACACATTAACCCAACCTTTCCTGGACAAAACCTATCTTATATTGGCTCAAGCCCAACTAAAATCCAATCTCATCAGGCCTTATGTAATTAAATATTACGCTGGGCCTAGCCCAGCATTATTTATTAATGCGTTGGGCCAAGCCCAGGGAAAATTACACTAATTCGTGTTGGGTCGAGCCCAGCACATATTTTAGTGTGCTGGGCCCAACCCAACACACCTGAAACGGGCAACGGGCTTCGTCTTCCTTACACCGTCTACGGCGCTGGTCGTCGCAGTCGTGGCCTTGCCGTCCATGGTTGCGATGCCCAACGCCGAAACCTTCGCCATCTTCATCTCCGACTAATGCCGCCGCCGGAGTTGCGCGAAAAACTACGATTTGGAGTTCGAAAACCCACCAGCGAACGCAGTCGATTTTCATGGTTTCCGGCAACTTTCATGGCCATCATCCACAGAAATTCGAACGCTGCTCCTACCGGTGAACGGTGACACCACTTAAGCCAAGTTCAGAGACCAGATCCGGCGTTGTTGGTGGTGATTTCAGCGACGTTTTGGGATGTCCATCTTTCACAGCAACTCCGGCGATTCCAGTCTCCGGTCTCAGCGGCGTGATGACCGGATTTCGTAGCCAAGAATCACCATCACAAATTCGACGATTTTGACGATCGACTCAGCAGCAAAAATCCGGCCATTTCGACGGTCGTCGCGACGAAATCAATAGCTCATAATCCAGCCAACGGAATCTCAGATCCGGTCCTCAAATATGGCGGCTTTAATTCCGGTGATACAATAGTTGGTTTCAGCGATGCACTGAGATGCCTGAATCTGCACTTTGCAGATTTCTTCTCCAGCGCAGAATGCAATTTTCTAGAAATTGATTTTTCAGATTTCAACCAAAAACAAAATTGATTCAAAGCCTAAAATAATTCGCAGATGTATGAATTGAATTTACAAATTCCAAATTCCAAATTCCAAATTCCAAAAACAACATCTCGATTTTTTCAGATCTCGTGAGCCTCGATTAAAAAATTGATTCCTAGACATCAAATATTTTCAGATTTTCGACCTAAACTTGATAATCCCAAATTACCAATAATGCATTCAACACCATATAAATAACATAAACATAAAAAACACGTAAATAAATCAACGAAGCCAACAAATTCGACTATGATATCACTGTTGGGAATTCTGGTATCATGCGCAGCGGAAATTAAACATATCCAGATTCCCAAATGCCAAGATCAATTTGTGGTTTTTCGTTGATTTTAACATAAAACGAAGAACACGAAAAAACTTACTTTTTGCGTGTTTTATTAATTCTCGCGAATCTTTAACGGTCCACTTGTTCTGTCTCTAGATCATCACGCAGGAACAGACTTTTTGAAATCTTCTTCTCCATCTCCCATAGGCGGCTAGGCAGAGATAAGAGGAACTATTTTTACTGTCTTATATTTTGGTGGAGAATTTCACGTAAAGTGAATTGTTATGTTCTCTGGCTTGTGTTGGAAGATTAAATAAATCCTCCAACTTATGCCCACTAGTACACGCCTATAAGGCATGTTGGATGCCCCATGTGGGCTAAATTGACCCAGTCAATTTAGTCCACTTAATTTAATCACATCATGTTTAATCCAATTAAATAAATATATATTAAATTAATATTCTAATTTAAATATTTAATTAACCCAATTAATTAACTATTCAAATTGATTAATTTAATTTAACATTGTTTAATCCAATTAGACAACCAATTAAATTAGTTCGTCCAATTAATTCATTCGTCCTACCAAAGGACATATTAACAAAATACCCTCCAATTACAAAACTACGACTTTCGGTCTATTCCTTCGTAGCGCGACTCTCTAAATTCATCTCAATTGGCAATGGGAGAATACCAAAGGATGTGGGCCAGCACCGTGGCACCACATTGTAACCCAACCGAGTACAAAATGACTATGTCATTACGAACCTCTAGATTATGAATACTATATGAGTATAAGCCCTTCATTGACGTATTACGATCGAGTGAGAGTCATGGAATGTCAAACTCACTAGACTCGATGCTATGCTAAGAATCATAGTAACATGAGATTACGGAACTACCCTCCGTGTCGAACACGAGTTAGTTCATGAGCTCTGGCCAGAGACTTTAATCTCATTTGCCCATGATCACATAGGATACTTCTCGTTTACTTTCGAGACAATGAATTCCTTCTTGCTAATTAGTTAAGACTGCTACTTGCCCATCAAGCCGCACTTTGAGGTTGACCCCACTAATGGGTAAATTGGATCTAACTACTCTAACGACAGACTTAACGTCACAATCACATCTTCAATGTGATTACTCAGGTCTAAGGCTCACGCATACTATCATAATCAGTAACCTAATCATTGACAGTCAATGAGTAAAAACTCATGTGATCAGATTACTACGAGCCGTGTTCAAATACATTAACCCCATCAATATATCTATGACACAAACTCCCACTATCCCCTAGTATTCGACTAATACTCCCTGTTAGAGCATGTGTCATACAAGTCCACACGAATCTCAATGCCCAATTGAGATTCTCCGGCTTGCGAATTTAAATGATCAAGTACCAAACCCTTCCAGTGCCTACCCCCTTAACTACTATAAGGAGTGGAAGATTTGCCTTGATACACATAGACTCGTTGTTCATTTAAGTCTTATAGATTCCATCAAGACTTATAAGATCAACTCACTATTGTCTTTTACTAATAAAGGGTTGTACAATATAAACTAATGCCTCATATTCCAATATCCTCGTTGGCATCGAGGACACTTTCTCAACAATCTGATCTTTGTCTTCAACATAAGAAATGTAGTTTTGCCTCTTAGCTTTCCATTGGTATACTAAGAGTTTAGATTGAACATCGGTAGAGAAATCTATTTCATGAACTCTAGCACTGCGCAACTAAAACCTCTCAAACGTCGCGTTTTACCTTGTGTTGTATCTTTATGCATGATTTCTCTTCAATCCTTGTTCTTTTCCTCCAAATGTTGCGTTATTCTAGAAATATGAGAAAACAAGGATCAAAGCATCTTATGTGATCAAATTATCAAGGAAACAATCAAAACCAAGTCGATAAATGGGGGAAAACTCATGTAAAAATAACATATATCAATAAATAAGTCTATTTATTTATTTTCATTAATCCAATTAGTCAAATAAATTAATGCGTCATAATAAATACTGTTAGAAAATTTCATGTTAGATGTTTTGATGATGACAAGATATGATTCATTGTTAGACCCCAAAAATACAATGTAAGTTTCCGTTTTTCATAGAATGATTTATAAGCGTTTGAAAGTTGTAATTTTTATCTTTGTAGAATTTAGACCAAGTCTTAATGACTGAATCGCTAGTAGAATTCTAGGTGAGTCTATTAGAGAAGAAGTTGAAGACCAGCGTCTGAAGTCAACCGGAGATAAAGATTTTCTTCTTAGCGTCTGTCAAACGCTAAAAGATCTCATTTCAGGATTTATGGATCAAGCGCTCAAAATCCCTCAAGCGACTTATGTCAGAATCACCTGAAATAAATCCTCAAGTCATGAAGGACTTAAATGCAATCATTCAACGGGCATTTATTTCCAACGGGAATTAAATTCAAAATGCATTAAATGCCTGATAAGAGCATTAATTGTGATAAGCCAATGTGACTTGTGGACAAGCCACCTTTTGACCAGACTGTCAGAAAATTCAGAATTTCAGCTGCTCCCATCCAATCGGCTTCAGCGAACTTTCAGGAATGTCAGAGAAAAGGTATACTCACGCGCCCCATGAGAGGCACGCTCCTACATGTGTCTAACAGACAAATCCCAAGAAATTGCCTATAAATACCTTACCCCAGCAAACCCTAAACATACAAGATACGTACGAAAAAGAGGAGAAATTATTGCCAAAAATCTTACGTACATTTTTCTGAGAAAAAGCTTAGAAACTCCATAGCCAAATCTTACAAGCTTTTTATCTACATTCCAGACAGTCACAAATATCTCAAACATCTTCCAACGAAAAAATTCAAATTCCAACTGAGATATTCCAAGTTGTTTGATCTTTTCAAAAACAAACAAAACCCTAGTGACAAACCTCAACCTTTCATCTGAGTGAGAAAAGTTGTTGAACCCTTTCAAGCAGTATTTCTGAGTGAGAGAAGCTTGAAGAAGACGATCTTCATTGGTGCTGAAGTCTGTGTGATCAAGGAGTCCAAGATAATTTTCACCCTTTTACTATTGTGTAGAAGATTCTGTGTGACTTTTCGAAAATCATTCTAGTAAATTCCTCCAAGTGGAAAAGGAGAAGAAGGACGTAGCTGAGATTACACCACCCAGTGAACCTTATATATCTTGTGTCATTTATCTTATTTGTCTTATTATTAATTTTATTATATCATTTATCCTTGAAAGAGATAAGTTAAAGTGCAAAGCAATTAAATTAACTAAAAGAACGCTAAAACTCATTTCCGCTGTGCTAACCCTGATTAAGCGATCTAAGCGTTGCCCTACTTTGGTAAACTGCTAAAATCACTAAGTCTAAGTTAACTTTTCTGAAGCGTCTGACCCAAGCGCTCAGTTATCCAAAGCGTTCAAACCTTTAAAGTGATACGAAATTTTTGAAGTCAAAAAAAGACTTCAGGGTCTATTCAACCCCCTCCCCCTTCTAGACCCTTTCGTATGCCACTTGGGACCACCAAGTGGTATCAGAGCGGTTGAAGTAGAAACTTAAGCGTTTTCGAGCGTAACTGCTTGTTCAAATCCATTTTTTTTAATTAATCGCTTTTAAAATCTCTCTTTAAAAAACATCTCATTATGGCTTTTAACAAAATGCCTAAGTTGGTAGAATCAAACTATGATTCTTGGAAACGTAGAGCATTCGCATATTTATGTTCATGCGATAATGAAATGTGTGATGTAATTACAGATGGCCCCATTCAGATTATGAAAGTTGTAACTCGAGCCCCTGGAGCGACCGAGGCTACTCCAGATGGTTATGTCGAGAAACCTAAGATAGAATGGACGCCAGGGGATAGAAAAAGAGCTAATCTGGATAATGTTGGACGAAGTGCACTTTACTCAGCGCTAGGAGATAACGATGCATTGTTCAACAAGATCAAGCAATGTAAAACCTCCAAAAAAATATGGGATAAGTTGGCCATTGTGGGCGAAGGTTCAGCACAAATGAAGGAGAACAAGCTCTCCATAGCCATGCAAAGATTCGAGCATTTCAAAATGCAGCCCAGTGAGACGCTAGAACAATTGGACGCAAGATTCACCTTGCTCATTACCGAGTTAGCGTTATTAGATAAAGAATTGACCAACAAGGAAATGGTCAATAAGATTTTCAGAAGTCTTCCAAGTAAATACTTGATCAAGACACTATGAGAGAATCACAAACTTTGGAGACTCTTACTCCAGAACATGTGTTTTCAGAGTTAAAGACATTTGAATTCGAGTTAGGTGAAGTCAGCGACACAACAACTTCAGCGACTGAATCAGGAGCTTTAATCGCTACCACAAAAAATAAGGGTAAAGCGGTTAGTGAGGTTAAACCAGTGGAATCAAATGAAGAAAAGGAAATGGCCTTATTAGTCAAGAAATTCAAGAAATTTCTAAGATATGAAAAGAGAAATCCTATTCGACAAACTTCATTTCAAACTCCTCCCCCAGCACCAGCGCCTCAGTATCAAGCGCCAGTGTACTCAGCACCTCAACCAGTTGCGCTAGTTCCATATCAAGCGCCTCCATCGCCTACACAGAATCTCTCAGCGCCAGTTGGATCAAAGCGATTATCCACTGAACAAAAAATGAAAACTAATTTGTGTTATAATTGCAGGAAACCAGGGCACTACCAGGTAAATTGCCCTTATCCAAATGTGTCTAAGCCCACAAGGCAAGACTATGTGGATAGAAACCAATTCAGGAGCAACCTTCGCCAACAAGGTTTGCTAGCGGAATCTGAACCATTTCCCGCACCTGAAGAGGACTTGGAATCATCAGATGAAAGTAGCGATGATGAGCCTACAAGCGACTCAGCGTTGATCTGTCTCATGGCAAGAGAAGATGAAGCGTCTGACAAATCGCTACCAGAGGTAACCAATGAATTATCTCATCCTCTTTCTTATGATGAATTACTTGACAAAGTTAATGAATATTATAAAGATTGTCAAGAGGCCGCCAAAATATATCAAAATGATCTCGCTATTATCTCATCACTCACAAGAGATAAAGTAACGCTCAAAGCAGAGTTGAAAGTTCAACAACAATGCATTGAGAAGAACCAATCACTTGAGAGTTAGATTATTCAATTGAAAAGCGATCTTGATATAATAGTCAAGAGAGAAGCTTATTTGATCACTAGACTTGCCAAATCAGAGCAGCTCATCTCATCATTATCAAAAGTTTCTAGAAAGTTGGATAATGTGACTGAGGTAACTAGATTATATGGTGAAAAGACCGGTTTAGGATACAATAAATTCGGTAAACAACCAAATAAATCTAATGTTACGGCAAACAACAAAGAAAAGGGTGTTCTCTTTGTTGAGAAAGGTTCACAAAGTCAAATGCTAAATGTACCTAGCAACAACGGTACGAAGCCCAATGAGAAAGCCAAAGCTGACTCAGGCAAGGGTAAGGCTAAAGTTTTAATTCAAACCAAAGCTACTAACGTTGAAGGACCCAAAACAACATGGGTACCTAAGAAGAATTAGAACTGCCCTTTAAATGCAGGTACCTAGAGCCAACACCGATACTTCAGTTTGGTACATCGATAGTGGGTCATCAAGGCACATGACTGGCTCAAAGGATCTCTTGATCAACTATCGTACAACCAACGGTCCTCAAGTTATATTCGGTGATAACTTCAAAGGTAAAACCAAAGGTATAGGTATCATGCATAGGGGGAACATCATGATCAGTGATGTATATTATGTTGAGGGTTTTAAGCATAATTTGTTGAGCATTAGTCAATTTTGTGATAAAGGCTTTGATGTTAATTTTTCAAGCGACTTCTGCTATGTCAACGACGCTAAGACTAAGTCTACTAAATTAAGAGGAAAAAGAACAAATAATGTGTATTTAGTGGGTTGGAATTCTACATTTGATAACAACCCCACATGCTTTATTGCTAAAAGTCAAAATGAATTGGGTTGGTTATGGCATAGAAAAATGAATCACCTCAACTTTAAGGCAATTTCTCAGTTAATATCGCTAAATCTTGTAGAGGGATTACCTAAGGGTTCCTTTCAAAAGAATCGCTTATGTGATGCATGTCAAATGGGTAAACAAGTTAAATCATCTTTTAAGAAGAAACCATGTCTATCTACTTCTAGAGTTCTTGAACTATTGCATCTAGATTTGTTTGGTCCTATTCAAATCATGAGTGTTAGCGGTAAAAAGTACTCGCTAGTAATAGTTGATGATTTCTCTCGCTATACATGGATAGAATTTCTAGCGACCAAAGATGAAACTAGTGTCAAGCTCACAGCGCTAATCCGTCAATTGCAAAATTCAAAAGATCTAAAAGTGACGAGAATTAGAAGCGATAGAGGAACTGAATTTACTAACCAATTTGTTGAGAAGTTTTGTATAGATTTTGGAATACTTCATGAGTATTCTGCTCCTAGTACACCTCAACAAAATGGAGTTTCTGAGCGACGGAATAGAACGCTTAAAGAAGCCGCTAGGACAATGCTTGCAGAGTCTAAGCTGCCTCAAAGGTTTTGGGCCGAAGCCATCAACACAGCTTGCTACACTCAGAACCAGTGTATGATCAACAAGCAACATGAGAAGACTCTATATGAGTTGTGGAAGGGACGTAAGCCTAACGTCTCATATTTTCATGTATTTGGTTCAAAATGTTTCATTCACAATAATGGATCCCACAGCCTAAAGACTTTTGATCCTAAAGCGGATGAGGGAATCTTTCTAGGCTATGCCAAGAATGGAAAGAGTTTTTGCATCCTAAATAAGATCAAATCGAAGGTTGAAGAATCCATTCATGTTGTGTTTGATGATGCTAACCAAGAACCGAGTAAGGTTAATCCTGATGATGTAGGAATTGAAAATCTTGCTCAACAAGCGTCACAAATTAACCTCAATGATAACAGTGATGATGACACTGATGATGAGATCTTTATGCCTATTCCTAAGGTTACTCGTGAGGTTACAAATGATGGTAAAGTGAGACTCGCTGATGATCATGAAGAGAATAATCATCAAGAGCAAACTGGAACTGTGAATGATGAAGCGACTGCACTAGAGACAAATAGGGATCAAGCGATTGATGACCAAGAGTCTCTCAAACCTTTCCAACCAGACCATAAATGGCTTAGAGACCATCCACCAGAGCTAGTAATTGGAGATATGGAAGCACCTGTTAGAACTAGGTCAGCTACAATTAATGAGGCCATGTTCGCAAGCTCTTTATCTCAAATGGAACCAAAGAAAGCGGATGAAGCGCTCAGTGATTCAAGTTGGGTTGAAGCAATGTAAGAAGAGCTTAACCAATTTGAGAGAAGCAAGGTTTGGACGCTAGTACCTAGGCCAACTCTTCAAGGAGTTATTGGGACTAGATGGGTTTTTAGGAACAAGATGGACGAAGATGGCATTGTTATAAGAAACAAAGCCAGACTAGTCGCTCAGGGTTATTGTCAAGAAGAGGGAATTGATTTTGATGAGACATACGCCCCAGTAGCTCGTCTTGAAGCGATTCGTATGTTCCTAGCGTTTGCCGCATTCAACAAATTCACGGTGTACCAAATGGACATGAAGAGTGCATTCTTGAATGGTAAACTCCAAGAAGAAGTCTATGTGGAGCAACCTCCAGGATTCATCAACAACCATGGCAAAAGTATGGTCTATAAGCTGGATAAGGCACTCTATGGCCTTAAACAAGCACCAAGAGCATGGTATGACACTCTCTCTATCTTCCTTATAGGTAAAGGCTTTTCAAAAGGCAGCGTTGACACAACGTTATTTAAAATTACCCATAATGAAGATATTCTCTTAGTCCAAATTTATGTTGATGATATTATATTTAGTTCTACAAATAAGCGATTGTGTGAGAAATTTTCGAAAATGATACCAGATCAATTTGAAATGAGTATGATGGGTGAATTAACTTTCTTCTTAGGATTACAAGTTAAACAACTCCTAATGGAATATTTATAAACCTAGTTAAATATACGAAAGATATGATTAAGAAATTTGGTATGAAAAATGCATCATCTTCAAAAATTCGAATGAGCCAAACGCTTAAGTTAGATAAAGATGAAAGTGGGAAGAAAATTGATATCACTAACTATAGAGGTATCATTGGATCACTTCTTTATCTTACTGCTAGTAGACCGGATATTATGTTTTCGGTATGCATGTGTGCACGCTTTCAAGCTGATCCTAGAGAATCACACTTAAATGCTGCCAAGAGAATCCTTAAATACCTAAAAGACACACAAAATGTGGGCTTATGGTATCCACGGGACACTCCTTTTGAACTAATTGGTTATTCAGACGCAGATTTTGCAGGATGCAAAATAGATAGGAAAAGTACTAGTGGTACATGTCAATTTCTAGGTGATAAACTAGTTTCGTGGCATAGTAAGAAACAACAATCCATAGCGACTTATACCGCTGAGGCAGAATATGTAGCCGCTGGGAGCTGTTGTGCGCAAATTCTTTGGATGAGGCAACAACTTAGAGACTTTGGAATTATCCTAGGTTCTACCCCAATCCATTGTGATAACTAAAGCGCTTTAGCTATGACCCAAAATCCTGTCCTTAATTCTAGAACTAAACACATTGACATTAGATACCATTTCTTGCGTGACCATGTTCAAAAGAAAGATATCTCCATGCACTTCATTGGCACTGACAAACAATTGGCAGATATCTTCACCAAAGCGCTCAACGAACAATGCTTTCTCACTTTGAGAAGTGAATTAGGTATGATCGATTTAAACGCTTAAATCATAAAGCATCATATTTAATAGGCATATAATTTAGGGGAAATCCACCTTATGTTTATGTCTAAAGCATTTTGACAAAATCTGAAATAAGTCATCAATTTTAGGGGGAACTTTAAAATTGTACTTATAACAAGTTATAAGCGACTGTGATCAAAAATGATTTAAAATTACATGCATTAATCACTAGCGCTTATCTTTATGCATGACGAAGTCAATCTTTAAATAAAATTGTTATTTCTAAATTCAAGCGATTGACTTTATCACAAACTTTAC
Source organism: Buddleja alternifolia (assembly GCA_019426215.1). Lineage (NCBI taxonomy): Eukaryota > Viridiplantae > Streptophyta > Magnoliopsida > Lamiales > Scrophulariaceae > Buddleja > Buddleja alternifolia. The sequence goes on along the minus strand of CM033390.1, from coordinate 20,156,987 downwards.
AAAATTAAATTCTGTTCTCCAAAAGTCTTAAGCGTTAAAGAAATTCCCACGATAACGCTAAGAAAATTATTTTAAAATCATGCATAGTTTTCACGTGTGCATAAGTATAAAAGATTAGATTTGATAACTACCCACACGTGTCTATCAAATCAAACTAACGGTTATTGACATTTATCTGAAACCGAGACAGTTCAAGTCTGCACGAGTCTGATTACGTGTCAGTGTACTATCAGGCGCGTGTACTTCACGCTGAAAATTTCAAATCTTTTCAAACGTTTTTCAATTAATTTGGTAACTGTGGATCCCAAAATTTCGCACTTTTTGGTAATTGATAAACTATTTTACCGCACTTTTTGCATCCGTTATTTTTTTAAAACGTATCAAATTTGACTCCTTTCAAATTCAAACTCTTTGACTGTCCACGTGTCAACATCGTAGCCATTGAAACGATAATTTTTGCCTCTATTTAAACCCTTCGAGGTCTTTACAGTCAGATTTTATCACTCTCACAAATTCTCTCTACTGTAAAAATCTTCATCTTTCTCAAGGCAAATATTTCTCTCTCTCAAAAAGCTTTCAAACTTTCAGCAATGGCACCCAAAGTTGCAAAATCTTCCAAAACATCCAAGTCTGCTACCAAAAAGACTTCCCGTGCTGAAAAACCAGTCTCTGTTAACGCCGGATTTCTGGTTAATTGGGACTATCTGTTTGAAAACCAGAACTTTCCTCTTCGAACGATTCTTCCACTCGTTCAAGAATCTGGTTTGAGGGATATGATCACTACTATTTTCAACTACTTTGAAGATGAATCTCTCCACTTTTTCAACAATACCCAGATTTCTGAAGACGGAAATTCCATATCCTGCGTCTTCCCCTTTGCTAAAGCGACTTTTGTTCTTACCCTTTCCTTGATTTCTTCATTGTTGGTTCTACCCAATGATGGCTCTAAGGTGGAACACGTCAATCTCGGAGATGCTACAAAAGTCTGGGAATTGGTCAAGAAAGAAGATGTTGTTACTGCATACGAGCCGAACTTCAAGAAGAACGACATGAAGGGAGAATATGTTATTCTCGCAGATATATGCTCCAAGATGATCGAATGCAGGAAAGGGACATTCGATAAAGTTACAAACCTCCAGTACAAGATGATGGTAGCCATTCTAACCAAATTGAAGATAAATTGGTCTCTCTACGTTTTTAATCGCTTCAAGGCAGCGATGGCCAAGTCAGTGAATCCCAAGCCTTATGGGATTGTGCTAAGTCGTATTCTTAGCACTTGCGGTTATACAAACTCTTCTGGCAAGAAGATTCCAGCGACAAAATTCTATGGAAAGAAAATGATCCCTGAGCTGCAAAAGCCAAGGAAGCTAGGTGGTGCAGCTGTTCCAAAAGAAGAGCGTGAGCGACTTCGTGCTTTAGGAGTTGTTCGTAGTGATGATGAAGATCAAGAGTCTTCCTCTTCATCATCATCCTCTTCATCCGAAGAAGAAGTGGTGGTCAAGCGACCAAAGAGAAAGATAGTTCTCAAAGTCGCTGAGCCATCCAAGCCAGCCAAGAAACAGAAGCCTGAACACAAGAAGAAGAAGCCGGAGCCCAAAAAGAAGCAGAAGATCCCTTCTCCTTCTCCCTCTCCTAAATCTCAATCGCCTCCTCCAGCGTTTATCTTTTCCGTTCCCGAGGAAGAGGAATTCGTAGAAGAAGAAGTACCGCTTGCACGAAGACGTACTCCTCTTTCTACTCCCGCAGCCTCCTCTAGCGCTCCAGCGAAACCAGCGCTTAGAGAGTCAGTGAGCCTTCCTTCTTCTGACGCTGTTCCAGAAAGCAGCTCAGATCCTCAAGCTGCTACTCAATCTGAAAGGCTTCCTAGTTTTCAGGGTAAGTATTTGCTAAGCAAATTAGTATATCCTTTCCTCGTTAGTTTCTAACGCTAGGATAAAAATTCTTTCAGCACAATGTCAAGCCGATATTCAATATGTTCTCAACACCCTTGAAGAATTAGATATTCCCATTCGTGCTGATCCTATAACTTCTTTTCTCGACTTAGATCCAGAAGAAGTTGTTCCAGAGCCTGAGGAACCTGTCCCAGAAACAGATCAAGCGACTGAAATAGTCGATGATATTCCTCAGGGTAAGCGATTTAGTCTTTTCTATCTTTCTACTTAGTGGAAATTTTGCTTGCTTTTCTCAATCGCTTACATGTATCAGCTCAAGATGTACCTCCAAAGGCACCAATCTCTAATGCCCCTCTTTCATCCGAGATTCCAGTTGAAGTGGATGTGGATATGGCAACTATTGTGGATATCGCTAAGGAAGCAGCTCAAGCCCTTCCTGACCCTGAAACGTCATCAGCCAGTGAAGTGACTTTAAACCCTGAGCGGTCGATAGAAGTGGCCCCCATCCCAACAGAAGCAATTGCCATTGTTCCCACGCCAACGGGACCTCCTCCTCGTGTCATCGATTTCTTCCCGCGCGGATACTCTCCAGATGGTGAATTTTATTATGCCGCCAGAGAACGAGACACTCAAACGCTTGCCGAGTTGGAAATACAATTTCACACAACTCTCCATCGGCCCGATTTGTCCAACTCTCTCAAGTTTGAAATCTTCGAGCGTATTGCCGATCTAGGACTATATAACTTGGAGCGTCTTCACTCACGCCTTGAGTATATTCGTCGTCCAGTTTTTAAAAGAGCTGATCTTGATCTTCAGCGTTTCAATTCAAACGGTCGCTCGGACGAGTCCTTTTATCCTCAGCGCCAAAACAAGATTATTTTCAAGAACCCCCACATGGGTGATTGGAACAAAGATCCAGATGAAGAAGATCTCAACAAGATAGGCTATTCGGCTCTCCCCTCTGTCGTCAAGTCTCCCCAGAACGCTCTCTCTCCTAATCCACTCAAGTTATGGAAAGGTAAAGGACCGCTTGTTGCGGAGCGCCCAAATCCGGTCAACTCGTGGATAGAAGATGAGGCTCGTGAATATCTAGCCAGATTATGGGCTGATGATTATGATGAAGAGACGGAACATTTTGAGAAGTTCCTTGGTGCTACCAAAGAGCAAAAAAAAGTGGACAAACTTGGAAAACGTTGGATGTTGAATACAGCCAGGTGGGCTGAAGAATTTGTTCTTCACTTCTACACCATTGAAGAACTGATCAGATATCCTTTTTTGTTCGACTTTGGAATAGAGTACAGACGCCGAGGTTATGCAACCTTTTTGCTTCAACAGCGTCAGATTATTGCAGGGAATGTTAGCGCTTTGCCACGATATAGACAACCAATCAAAAGCTACATTCGCCAGCAACTTGCCTTATACAGCCAAGGTGGACGCTACGTTTTGCATCCTCGTGTCGGGTTTGTTCAATGAGTCTTTCCTGACCTAAATGAAGATGCTTCATCAAGTAAACAACCTCTTCTTCCAGGCCAGAGTCAGATTCATGTGGATGTTTCAAATGAACACGCTGAGTTCCACAGAGCAATGAGAGCAGTGTTTGAAAATGCCCAAGCGCTGGATATCAGTTTCAATCACCTTTCCGGGTGTTACAATTTCCGAGGATATACTCTTCACCCCGTGCTCTTTAGTGAATCCAATATTCAAGTGGCCAAGATAATCTCGCTAATTAGGCCAGTGGACCAAGAAGCAGCTCAAGCGCTCATGCCTTTGATTTTGGACTTCTTCAACTGTTATACTTCAGGGATTGCTTTACCAGAAGGTGTGCAACTTGCACTAAGTACCGAAGAGCGTGAAGACGCTATATTCTTTATCCCACAATCTAGCCTGATCAGTCCAAGGCATGTGATGGAAGCCCTTGGCCCCCTATGGGTCATTGGTATTAGAGAACCTTCTCCCTCCATCGAAATTATAGAAGAAGAAAGTGCTCCTACTGAAAATGACGCTCAACTTCCTGATCCCTCAAGCGCCCCAGTGGTCGAGCCCCCAACAATTGCAGATCCTATCATGGATCGAGCGATAAAAGAAGTGCACGTTGAAATTGCTCAAGCGCCTGAAGAACCTTTTATCAGAGATAAATCCAAAGGTAAGGCTGCAGTTTCAAAATCTTCCGGACTTCTCTCGTCCCCAGAGCGTCCTTCTTCCGATTCAGATTCTGAGAGCGATTCAGAAGCCAGAGACTTCAGACAGGCAGTCCGGAACTCACTTACCAACATTGAGGGTTCCTGCTCCAAGATCTTTGTGGCTGCTGATAGACATATCCGCATTATGTCGGATACGCGGAGTCGTGATATTGGCAACGCTGCAAATAAAAGCACTATTGCTATCATGCAAAGCATATCACCTCTTATCGTTGAGCTCTCATCTGAATTCAACCGTCACTTAGCTCAGAGCGCGCTGGCCGATATTGAAAGACACGTTTCATGCGATGCCACCGCTCAGAGTGTCGCTCAACAAGTTGCTCTTCTCGTCGAAGAAGTTAGACTCTTGCGCCGAGATGTCGTTGAACTCAAGAACTCCCTTGATAATGTCAAGAAGGGGAAAGATAAAGAAAAGTCCAAAGCGATTTCCAAGACAGATAATAAACAATGGCATTCATTGTTCGAAGAATTAGTAAGCATTAAGAAAATGCTATCCAAAAAAAGAAAGCCAAGGTATTATCTCAGAAAGTACGTGCTTCCAGAATTGGACCCCGAGTTCTTAGAAAGCATGGGATTTCCTGCTTATGCCGGACCGCTACAACGACCTATCAATTGGAGACCGTCAAATGATCGAAAAAGAGATATCTATCATGACGTAATTCGTGAACTTGGTATTCCACCAAGGGACTGGACGGAAAGGTTGTTAGAACTAAATGAAAGCGCTAGACTTCGTAGACATGATTATGATGAAGTCCAACATACGACAATGATCGATATTGATCGTCTCTTGTTGGAACTAGCGTTAGAAGTTCTACAAGGCGAAGAAAGAGCGAAGCGACAAAAAAAGTGATTTGTTTCCTTTTATGTTTTATCTTTTTTTTTGTTTTATCTTTTTATTTATGATTTTCCTTCAGTGTAAAACATGTATGCTTTAAATTCTTTCAATGAATGAATGTTTTAACGCTGAAACATCTTGTTGAAGCTAATCTAACTTTAGCTAACTTTACTAACTTTTCAAACGCTAACTTATATTCCTTTGGGCCTTTTCTTTTAAGTAACTCTTAAATTATAAAAGAGTTATAAGAGTCTTGACATCATCAAAAAGGGGGAAGTTGTTAGGAAATTTCATGTTAGATGTTTTGATGATGACAAGATAGGATTCAATGTTAGACCCCAAAAATACAATGTAAGTTTCCGTTTCTCATAGAATGATGTATAAGCGTTTGAAAGTTGTAATTTATTATAGGCTTGTAATTTATCTTTGTAGAATTTAGACCAAGTCTTAATGACTGAATCGCTAGTAGAATTCTAGATGAGTCTATTAGAGAAGAAGTTGAAGACCAGCGTCTGAAGTCAACCAGAGATAAAGATTTTCTTCTTAGCATCTGTCAAATGCTAAAAGATCTCATTTCAGGATTTATGGATCAAGCGCTCGAAATCCCTCAAGCGACTTATGTCAAAATCACCTGAAATAAATCCTCAAGTCATGAATGACTTAAATGCAATCATTCAACGGGCATTTATTTCCAACGGGAATTAAATTCAAAATGCATTAAATGCCTGATAAGAGCATTAATTGTGATAAGCCAACGTGACTTGTGGACAAGCCACCTTTTGACCAGACTGTCAGAAAATTCAGAATTTCAACTGCTCCCGTCCAATCGGCTTCAGCGAACTTTCAGGAATGTTAGAGAAAAGGTTTACTCACGCGCCCCGTGAGAGGCACGCTCCTACATGTGTCCAACGGACAGATCCCAAGAAATTGCCTATAAATACCTTAACCCAGCAAACCCTAAACATACAAGATACGTACGAAAAAGAGAAGAAAAATTATTGCCAAAATCTTACGTACATTTTTCTGAGAAAAAGCTTAGAAACTCCATAGCCAAATCTTTCAAGCTTTTTATCTACATTCCAGACAGTCACAAATATCTCAAACATCTTCCAACAAAGAAATTCAAATTCCAACTGAGATATTCCAAGTTGTTTGATCTTTTCAAAAACAAACAAAACCCTAGTGACAAACCTCACCCTTTGATCTGAGTGGGAAAAGTTGTTGAACCCTCTCAGGCAGTATTTCTGAGTGAGAGAAGTTTGAAGAAGACGATCTTCATTGGTGCTGAAGTCTGTGTGATCAAGGAGCCCAAGATCATTTTCACCCTTTTACTATTGTGTAGAAGATTCTGTGTGACTCTTCGAAAATCATTCTAGTCAATTCCTCCAAGTGAAAAAGGAGAAGAAGGACGTAGTTGGGATTACACCACCCAGTGAACCTTATATATCTTGTGTCATTTATCTTATTTGTCTTATTATTAATTTTATTATGTCATTTATCCTTGAAAGAGACAAGTTAAAGTGCAAAGCGATTAAATTAACTAAAAGAACGCTAAAACTCATTTTCGCTGTGCTAACCCTGATTAAGCGATCTAAGCGTTGCCCTACTTTGGTAAACTGCTAAAATCACTAAGTCTAAGTTAACTTTTCTGAAGCGTCTGACCCAAGCGCTCAGTTATCCAAAGCGTTCAAACCTTTAAAGTGATACGAAATTTTTGAAGTCAAAAAAAGACTTCAGGGACTATTCAACCCCCCCCCCCCTTCTAGACCCTTTCGTATGCCACTTGGGACCACCAAATACATATTATTTATTATTAATTTATTTTCATTAATCCAATTAATCAAATAAATTAATTTACTTATTAAATAGCAAATTACCTAATTTATATATTTGACAACGAAAGAATTTTTTTGGTTCAATTCCTTTGAAGCGCGACTCTCTAGGTTTGTTTCAATTGGTATTGGGAGGAAACCAAGGATGTGAATGTCACTAAGCCAGTCACGTGGACTCACGTCGAAACCTGATAAGTTCACATTTTACGATTATATACTCCTTTGTATAGGTATTTTTGTCATAGTTTAGTAATGATAATCCCGCATGTTGCTTTGATTAGTTGTCATTTCATGTGTGCAGAGATTCAAGTCGAATAGATCGATAATCGAGTGAGAAGGTTGAAGAAGAAACGCGAAATGAATAAGAGTTTGGCCACTGCCTCACAGTACCGCGACACAGCACTGGACCACGATATTGCACTCCAGCAAGACCGCGGTCTTGATTTCCAGCAGGACCGCAGTTCAGTGCCGCGGTCTGCTACATTCTGTGCCGCGGTCCGTTTCTTCCGTGCCCTAGTTCTTAAGTCTGCCATTTTCTTCCCTTTCTACACACTTTTACTTGGAAAAAGAACTAGACTTGCTCTCAAACACCAAGGGGAAGCCATGAGAAGTCCCAAGGAAGTTTGAAGAGCCATTATCATCATCAAAGCTTGGATTCACACTTTGTAATACAGAGTAATTCAATTCTTTCTCTTAGATTAGTATTTCAACTATGTCTTGTAGAATTGTTCGATCACTTTTTGTTGTAAGTATGAACTAAGCATCTTTGTGATTGGGTTATGTGAATACTTTGTGATGTTTTGTGTTTAATGAATTCTTAGTATCGGGATTTATTACAATCTTGTTACATGATTATATTTTATGCTTAATACTTGCATATGATTGATCACCATGTGTTTGATATAATGCATTGTCTTGAAACTGAGAGGAGATAGATAGAGAGAGATCATGAAATCGAACATCATAACGTAACAATTGACTAGAGATAGAATCAATTGCGTTGTGTGGCTTTTTGTGACAAGATGACCCGATTGAATGTAGGATCTTCGTAAGCAAGGAATTCCTTTGAACTTTAAAGCATGTTAGTTAATTCAATCTTCACTATAGAGATATGGGAAGTTGTTGACTACTATAGACTTGTTATTTCAAGAGATTGAGTAATGAATACATTAGGGGGTTTCAGCATAACAAGAGCGTTCTAAGAATCCGGGTAATTGAGAGTTTATGAGCACAAAATAGAACATAGTAGGATCATAGTCCAATCATCTCTTTCCATTTGATACATTCTCTTATTTGTCATATAGTTGTCTTTAGTTATTTTCATAGTATAATCACCCCTCATCTTATAATTTGATTTAGCTTAGAGTTAGGTAATATAGCAATTACGAGCATTGAATCCAATTGTCCCTGTGGAGACGATACACACCCCGGGCTCATAGTCCACTTTATTACATTGCACGACCTAGTAATTGAGAGATTGAGTTAATTCAATCTTCACTATAGAGATATGGGAAGTTGTTAACTAGTATAGGCTTGTTATTTCAAGAGATTGAGTAATGAATACATTAGGGGGTTTCTCCATAACAAGAGTGTTCTAAGAATCCGGGTAATTGAGAGTTCATGAGCATAAAATAGAACATAGTAGGATCATAGCCCAATCATCTCTTTCCATTTGATGTGTTACCTTGTTTTTCATATAGTTGTCCTTAGTTTATTTTCATAGTATAAGCATCTCTCATCTTAAAATTTGATTTAGCATAGAGTTAGGTAACATAGCAATTACGGGAATCGAATCCAATTGTCCCGGTGGAGACGATACACACCCCGGGCTCATCGTCCAACGACCTAGTACACTTGCTAGGGATTTTGCGTGTCAAGTTTTTGGCGCCGTTGTCGGGGACAATTGCATTATTTGATATTGTAATTCACTTATCTTCTCTAAGACTAAGTTGTTTTATTTTTATTTTTTTATTCTTGAATAGATGAGCAACTATGACTTTTATTGGTCAAAACAAGGATGGGATGAAGGTTCCAAATATGGGAGTCAAGTGCAAGATTTATCTTCGTGGTGTGGAGACGTTAATCAGAGCGATTACTGTCAACACGGGGGGAGGAGTCATCAAGATCTTCCATTAAGTTTTTATGTTATGAGATCTTCACCCGCATACCTGCAACATGATAGTATGATGCAAGAAGAATTTCAACCGATTGACTTTCAAAATCAAGGGAATTATCATCAACAACGCAATAGTAACCCAAGTTTTGAAGAGTTGATAATTCAATGGATGAAGACGAATGATGAGCGGTCTCAGAATATCGAAACATCTATGATGGAATTGCAAACACAACTCAACCAACTTTCCAACTTATTGGCAGAGAGATCATCAGACACTTCGCAGAGTGGCACAAAAGAGAATGATGAGGTACCTGATACAGAATTTGAACAAGTTGTTGATTCGGCACCATAGTGTCTACAACCCATTGCTACACCAACACTACTTCCAAAATCTACTGCATCACATGACCATGAAAGGAAATTACCAATCTTCAAGAGCCCAACACCACCTACCACCATATCTCTCGAATTCTTACAAAATTGTATCAATAACCAGAGAGACAGAGTGGAGGAGGTTGAAGTCAATGTTTACAACTCAAATGATCCATTCGATGCATATTTTGAGAACCCAAGTGATACTACGGTCAAGAATGAGAAAATCAGAGGATATATAAATTACTTGGATGAACCACCATTTGAGTTGTCAAAACCAAGGCTAGGAGAGTATGGGACAGCCACATATGAGTTGCAATCATCCATTGAGGATTCTTTCTCACTTCCAATTAAACTTTCATCTTTACACTTCAATTATGTAATTTTGAAAGAGACATTATGCTCACTTCTAATCCTTTTAGGTTGTGTGATAGAGATTGGAGGGAAGAAGCCTCTACGCAACTGGAAAAAGCACAAAAAGGCTCGTCCATACAAAGTTGGCATTGCTCCTTATGATCCACCATGAGCAGTGCAAGGGAGTCGAGCTAATGACTTAAAACAAGCGCTTCGTGGAAGGCAACCCACTTTTTATATGTTTTCTTGTTTTTCATTTCGTTTTATTTCTTTAGCTGAATTTTTTAATTTTTTCATTTCAGGGAATCATGTCATTGCGGATGTTGCGTTCTTTTTTAGAAAAAAAAATAAAATAAAATTGTGCAGTATTTCAACAGTCTGTGCACAACTATGCAGTTTTCGTGCACTATTGTGCAAAAAGTTCGCACTTTTGCAAAAAAAAAAAAATTCAAAGCATGATCGCGGTCCAAAAATCCAGTAGCAAAAATTTCGGTGTTTTCCTACTTTTCTTTTATTCCTATGAACATTTGTATTTTCGGATAATTCAGCTTGTTGTTTTCTTTTCCTTGCTTTTGTGTTTTTGTGCTCTCATCTTGTGTGTTCTTAGTGTTATGATGATGTTTTTTGCCTCTTCTTGTTTTTCTAACTTCGCATATGGCTAGGCTTTATTTTCAGACTCTTCGCCTTGTTGCTCTTTTGCTTTTTGGACATCACTTAGCTTCAACCATCAGGGACGTCTTTCTTTCCTTTACTTTACATATGTATGTCTGCTCATTGGGGACAATGTGCTAGATTAGTTGGGGGGTGGGTTAGATGTTCTAATTTAAATGTGATGTGGCGATTTGGTGTAACTTGTGCTCATTTGTTAAGTTTCATGTTTGATTTAGGATTAGAAAACTGTGATAGTCAATGATTTCATATTCATGATTTGTTATACTTTTGCTTGGAGTATGATTCGTTTGAGTGTCTCTACTTCATCTAAGATGAAATCATTTGTCGTATTTTATATGTGAAAGCCTTTTTAGCCATGCTTATGTGAATTGTTGAGGATATAAAGCATTGAACTTTCAATTTTGTCAACTTTGAAGTGTGTGTTGAGTGTGCGAAGTCATGAAATGATTTAGGCCATCTTTCTTCTTCTTTAACCTTACAATTGGCCTTCACGATAATACATAATCTCTAGACCTTATTTTGAGCCGTATTGATAAGAATGGAGTGTGCTAAGCACACTTAAAACCACCATTCGCTCTTCTTTTGCAAGCCGCATCAACCACCCTTTAACCTAAAACAAAGAAAAACAAAGTCTATTTCCTAAGTAAGAGAGCATATAACTTCATATCATTTGGCTTTAATTTGGGTTTACGCTTTGTTTTGGGTATCGAATCTCATGGATTAATGGGTTAAAAGTTGTGTTGGTTCTTGATGATGTTGAGAAGTTTTGGGGTTTTTGAGTTTATGTGAAATAATGAGATGAAAAGAAATTTTGAAAGTTGGCTAGAGTTGAGAGATCGAAAGTTACCGAAAAATATAATGTGTGAGCTCTCTCGACTAGTCTATGAACTGAGTTTCACTGTGAATTATTTGGTTTGGGAATCATTATTCACCCATAGCATCAAAAGAAACAAGTTTTGGGGCTTATGAGGTCAAAGGGAAAAGAAATCAAAAAGCTATAAGTGGCGAGATATAGAGATTTGTTCGGTTGATAAGTGAGTGTTTAGCTCGATGATATTGAGTTGTATGCTTTCTTGAGTTTAGTCACTTTATCCATATATTCCCGTCCAAGCCATTACCTAGCCTTACGTTACAAGCAGAAAAGACCTTTTGATTTTAACTTTCACATCATGCACACCGATAGGTTAACAAAGTTTTGGAGTGTTTTAATGTTTTTATTATCTAATGAGTTTGCATAATCTTGTTTAAAGTGTGCTCTTGGCATAAAAATGGATATGGAGTTCATGATTTAGAGATGGAGTCGAAGATGTTTTGGAGGCTTTCAGATTGTGAGTGTTCTAGGTAAAGTGTAACTTGTCATAATCATTCTCGAGGGTTTAATTTTTGTACGTGCTTGATTATTGAGACATGAAACCTTTCAAGATCCCAAATAAAATTGTAAAATCTGAACTTATGAATACTTGTTCGCCATTTATTGATCGAGACGGTCATAGCCTAGTTGGGGGGTAGTTGATAAGTTCACATTTTACGATTATTTACCCCTTTTATAAAGGTATTTTCGTCATAGTTTAGTAATGATAATCCCCCATGTTGCTTTGATTAGTTGTCATTTCATGTGTCCAGGGATTCAAGTCGAATAGATCGATAATCGAGTGAGAAGGCCGAAGAAGAGACGCAAAATGAATAAGAGTTTGGCCACTGCCTCACAGTACCGCGGCACAGCACTGGACCACGGTATTGCACTCTAGTAAGACCGCGGTCTTGATTTCTAGCAGGACCGCGGTTCAGTGCCACGGTCCTCCTTCCCAGTTGGACCATGGTTCAGTGCGGTGTTCCTCCTTGCCAGTTGGACCGCGGTCTTCTACATTCAGTGCCACGGTCCGTTTCTCCCGTGCCCTAGTTTTTAAGTCGGCCATTTTTTTCCCTTTTCACACACTTTTCACTTGGAAAAAGAACTATACTTGCTCTCAAACACCAAGGGGAAGCCATGAGAAGTCCCAAGGAAGCTTGAAGAGCCATTATCATCATCAAATCTTGGATTCACACTTTGTAATAGGGAGTAATTCAACTCTTTCTCTTAGATTAGTATTTCAATATGTCTTGTAGAATTGTTGGATCACTTTTTGTTGTAAGTATGACCTAAGCATCTTTGTGATTGGGTTATTTGAATACTTTGTGATGTCTTGTCTTTAATGAATTCTTAGTTTCCGAATTTATTACAATCTTGTTACATGTTTATATTTTATGCTTAATGTTTGCATATGAATGATCACCATGTGTTTGATATAATGCTTTGTCTTGAAACCGAGAGGAGATAGATAGAGGAAGATCATGAAATCGAACATCATAACGTAACAATTGACTAGAGATAGAATCAATTGCGTTGTGTGGCTTCTTGTGACAAAATGACCCAATTGAATGTAGGATCTTCGTAAGCATGGAATTCCTTTGAACTTTAATGCATGTTAGTTAATTCAATCTTCACTATAGAGATATGGGAAGTTGTTAACTACTATAGGCTTGTTATTTCAAAAGATTGAGTAATGAATACATTAGGGGGTTTCGCCATAACAAGAGCGTTCTAAGAATCTGGGTAATTGAGAGTTTATGAGCACAAAATAGAACATAGGAGGATCATAGCCCAATCATCTCTTTCCATTTGATACATTGTCTTGTTTATCATATAGTTGTCTTTAGTTATTTTCATAGTATAATCATCCCTCAACTTATAATTTGATTTAGCTTAGAGTCAGGTAATATAGCAATTACGAGAATTGAATCCAACTGTCCCTGTGGAGACGATACACACCCCGGGCTCATAATCCACTTTATTACATTGGACGACCTAGTAATTGAGAGATTGAGTTAATTCAATCTTCACTATAGAGATATGGAAAGTTGTTAACTAGTATGGGCTTTTTATTTCAAGAGATTGAGTAATGAATACATTAGGGGGTTTCGCCATAACAAGAGTGTTCTAAGAATCTGGGTAATTGAGAGTTCATGAGCATAGAATAGAATATAGTAGGATCATAGCCCAATCATCTCTTTCCATTTGATGTATTACCTTGTTTTTCATATAGTTGTCCTTAGTTTATTTTCATAGTATAAGCATCTCTCATCTTATAATTTGATTTAGCTTAGAGTTAGGTAACATAGGAATTACGAGCATCGAATCCAATTGTCCCTGTAGAGACGATACACACCCCAGGCTCATAGTCCACTTTATTACATTGCACGACCTAGTACACTTGCTAGGGATTTTGCGTGTCAAAACCCAATTGAAATGAATAGATCAATACGAACCTTTAGTTCACAGATACCACGTGAGTATAAGCCTTTCACTGTAACATCCCGATCGAGTGAGAGTCATGGATTATGTAAAACTCACATGACTCGATGTTGTGCTTCAAGGAATCATAGTAAGATGAAAAATACTGAACTACCCTTATGTACTATACATAAGTTAGTTCTCTTGCTTTGGCCAAAGACTTATAATTTCATTTACCTACGATCGCACAAGACGTTAACTCGTTACAACCCGAGACAGTGAATCCCCTATTGGCAATCACCGAACAATTGCCACTTGTCCTTCTGAACGGCACTTCGAGGTTGATCCGTGAAATGGATGTAACTACTCTAATAACACTAGAATTAACCAAAATTAGAGAAAATGTCTCGAGTATTGGATAGGTTTCTCATGTAACCTTATAAATTTTGCAGTCTTCACTTTTTCTAAGTAGTCCAAATATGTGGTCTTGTTTATTTTTGTTTTTATCATCCCAATTTTTGGCCCATTATGAACCCACATATTTTTTGTCGCTCAAGAAAAGAATGGTTTACACAAATTGAAAAGCTTGAACCATAGTACACGAACAAAATTGTTTGGCTATTACATTATATTCGTTCAGTGTCACAAGTCCAATCTTCATGAATCCTTAGATCTAAGGCGCACACACACTACCGTGACCAGTAATCCAATCATAGACGATCAAAGAGTAATTACCCATATGATTGAATTACGGAAAGGAGTGTTCGAATATATCAATTCCATTGATATATCTATGACCAAGCTCCTACCATCTAAAGTGATCGATTGACACTCCTTGTCAAAGCTTGCATCACACAAGTCTGGTGTTAAGGCCCAATTAAGATTCGTCGACTTGCGAACTCTAGTTTAAGTAAACAAGGAACTGATACTTCTAATGTCCATCTCCTCTAACCATTGAGGAGTAGAAGCTCCCTCTTGATTACTTTGGACTTATTTGTTCAATACTTATATTAATGGCATCAAGATTGATAAGAATAAGAGTTTGTACAACATAAACGTGAATGCCCTATTAATCTAATTCCTCTATGGTATGGAGGGCATAATCCTAACAATCCTTGGGATCTTTATCTATACAAACATTAGTAAATGACAATAAAGAAGCATACCAAAAAGGTTTGATACGATATAAATGATAAAACTATCATAGTGTTTATGATCCAGTGTTCAAGCCAACAGATGGCTCGTTGGGCATACAACACTATCAGTGAACTCATCTCATCTTTCATAGCTAACTCCCACTTGAGAGAATCTCCCACACTCATCGCCTCTTTATATAACTTGGGCTCATCCGAATCTGTCAAAAGTAAATAGTGTAAGAAGGGGAATACTTCATGTTTGGTGTAGGAATTTTGTTCAATCTCCTCAAGTTTGGCTGTGGAGTCTCTGGTTCTTGCTCAATTCTATTCTAAGTCCCATTCCCTGCAACCTCACCTAGAGTGATCTCTTCTAATATCGCCTTCGGTTTCTCATTATCCTCAGCTCAACCCCAAGTTTATCCTTTTAAAGCACCTTCTCGTTGAAAGTAACATCTTTATGCCTTATAACTTTGTTGTTTTGGTAATCCCAGAACCCATAGCCAAAACTCTCTCCTCCATAATCAACAAAGAAGCACTTTTGTGCTTTAGGATCCAACTTGTCCTGTCATCAGAACTACGCAAGACATAAGATAAACAATTGAAAAAAATTTAATGCGATAGGTAAACCTACATTCCAGACCAACACTCCTCCAGAATTTTAAAGTCCAATGATATTGAAGGTCCCCGGTTGATGAGGTAAGTCTTCGTGCTCACTGCATCAGCCCAAAATGCCTTTGGCAACCCGGAGCAGAGTCTCATGCTCCTAGCCGATTCATTCAAAGTTCTATTCATCCTCTCTACAATCCCATTATGTTGCGGAGTCCCCAGAATGGTCTTGATCATCTTGATTCCATTCTCTACACATACTCTTTGAAATTCGTAGCTGTCATACTTTCCGCCATTATTCGACCTCAAACTCTTCAGTCTCAAACCCATCTCATTCTCAACTTCTGCCTTCCACTTCTTAAAGGTACTAGACACATCGGACTTATTTTTCAAAAAATAGACCCATACCTTTCTAGTGGAATTGTCTATGAAGGTAAGGTAATATCTGGACCCTCCAAGCGACTGTACAGGTGCCGATCCCAATACATCGGTATGCCTTTGGTTTCTCTTCATGTCTTGGAGAAGCTCACCTATTTCTGCTTCCCAAATACACAGTCTTTGCAAAGACCCAACTCAACCGCCTTCGAGATTGGAAGTTTTCCCTTGAATGCCATGATCCTTCCCTTGTCACTCATATGCCCAAGTCGCCTATGTCATAAGTGCATATCCTCTGTGTCCTCGACTGCAGCTAATGAGTATTTTCTTATCTCGATAGTGTACAAAGTCCCGGACTTCGTACCACAAGCCACCACCATAATTCCCTTGGTGATTTTTTATACACCACCACCAAACACCATGGTGTAACCATCACTATAATTTAACCTATCGAGATCAAATTCTTCCTCAATCCCGGAACATGCTTAACAATCTGCATTTTTAACGGCATCCCATGTGCCATCATTATTACAACATCCCCCTTTCCAACAATTTACAAGTGTTTGTCATCTGCAAGAAATACCTTTCCAATTTTTTCAGAGATATAATTTGTTAGATAATCCTTACAAGAAGTAGCATGAAATGGCGCACCTGGGTTCAGTACCCATTGGTCAATTGGACTATTAATACAACAAACCAGCGCATCTCCGACATCGTCTGCCACTGCTTTTGCTTGTTGATGTTTATGGTTTTGATTTTGACCCGCCTTTCTGGACAATCCCTCTTGTAATGACCTTTTTTAATGCAGCCCCAACAGTCAGCATCCTTGTTTGGTTTTGACTTTCCTCGTCGTTTTGACTTCCCTCGACATCTATCTTTCTGATCACCCCGTTGAAAACCTTTTCTTTTGCTTTCCACACTCAATGCAACAAATGTGAGTTCTCATGATTCTCTCTGGTGAATATCCTCACTCAGAAGCAGATACCGAATCTCCTAAAGTTTCAACTTCATTTGGCCAGATGAAATACTCACATCAGTTACCGTCTCATTCCAACTTTCTGGCAATTAAGACAATAAAATTAGGGCCCTTATCTCATCCTCAAAATTAATATCAACCGAGCTCAATGGAGTGATGATCACGTTGAAATCATTGATATGTTGGGTCACTGATCCTTCCTCAGTCATCCTCCAATTGAATAAACGTCTCATCAAGTAGATTTTATTTGATGCGGATGGCTTCTCATACATATTGGATAACGCCTTTATCAAACCTGCCGTAGTAGTTTGATCTAAGATGTTAAACATTATGTTTCTTGATAACGTCAATCGAATAACACCTAGGGTTTACCTATCCAACAATTCCCAATCCTTTTCTGACGTCTTTTCAGGCTTCTTCCTCGACAGCGGTTGATGGAGCTTTTTCGGGTACAGATAATCCTCCACCTGTGTTTGCCAGAATCCAAAATCCTTTCCATCAAATTTATCTATCTTCACTTTTCCCTCTGCAAACACTATTGATTCACACAGATCGCTATAACTCGTGCTCTTGATGCCAGTTGCTAGGAATCAATGCGTATAAACGAGTAAAAGTAAATAAAAAAGCAAGAAAAACAACACACGATTTACGTGGTTTGGCCAAGAATGCCTATGTCCATGGTCTACACTAGAGGTTTTATTGATTGTATGATGAGAGTGTTGGGTTGGTTAATCCCAGGGTGACTAACTCGGCGGAATATTAAAATTTTTACACTAAATGATAGCATAAACGTAAAACACCCCATCACGAATTTAGTCGGATCAATTAATCTATTAAATGATAATACGTGAAACAAAAATTACCAACAACAAATTTTAGTTTCGGTCGGATCTTTATCACCCTGCTACGAGCTTCCAAAACCCGCTCTAGTTCCCACAAAAATCACCCTTGTGTATCTCCAGGTGAAGCGCCTCAATCGCTGCGCCTCTAAGAGTATTCCACACCTTCTTTGAATCTCCAAACGTCCTATTTCTGGTGCTAGCCAATAGAACGAATCTAGAAACTATTTCTAGACTTATTTGAAAAGGAGGAGAACATATATAGTGGGTAATTAAGCTCAACACATGAGCAAAATTACACCTTGAATAATGGGGTAGGCGGCTATTTTAGAGAGAAGAGAGAACAGATTTTCTTCTTCTTTTTCTTGTGATGGCCGATTTTTAGTGTGTAGGAAGTAAAGTGATTTTCCTCTTCTTTGAGCACATATATATATAGGTAGAATCCTAACTCTAGAATAATTAGATATAAGGTAATATTAAATCTCCAAGAGTTATTTCTTTCCTTATTTCTAGATATACCTTATCTAGGATTCTTCTATGTAATATATTTAAATAATATATATATATATACACGCCTATATGTATATATATACATACATATATATTATTTTATATGTTGATAGGGTTGAGATTTACATAATTTGATCCCATGAATTCATATGATTTAAGCTTGATTATGAGTAATTTATGCCACAAATGCATGTAATGAGTTTGATATTTGAAGTCAGGTATAAATCATCACAATTGAGGAAAATAAAGAAGTAAAGTACGAATTCAGTGGAAAATCGAAGAAGCAGATGCTAACGTTCGAACGTGGAGTTGCTTAACGTTCGAACGCTGGGAAGAATTACGCACGAATGTGAAAAGAGTTTACGCACAGACGCCAGGAGGTGTAACGTTCGAACGTTGATGTCAGTAAAACAGTTTTAAAAATTTCCAATTCTAAATCTAAACGAACTCTTCCAACACTACACCTATAAATACAAGATGCATGAGCAAAAATAGAGCAGTTTTCCAGTACGTAGAAAATACACTTTAATTTAGTTAGGGTTAGGTTAGTTTAGATTTATTCTTGGTTACTTTTGGATCAAGATTACATAGTTTGAAGAACAGGAAGAAGGAAGAAGATCATCTTCTATACAAGGGATTTCCTTAGATCTAGATAGATTTTTGTCTATGAATATTTATCTTTTTCTTTGTATCTTTTCTTTTATAGTTATGAACTAATTTCTTAGATTAAGACCATACAAAGACCGGATTGATCATGAATAATATGTAACAGTTGTTTGATTCAAGTTAATTCTATGATTGCTATGTATTGTTATTTTTGTGCTTTTATCATCTTCATATGATTAGCTACCATGTGTTGAATTATTGCCTAGTTTATCTGTTCGGAAGAAAGTAAAGTAGGGTGCAGTGGAAATCATAATATCTTCTAAGCTCGTTGTACAACACCGGATGCTGTTAGCCGGGTTTATTTGGAGGGATAAATCTGAATAAATTTAGGGGAAATTCTAGTGTTTAATGCATGTAGTAGAGATTGCTAAAACCAATCTAGTATAGGTTATCATGAGCAAGGGATCTGCGTGATAAGAATCTTAAGGAATTTTTCACCATAGCATCATAGTCTAATAACTTAATGAAATTGTTTCTTGGAGTCCAAGTTTTAATCTCTTGATTTAATTCTTGACTCCAATAAATAATTAATTAATGAATCCAATCCTTTTAATTAATTCCATTAAATAAAGTCTAACCTTATTTATTTCCACCAAATATTCATTTCATTTATTTAACTTGAGTCTAACCCAGCTAAATAAATTACTTGGACTAACTAAGTCCATTAATTAATTAATTCATCAAGATTAATTAAATATTTTAATTAATTAGTCTCTACTAATTAATTTATATTCCCATTTAGGAAAGCACTATACTTTCCTAATTTCCTCAATTTCCTTAAATTGATAAAATCACACTTTTAAAGCGAAAACTCTACAGAGTTATGTGTGTGAACCCCTTAGGCTCGTTTATGTGCTAGTAGTAGGTACATTTTTCCAAAGTGCTAGTGTACTTTCCAAAAATAGAAATACTAGATTAAATCTAACTTTATTTGATCAAGCCTACAAACCGTGGTTACTGTCTAGCAACGGGCCACGAAGACCTATACATAAACGAAAAGTAAAGATACGCCTTTCACAATCACGATTCTCGTATAATTAAGATCCTTCCATCAAAATCTCTCAATTGAGTCATTAACCTATATGTTTAGTCGAAACCCTAATTACTCAATATCTATGTTTCCCATTTACAATGAATTCGACTTCGACTATCTAAACGAGGAAACCCTATGCCTCTTTAGAAGTCTTACTTTGGCCGAAGATTCCCTAAGTCAATTCACTATGTAAACATAGAAGATGCACTGACTATGAATGTCAAAGATAGATCCCGTCTTGATTCTCATGTAACTCCATACATAATCAAATCATTCCAAAAGTACCCCATGTAACGATCCTCTAAGTGATCATATGGTAAATCAAAGAGTGATGGATTATATACAAGATAACTTATGGAATCTTAGGTCCATGAGGATTACTCTTATACTATGTGACCGTAAGAAGTTCCAAATTCAACTGGGATTCCTTTTAAGAAACTTCCTTGGGTTGGTTCGGTTTATCTATTCCCAAATAGGAACCCTCATACATACATTAGCTTTCACCGTACCAGTACCAATGGAACGAGGTACACTCTCCTAGAGTATGTATCGTACAAGCAAATCTTTCGTGTTCATCAATATCTCTCATCTTAACAAACCCTTTCATAACTTGAAACATAATTTAAGGATCACAGCCTTGGAGACGTATTTCATCATCGCCATTCCCGATCCGTAATGACATCCCATAGCCATGTGTGATCCTAAGGGACTTATTCTAACATATACAAAATATAAATACAAGAATAAAGATTGCCATAAAGAATTGATTTTATTTATCAGAAAAAGATTGTTCACAGAGTTTAACTATTACAAGGTGGCGCCCAAATAAATTGGCGCGCAGGGCATCTAATCGAACATAGAGATACAAGTTACAGGAGAAGAGTATGATAATATATCATTGTAGAGTTTTAGGAGCCTTCTAAAACACATTACGAAACAAGTCCTAACTCAAACTTGGCCAAAGAAATCGTCAAAACACGCCTACTTAGCACCCAAGATAAAATCCACCTGGCCTGACGTTCGAAATTTGAGTTCCATCATGTTCGGACGTGAATCAACGCCAAAAGTTCCAACTTTCTGCTTGTCACGCTCGAATGCCTTGACTCACGTTCGGGCGTGACATGACTCCAAATCTTGGTACCTTTCTACATGGCACGTCCGAATGTTGCCATGCCCCACGTTCGGGCGTCGCCCTTCTTTGCATTCAAACTTCATTTCTTCGTTTTTTTCCCAATCATTCTACATAACCCCATCAAGGAGAAGGCGTTGGATTGTGAGAGAGAGAATCAATTTGATAACAGGCTGAAATATTAATCAATAATATTGCAAAACAACCCCTGTAATGTTGGTCAAATACCAATTGACCCCAAGATATGGGCTGGACAAATGGGTCGCACTTATAGACTTGAACATTGGCCCAATATCTACAACAACCGCACACAATATATTTTAGGAGAAATTACAAAAAAAAAACTCTTGTAATAAAATTTTATATAAAAAAAATCGAAGAAAATATTTTTCAGTAAAAAACTCATTCCATCAACTTTTCCTTCCAAAACCCCCAATATTTAAGGTTAGTAACTTTATGGACTTCAATGCCTTAGCCTTCTAGATTAAAAATTAATTCATTATAGTTTTGTATAGAAATTTATTTATTTAGAACTTTTATATTGATAATGATATTAATTATGATTTTAGTTTTTAATGTTCAGATTTTAATGTTCAGATTTTTAATCTTCTTAAAAAAAATTGAAAACAATTTTTTAGATAATTACCATATTAAAATCAAAAATAAATTATATAAATATTTAATATTACAAAATAAAATTTGTATTATAACGATTTATCAATTTGAAAATTTTAAAATAAAAAAAAAGAAAATCAAATGGATCAATTCCTAAATTAATAAATGAAGGGTAATCTAGTCCAAGAAGTTATTAATCCAAATTTTTAGGTTTTTTGGAATGAAAAGTTTGTAAAATGGATTTTTGAGATTGAAAAATATTTTCATGGGTTGTTTGGGTACAAAAATTTATTTTAGGGGGTTTTAGTAATTTCCCCTATATTTTACTGTGTGAGAGACTCTATATTTTACTGTGTGAGAGACTAGACACTAGGACCATTAAACTTGATTTAGCATAAATTTTTTCAGAAAGTAAGGGATGTCAGATGGTTCAGTCGCCTAAGAAGTCAATATGATTGAGGCTCTGTGCCTAAGATTTTGGCGTTGTGCAGCGATTAGATTCGTCTTAGCCATTGCAAGTTTCATCGAATTAAGTCTTGACTACTAGCAAAAGAATGGTATTGAATATGTATTTGTCAGCTCAAACTGGAAAAAAAAATGTTCAAAAGTGTCGTAAATAGAATACGGGTCATGAGTCGTCTATAAGGGCTAACCCTATCCATATTATTTGAAAGAGTGAAATGGAGGGAGTGAATTCTTTTAGGAAAAAAACTACCCTAACTCCCTCTCACTCTCTCCATATTAGTCGAACAAAATAAAAGTACTCACCTACATAGAATTTTCGTACCAAAATTGGGTGAAAATAGGAAGAAATAAAAAGCATTTTTGGCGTAATTTTGGCAAAGAAAATTCACTACTTGAAGCATTTGGATTGTGCAAAGCAACTTTCTCTGCGTGACTGAGTTTGTGGACGTTTTCAGATATCAAATTCGTTTGGAAAAAGCTGTAAAATAATCTAGTAAAATTTGTTCTTGGGTTAGCATTTCTCTATTTTAAAAATTGCATGTAATATGCTATATTTTTCCATCAAGAAGCTTGAACTGACAAACCACCCTCCCCCTCCCCCACCCCCACCCCCACCCCCCAAAAAAAACGAAGAAGAAACTCGAACTAATATCTAACTGTTCAGAAGCTTACAAGTGTACTCTTAAAAATGATCTCATACTGTATCGTATCCGTATCTGATATGGATACTTTAGATACCATGTCCGAGCCATTTTTGAAGTGTCCGAAATATAAAAGGAAAAGATTAAATTCTGGATGTCGTATTCGACACAAAATTTGAAGTATCTGACACGCCTTGGATACAGAACATTTTTTTTTATACAATATTTTTTGGGCTAAAATAGGAAAAAGATAATATTATCGGTCTTTTAATTTGTTAAAATGAAATCATAAAAGTTAAACAAATGACAAAGAAATTTAAAACACTAGACAAATTTTATTTATGTCAATGAATTAAAATGAATCAAATTTATTTTCAAATATTATACATGCATATACATACACGTATCCTAAAATTTTGAGATTTATCGTATTTTGTATCCGTATCGTATGATATCATATCTGTATCTGTATCCATGTTACATAGCTTACAAACTGACATTTGAGCTATTATTTTATTTTAAATATATTATATTTAATTTGATAAAAATGGAAACAGTATAGTATAATGATAGTTTGCTTAATATTAAACTCATGAGAAAATTACTTACAGACCCCCTCATTTTAGTGTTAATTATCAAAAAGCACCTGTCATTTTAAGGCATTTTTATAATTACACCCCTATGTATTTAAAAATTCTTACAATTTCATCCCTGTAAACCTTATAAATAAACTCCTTGAGGGGAGCACGTTGTAATTTACCAAAAAGTAGGATTTTTTTGGTCATTAGCACTAAAATAAGGGAGTGGGCATGTAATTCACCGTAAACTTATATCTATTGTTTAACAACATAAAGACTCATATTATACAAGAACCACAACGTTTCGACATGTCTATGATACACTAGATCATCACTCGAATTGAACAACTTAAAAGGAAAAGGAGGCACCTTGTTTTCACTATAAAAAGTGCTCGAGCGCTCCAACCATTTCAGCTCGAGTAGATTGCTCAGTTCCAGCCCGAGCGAGTGCTCGAATAGCACATCATAAAATAATTTGGGTTGTCGAAATTACAAGGCCCAAATAGCCCGAATTGTAGGCGTTCGAAAAGAAAGAAATTAGGTCCATAATGAACCTAATTTCCAATCATCTGCAGAGGCACGCTAATTTGAAATTATTTGAAAGAGTAGTTGAAGACGGTTGAAGGCGGTTCCCGAAGAAAAGGAACGTGGGTTCCTCAAAGACCCATATATATACGAGCCGCGGAGAAGAAAAGAAAAAGGGTGATCAAGAAGATCATCAGAATCAACTTCTACATTTCAATTCTCTTAGAATTAGCTCTAGCCTTAGGAGTAGTTTCTAGCATAATGTAGGAGTAGATTGTAGCGTAAATTAGGAGTAGCCGTAATGTAATTTAGTATTAGATTCGATGAAGTTTGCCTCCAAGTCATGTATCTGCATTTGCTTGTAATCTTCACGATCGAAGAATCCATAGAGATATATATTTAAGCTTTTAAATGTTAATTAATTGTTTGAATTTCAGTATATCTTTTTGGGCTGTTGAGATATGTTTATATTTTGCATTCGAACACAATAATCAGCATTCAATTAAAGGCTGAAATCACCAAATAGCGTATCGAACGTTGCTTGTATTTTTCAGAATTGAAAACTTTCACGGAGGTATAAATTGTCTTTTTATCCAGATTTAAGTATCGGAGAGATGATTTGTACACTTGACTTGAGTTTTCAATCGTTGCGGTCCACTCGAAGAAGATGAAGAGAAGTTCGAATACATTTAATCAACTTTTCGTTTAAAACGTAGGACCACCGGTAGCCTATTTAGGCAGGGGTCAATAGATAATTCTAAGTTGAGATTATCGCGAGGCAGGGATCGTCTACTCGAAATCCCTCCTTATTCTAATTTGTTTTTATTTTCGAAACAAATAAATGGCGACCACAGTGGGAGTACAGTCGAATTTAACTTCCATTAACCTGTTATAAGATGTCAGAAGACTCTTCTAGAGAAGAACCGAATGACGATCTTGAAACAATGGCTTTTCGAACGTAATGATAAATCAAGGAATTCTTACGTTCCCTGATAATATTCAAGTACCATATGCAGGGGGGCAAGCTACGCCTGATGCCCATATGGGAAGAAATATTGGGGGACAACTCTTTGACCCTTTTCAAATCTGGGGTTAGTTAGTGTTCGATTTTGTGAAATCGAAGAAGAAAGTGTTTGTATTTCGAAGAATGTGTATTCTGGGTACCATTAGTTTTCAATTTTATAAAATCAAAGAAGATGAAGAGAACTCACTCGAGCAGTTTTGTACATGTAAATGTCTTCTTTTTACTATACATATAAATGTTATTATAATGGCATAAAGTGGGTGGGCCATATCAAACCTTTTTCTTTCGAGCAAGTGTGGCTTGGCTTTTGCTCTATAAATATATTGGATATATATATATATATATATATATATATATATAATTATAATAACATAAAGTAGGTGGGGTATGTCAGACCCTTTTTTCTTTTGAGCAGCATTGTTGGACTTTGCTGTATACATATGATGGCATAAATGGGACTTTCCAATTTCCATGTTTTTCTTTCGATAATCGACTTTCTGAAAATCTCTCAGAAACAAAATTCTTGTATAATATTTTGAATTGCCCAGAGACGATTTGGGTGACGATTGTGACACTCAGCCAATTTCGAAACATAAGATTAGAGCAGATAAGATGTACGAACAGTTCGTTCGGGTCATGAAGCGAACTTTAGCAGGTCCTCGAGAGAGTCAGAGAAGAGAATTCGATGATCAGTACCGAGAACAATTAACTCAAACGAAACTCCTATAGGATATCCTCGAGAATCTCGAGTCTCGAGATGGTCCATTTGAAGTCGAAAGAGCTTCGAGCCCGATACCCCTCGAAGAACAGCATTTTGCGAATAATAGTGGGGGGCAAGAAGTCTCACCGACAGTTTTACGCTTATTTTTAACTGAGTCAAAATGGTGAACATTCTTGAAATCGAAATAAGATATGCTCGAAAAATCAGGTACTCAAAATAAGACATGTTCGAAATATCATTAACTCGAAATAAGATATGGTCCAAAAATCATGTACTCGAAATTAAACATACTTGAGATAGTGGGGGTCTTGCCATTCTCAAAATTAAACATGCTCGAAATTAAACATAATGGGAGTCCATTCTCGAGTGCCATGCTCATGAGATAAGCATGTTCCCAATATTGTCAGCTTTACTTTGCAGATTCGTCATCTTTGAAAACATAGCATCTCCAACTTTCTCAATCCCTTTCTCTCTATTACAACAACTTCATATATATATATCAGACATATATATATTGAGTGCCATTCTGCCTTTTCGAAATTAAGGCTCATGTTCACCAAATATCAGACATTTTGATTTGTTTTTAATTTCTAATAGATGGGTCATGAGTGGAGTGCTTATTAATTAACATGATTAACTATTTTAACTATTGTTTAAGTGTTCATGTGACCCCATATGGAAATCTTTTTTTTTTATTCGAATGGCTGTGCTCGAGCACAAGTCTTCGAATTGGAATATATGTTCAAGGCCAGACAGTTTCGAGGATGTTCGAGGGGCCCAGTTTGTACAATCAACAATTTCGATTAAATTCGAACAATGAACATTTTAGAGGGTGTTTATTGTTTCGACTTCAAAAGATTTTGATTCAGTTAAAGATACCTCGACAGTTGCAGCTTCATTCGAAGGATCTGCTGAAAATAAGAAGGAAACCATCTTTCGAAAAGGGCAAAGATTTTTTACAAATAAAATAAAAATGGTTATAAGTACATCTTTCGAAAGTGTATAAGAACTAATAAAATAATAGCGCAACAACTCGAGCGCTCCGGTTAGAGCGAACTGCCCGAGCCAAAAAATAGCAGCCAGCTCGAGTCAACTCAGCTCGAGCAAACTGCTCGAGCATTTCAATTCGAGCAAGTATGTACAATAAAGAGAAGACGCCTTCCAAACTTTCAAACTCCACCGCCCACCAACTCAACTCATATAAATTGTTGCCTGTAATGTAATATCATAATTTCATCTCTCTCTTTCTAACAATAACCCGCCTGATTTGTCTTTACGAAGAAGAAGAAGAAGATAAATGCGGAAACCAAAAAAAATATATATATTCGATTCCGAACCCCTCAAAATGACGAACAGGATGATGAATTCATTCTGCCCACCGTTCGTAACTCCCGTTAGAAGATCAATCAAGCGCCGAATCTTTCGAAAAGATGAAAATCATGCTTTTCGGTGTTTAATTGAAGTATTTGGGTTTTGGCAAGTGTGAAGTATTTCGTGTATTCATCAGCTCATATCTTTGTTTTGTTTGTTGCTTTCTCTCTCTGTGTGTGTGATTCTACTTTCTGCTTGGAGGTTTTGATGTTTGTATTGATATATATATATATATATATATATATATATATTACACAATGTATACGTGTCAAGCAAAATCCATGAAAAAGATGAGAAGTCTCAGGTGATTTTTAATGGAAGGCACGTTCTCTCATACACGCCAAAATTTGAAGTTGACTTTAGTCAAAAGACGTGTCTTTTAATACACATGAACTCGAAACGTTCATGTATATTAGGGGCGCATTTGTTTACACTATAAAAGGTGCTCGAGCGCTCCAACCATTTTAGCTCAAGTAGATTGCTCAGTTCCAGCCCGAGCGAGTTCTCGAATAGCACATCATAAAATAATTTGGGTTGTCGAAATTACAAGGCCCAAATAGCCCGAATTGTAGGCGTTCGAAAAGAAAGAAATTAGGTCCATAATGAACCTAATTTCCAATCATCTGCAGAGGCACGCTAATTTGAAATTATTTCAAAGAGCAGTTGACGACGGTTAAAGGCGGTTCCCGAAGAAAAGGAACGTGGGTTCCTCAAAGACCCATATATATACGAGCCGCGGAGAAGAAAAGAAAAAGGGTGATCAGGAAGATCATCAGAATCAACTTCTACATTTCAA
The DNA here is from genome assembly GCA_019426215.1 of Buddleja alternifolia. Classification (NCBI taxonomy): domain Eukaryota; kingdom Viridiplantae; phylum Streptophyta; class Magnoliopsida; order Lamiales; family Scrophulariaceae; genus Buddleja; species Buddleja alternifolia. Next base: position 20,129,439 of record CM033390.1, on the reverse strand, counting down.
TTCTCTTAGAATTAGCTCTAGCCTTAGGGGTAGTTTCTAGCGTAATGTAGGAGTAGATCGTAGCGTAAATTAGGAGTAGCCGTAATGTAATTTAGTATTAGATTCGATAAAATTTGCCTCCAAGGCATGTATCTGCATTTGCTTGTAATCTTCACGATCTAAGAATCCATGGAGATATATATTTAAGCTTTTAAATGTTAATTAATTGCTTGAATTTCAGTATATCTTTTTGGGCTGTTGAGATATGTTTATATTTTGCATTCGAACACAATAATCAGCATTCAATTAAAGGCTGAAATCACCAAATAGCGTATCGAACGCTGCTTGTATTTTTCAGAATTGAAAACTTTCACGGAGGTATAAATTGTCTTTTTATTCAGATTTAAGTATCGGAGAGATGATTTGTACACTTGACTTGAGTTTTCAATCATTGCGGTCCACTCGAAGAAGATGAAGAGAAGTTCGAATACATTTAATCAACTTTTCGTTTAAGACGTAGGATCACCGGTAGCCTATTTAGGCGGGGGTCGATAGATAATTCTAAGTTAAGATTATCGCGATGCAGAGATCGTCTACTCGAAATCCCTCCTTATTCTAATTTGTTTTTATTTTCGAAACACACCTTAAGCAGAACACAAGGACCACTAGTACAAGCACCATAGTGAATTAGCTAAAGTATCCGCCAACCCATTTGCTTTACGATAACAAAAGGAAATCGAAACATGTTGAAACTTCGATGAGATCTGTAAAATTTGATTGCAGAGTGAACGATGTTCCGACATCACTCGATTTGCTACTCTATCAAATTATAGATAAGTTTATACTATAATGATTACAATGCAATCAATTAGAATCTCAACAAGACTTTTATCATTGTCATATGAGTTCCATTCCTCCGCCCAGTCCCTGTATGAAATGAATATTATTTGAATAAGATGTTGCGAATGTATACGGCGGCTTAGCACGAGCCAACTGTAATACCACTTTTTCCAATTACCGGTCAAAACTCAACGAAATTTTGCTTGTTTGACAATATCTCTCAAGCTTAGTTCTATTGACAAAGCTGAGACCCAAAGTATTTGAGATTTTGGATTCGATTCTCACCGAAAGCATGTGAATTTTTCTCTACTTTTATAGTAGTTGGTAGTTTAATTGATTGTAATAGTTTTTATTTAGTTGTAACTTGTCGCAATTTGATCATGTAACTGATTTATTCAAAAGAAGACAATATCTCAACCTCGGACATCAACTTAATCTCACATCATAACTTGAAATGACACAAAGTGCGAAAGGAACTCAATGTTGGACATCAAATTAATCCCATATCATAATCTGGAATGGCACAAGTGCAAAATGAATTTACTTTGCTTATATTCCCTTACCTAAGATTTGCTAGGTATCAGCTTCCACTTTCATGTTGGAGGGTTTGGGCTCAATTTCAAACTATCTCCTTATTTGGAATCTTATAGGGTCTGTGTGGTCCATGATTAAAAATTTATCGTCCTGAGTTTGTCGGGTTAGGGTATCCCCTTTGTCTAGAATTAAAAAAAAAACTCATCTAAACACGTATATAAATATAGTAATAAATGACTCGGTCTTTTTAATAAGGGAAAATTACATGCGGGGGTGTGTTGGTAATTTCTAATAAGTGAGGGGAGGTTTTGGTAATTACACAATAAGTGAGGGGAGGTTTTGGTAATTACACAATAAGTGAGGGGATCTATGTGTAATTTTCCCTTTTAGAAACAAGCGCACAATGTTAAGAGATAAGCTTGTACTACGAATAGCTAAGTCACTGTGAAGTGTTAGGCCACTCCAAAAACCACTGAACTATTAGAATATTAATCCCCTTGAATATTGTATTAAGCAAACTATGTATATATAGAATTACAAAGCAATGGAAAGCAAGAAAAGGAAATAAATAAAGAAGGTAACCTATACTAATATAATAACTATCATAAGGTAACCAATACTAATATAAACTCTAACACTCCCCCGCATTCAAAACGGGAGGGGACCGAACGTTGAGGCTAGAACGAAAATCATCAAACAGAGAAGACGGAAGACCCTTGGTGAAGATGTTGACAAACTGGCGAGCAGAGGGAACATGTAACACACGAACTTCACGTAAGGCAACCTTTTCTTGCACAAAGTGTAAATCCAACTCAACATGTTTAGTACGTTGGTGCTGTACAGGATTAGAAGAAAGATAGATAGAATTGATGTTGTCACAATAGACTATAGTGGCTCGTTGAAGTCACACTGAAGTTCGAGAAGGAGATTACGAAGCCAAGCCGTTTCAGCAACAACATTGGCGAAACCATGATATTCGGCTTCGGCACTAGAACGAGAAATGACATGCTGCTGTTTTGAGGACCAACTGATAAGATTATCACCAAGAAAGACACAATAGCCAGACATAGAACGATAAGTGGTAGGGCATCCAGCCCAGTCGTTGTCAGAATAGGATATGAGTTGAGAAGTGGAAGATGGAAAAAGGGAAAGACCATGAGATATGGTACCACGGAGATACCGAAGAACACGTTTAAGAGCATGCATATGATGATCACGGGGATCATGCATAAAGAGACAGAGTTTCTGAACAACAAATGAAATATCAGGACGAGTGAATGTGAGATACTAAAGAGCACCCCGCGAGACTACGATAGAGAGTAGGATCAGAGAAAGGAGCAGTAGAAGAGGCAGAGAGTTTTGACTGAGGATCAGCGGGAGTGGAGGTAAGATTGCAGGAGGACATATTGGCTCGCTCGAGAGTTTCACGAGAAAATTTTTCTTGAGATAAAAATAGACCAGAGGCAGAACGAGACGCAGAAATACCGAGAAAATAGTGAAGAGGACCAAGACCAGTCATAGCAAACTCAGATGAAAGAAGAGTGGTAAGTTGAGAAAGGAGATAAGATAAGGAGGCAGTAAGAACAATGTCATCGACGTAGAGGAAAAGATAAGCAGTGGACGAACCACGATGGTAAGTGAAAAGAGATAGATCAGCCCGACTACTGACAAAATCGAGAGTAGAGAGAAACGAAGCGAATCGATGATGCCACGCACGTGGGGATTATTTGAGGCCGTAAAGAGCTTTCTTAAGAAGACAAACATGACCAGGTAAGGTAGGATCAGAATAGCCAGGGGATTGCTTCATATATACAGTTTCAGAAAGAGTACCATGAAGAAAGGCATTTTTTACGTCGAGCTAACAAAGGGGCCAAGAATGAGAAAGAGCAATGCTAAGAACAGTGTGAATAGTCACAGGTTTAACAACAGGGCCGAAAGTGTCTTCGTAGTCGATGTTAGGCGGTTGAGTGAAGCCTTGAGCAACGAGACGAGCTTTGTACATCCATCAGAGCGAAATTTTTGGCTAAAGATCCATTTAGACCCGACAATATTGACATGAGGAGGGCAAGGAATGAGAACCCAAGTGCCATTAGAATGGAGGGCAGAGGGCTTGTTGTCCATAGCGGCTTCCCACTGGTGATCACGAAGAGCTTGAGAGTAAGAACGAGGAACCAAAGATAGAGAATGAAAAGATATAGACAGATTAAAAAATTGGCGTGGCTTGGTTATCCTAGATTTGGAGCGTGTAGTCATATGATGAGTGGAAATAGGTGGAATGTCATCTGTGGAAGGCGGGTTAGTAGGGGGGAGATGAGGAAGGTCCGGGAGGAGGGGAACGAGGTTACGAGAAACCTAGAGGTGGTTGCGTCGATCTAGGAAAAGTGGAAGAGGGACAGCAATGCAGGATACGAAGAAGAGGAGATGTATCATCGCCGGGAGAGAGAAAGTAGTAAGAGGGAGAGGCGAGAGGTTCTAAGATAGATGAGTAGGGAAAGATAGCTTCGTCAAACGTCACATAACGAGAGAGGATAATTTATTCGTGCTAAGATCCAGGCAACGAAAACCCTTATGATTGGAGGGATAGCCTAAAGAGACAAGCAGAAGAGCGTGGAGATAATTTGTGAGAGGAGGTGGCAAAGAGGTTAGGATAGCAAAGACAGCCGAAAACACGAAGATGATCATAGGTGAGAGACACGGTATAGAGAATTTCAAAGGGGGTATGATAGGAAAGAATTGTGGTAGGAAGGATATTGAAGAGATGGACAACGACGTAGATGGCTTCGGCCTAAAAAGAAGGAGGAAGAGATGCTTGGAAAAGGAGAGTGCAAACGATGTTATTTACAGTTTTGATGGTGCGTTCCGCTTTGCCGTTTTGTGGGAGGGGGACATGAAAAACGAAAAAGTAAACCATTTTTAGAGAAAAAATCATGAAATTGTTTATTATCAAACTCACCACCATGATCACATTGGAAAGATTTAATTTTTATTTGGAATTGAGTATGAACATAAGTGTAAAAATCCGTAAAAAGTTTAGAAACATCAAATTTATTATGAAGAGGAAATATCCATAAAAAATGCGAGTAATCGTCTAAAAAGATAGTATAATAACAAAACCCACCTACGCTCGGGATAGGAGAGGTCCATAGATCAGATTGGACGATATTAAATAAAGAACTGCTAGAAGAAACAGAACTCGAAAAAGATAAACGCTTATGTTTGCCATGTTGACATGCATGTCATAAGTTACAAGAAAAAAACCTTATTACAATAAAATTCCTAGTAGATAAAAAATTAAAAATAGAAATTCTAGGATGTCCCTGTCGACGATGCCAGGTGGAAGATGGTAGAGGAGCGGAAGAAGTGAAAGTACTAAGAGCAGTGGAAGAAGCGGAGAAAGGATAGAGATCGTCGTCGTCACTGTTATGTTGGAGAATCACAACACCGGTCCTAAGATCCTTAATAGAGAAACCAAAAGGATCACATTCAATGGAACAAAAATTATCACGAGTAAATTTGCGAACAGACACAAGATTTTTAACTAAAGAGGGGGCAATAAGAGTATTATTGAGATAGAGAGAACAAGAATTAGACAAAAGAGTAGATTGACCAAGGGAATGAACGGGAAGTAGAACACCATTACCAACAATTATAGAATTTGAATTAGGACTAGGTACGATATTTAAAATGTTACCTTGAGTAGAGGACATGTGTGAGCTTGCCCCGGTATCCATGTACCATGGATAGTCATGGTTTGATAAAGGGATGCAAGATTAGTGGTGGTGAAGGCCGAATGCTGATTTGGTGTAGGTGGACCGGTTCTAGCAGATTGGGCAGTGGAGAAGTGAGGCGGACCAGGTGTGGAAGCAGGCCATGCAGGAGCTGGGCCGAGGAGACTGGGCATTGAGCTGGGCCCGTGTGGAAGTACGGGGCTGTGATGCGCTGAAGGGCCATGAAGCGTTGAAGACCAATTCAGCGAGTTGGGCTGGGCAGTGGAGGGCCAATTCGCAGAATTGAATTGCTGAGGGGGATGCGGCTGGGCATAGTGGGGATGAGCTGGGCGGTGTGGACTTGGGCCTTGCAAAAAATTCTGGGTCTGTTGATAATAATTTTCAAATTGTTGTTGTGTGTTATTATTGCTGAAATGGGAGCTCGAGTGACCACCAAAACTATTAGACCGACCACCTCGACCCCTATATTTTCCATTACCTCGATTTGTGTTTCGATTTTGAGAGTAATTTTGTGAAAAGAGGGCAGTAGAAGAGTCGGAACTAGGGGGATTTGAATGAAACATAATTAGTGAACTTCATGAGTGAGGAGAAGATTGTGAAGTTCCAAAAATGAGGGAAAGAGTTTTTGTGTAGTGATAATAGTGACGAGAGGGAGATAGGATTTCGGTGGACCTTGAAGGAGTTGGAGGATTAGGACTTGGTCAGTGATGGGGCTATCAAGATCAGCAAGATTATCGACTAGATGTTTCATCTCTTGACAATATTGGGAACTAGTTAAGGCACCTTTTTGAAGAGTATGAAAACGTTCATTAATCTATAGGGAATGAGAGGGTTTATTGTTCCGAAAATTTTATTCAATTGCTAACCAAAGTTTATGAGACGTAGCATATTCTAAACCAATTGATTTGAGTAATTTTAAATCCACTATGGAATAAAACCAACGTTTGATTGTAGAGTCAAGAGCAAACCACGATTCATCATTATCAGAGGAGGGTTTTGATTTTCCAGAAAGATGATAAAAAATAGAGTAGCTACGGCAGAAGTCCATGAACATGCCTTGCCAAAGTTTGTAATTGGAATAAGTGTCAGTAAGTTTAAAACCAAAAGATGAGTGAATATTACCGGCGGCTAAAGCAGGATGTATGACTGAGTTTTTGAGAGTGGGGATTGGGGAGTCAAGAACGTTTGAGGGGGTAGCAGAGGAGGAATCAGTAGACATGATTTTTGAGAGAGAGAATCGAAAACATGTAACGAAAAAAATAGCAAATAAAGAGAAGAGAGAGAACCGAAAGTAATTACTATGATAGACCACGAGCTTGTCACAAAAAATGCCAGATGTGGCAGGATAGAAGTGCTATAGAAGGCTGTATACTGAGAAATTTTGTGTTGAGGAGAACGACTTAGAGGGAGGGAGGAAGACGCCGGAGGTAGAGAGGTGGAAGGCGGCGGTAGAGAGGTGGTTGGGGGGGGGACCATGGTATATACACATTACTAGAGAAAGCCTAGGATGAATTTAGGCTGATACCATATTAGAATATTAATCCCTTTGAATATTGTATTAAGCAAACTAGGTTTATATAGAATTACAAAGCAATAAAAAGCAAGAAAAGAAAATAAATAAAGAAGGTAACCTATACTAATATAATAACTAAAATATGGTAACCAATACTAATATAAAGTCTAACATGGACCACTCCAAGAATTGTTGAACCACTTGGAGTCTTAGACCACTACAAGAATAGTTACCATTTAGATTTAGATTAATCTGCACTCCTGCAAATATAATTAGAGCAAGACCACTTAAAATACATTTCACTTACTCTTACAAATGGACAAAATCGATAAAAAAAAAAAAAATCTTAAATGTACATTCGTCTCAAACCAAGGGCAGTCTATGGGTTAAGACTTAAGAGGGCCTTGAAATCTATAAATAGATGGAAAATCTCAACACAAATTACATTACGCAAGTAAAGCTAAAAATGTACATTACGCAACACAAATTACATCCTCTAAATTTCCCTAATCTACAATATCTCTAAATTGAGTATAAAGTGTCAATCACTACTAAGCATTTCCTTTTTTGTTGATAAGTGCACGACTAAGCATTTGATGTGAAACGATGGACCAAACCCCATTCGCTTCATTCCACTTCAAGTCATTGCAAAAATTAGATCAAGTAAGATCCTTGGAGTTCACCAAATCAACAAGTTTATGTGAAACATGACTTAATCTTAGGTGTCCAAAATATATATATATACAAATTATATGTGTTTTTGATCATAATTTCAAAGTTATATCATCAATTATGGAAAAAAAACATGTCACGTCAGCAATTCTCACATAAGAAACATAATATCAACAGTTATTGTTATACTTGAGTTCTAAGAAACAATTTATTCAATAACATTTAAATATTATTTCTCACCCAGTCACCCCTATAAAAAAAACAATAAAAAAAAATCTCTAGTTTTCTCATATAAGGATTTCTTTTACACGGACTATTCCGTGTAAAAGTACAGAGTACTGGTGTTTTAATGTTCTTGGTTTTTTAACAACAAATAGAAATAATTTTTTACTAGCTATACCCCTACATTAGTTAACGTAACAACAAAATCCCAGTGAGATAATAGAAGCCAGCTCCGGTCCACAAGCACAGGCACAGCCTAGCAAGTTGCAAGCATAAACAAAAAACTGCTGAACTGGCCTCAACCAAACAACAACTACACTGACAATCCCCATTGAAATATCAGAACAAAAAGGACATTAAAACATTGTTCACCATTCCCAATTTTACATTGATCTCATCATCCTCATCAAACCCATATCTTTGTTCGATCAATGGCCCACCTCTAACCATCTAGAAGAGGCAACCCACGGATTGGCCAAAATAATATACTATCTGATATACCTAAAATATCATTAAAAATATTATTAGATTTAATAGTCGTCGGCTCGTATTCTTTGAAACATATAGGGTCGTATATATGAAATACTACCTCGAATACGATGAAATGAGACGGGTTTCACACCCGGTCCCTATAACCTTGATATTTGCATTACACTTCAAGATCCGCGTGTTTTGTAGTTCGGGTAGGGTCGGTTTATGGCCCGACCCGATGGGCATCGAATCTGTACCACCCATCAAATACACGTGTGGGGAATCCGTAGGCAAGGCGTCTTGTCAATCATTCGCCCTACAGTACCGAATGAAAACTCTATAAATACAGTCATTTATGAAGAAAAGGGGACCGAAAATCTGAGACATAAATACTACAAATCACTACTCGTGGAGCTTAGATAATCGCAGACTCGAGAGTACGAACCTCTTATACAAATACGAGTGATCATCATACTACGAATCATATCAATTCTAATCACCTTATATGAACTACGTTTAGACTTGATCCCATACGGGTACGTAGGCAACTCAACATCGTATGAGTGCAGTCTATAATATTAATAGCGTGTCGTTTCTGTGTATTGTTGATCCTCTTGATTGGGATAGTAGGGGGAAAGTCCGTGTTAGATCACTATCTACTGACAAGGTAATTCTATGTCAGATCAAGTTCACTAATTCGAGTGTGAATTTTGTGTTTATCTCTATAACACAAGTGTGTGTGGGGCCGCACACAACACACCTTACTGTTTGAGAGATATAGACACTAGGACAATTGAATTCGGTCTAACATAAATTTTTCCCTAACAATGCATTACTATTAATCACAAATAAAAAAAAATTATCTTAGAACCGAACATCGTTGTTATACTAAAAGCTGTAGCTGTCAGCATCCGTGCATCTCAAATTTTTGAAGTAATTAGTAGCTGGACCCCCATTTCTTCCTCGTGTTAGATACCAAACATCTAGAGCATCAAGTAATCTATGCAACACGACCACAATGGTTACCACATAAATCCAAATAATTCCTTCCCTAACCATTGGCACAAAATAATAGTGTTGGCATGGATTGATCGTTTTATCAAATTTAGCTCAAAACGAATTCCGTAGCATTTAAAAAAGAAATTCTAGTTCAGAACGGTACAAACCTTAAACTAATCCAAATCAATCGCAATGGCTTAAATTTAACCCCCTAAAGTGGTAACCCCAATTTTTGAGTAGCTAAATCACACCTAAACTCGGCCAATCCCACCCGTGATTTGGCGAGATCGAATTCCATCCACATATTTTGCTGGTGATGGTGTCCAATCACATACGCCTCAACTCCCAACAAATCCGAGTTACCAAACGTGAAACAATATATCCCATCACTCCCCCGGGTCATACCCGGAACTCTATACAGTAATTTCTCCCCAGACACACTCATTTCCACTCCATGGAACATCAAATTCACACTCGGCAATACTGGAAGTACCCTTCTGCTCAGCTCAACTCTGTAGCACAAATCCATCGCCCCTTGAAAAACAAAATTCGGATCATCGTACGGCCTCAGAATCCCCTTTGTTTGACTAAAGAACTCGTTTTTAAGCGCAGTGTAAACCGGGCCAAGCAAGAACGTGAACTGGGTACCCGAGTCAACCATGGTTTGACCCGCCCCGGTGTGATCGGGTTCGTATATGGACTTGGGCAATGGTAGAACCCTACCCGAAACTCTAATCCCTTCTAGCTGAACCGTGTACGCAACTCTATCGAAATATGGCAATGGAGTTGATATCTTAATCAATGGAGTATAGTTCAAAGCCTTTAGCCAAGGAAGATCAGCTTCACCTAGGAGTAACACGCCAGATGAATCACGACCCGATATGCAATACGAGAATTTAGGGAAACCCATTTGAGAAACGAACGATAAGGATCCACGGTTCATGCCCAGTAGCCCGGTCGTCCTCGAGTCTTCCGGGTTTGAGCTCGACCCGCTATCCATGCACCCGAAGACCATCCCGGGTAAATTATTCGAGCTATCGAAACGATAAATATCCGAGGCTAGATTACCTTCAACGGAGGAGGCGTCGGCGTAGGAGAGAATTGCATGGCAGAGTTTTTTCGGGTCGCAAGAAACGGGTACGGTGAAGTCACGGGTCCGGGTTGTGCACGTGGGCGAGGAGCAGGGAATTGGACGATAGGAAGTGGAGAGTTGGGGGGTGAATGTAAGAGGGGTAGTGGGGGTCTTTTTGCAGTGAAGCCAGGAGAGCTCACTGCCTGTGTCGAGGACCATGGTAACTTGCTGTGGGGGCGAGCCGACGGCGAGTGAGACTGTAAGAGAGACATTGTGGTGGAAGGAGAGTTTGTTTGGGGGCTTTGGGATTGACTGAGATGATATTTGCTTTGCTTTGAGTGGTAAGATTAAGGGTGAGAATTGCTGCTTTGAGGAGAGGCATGGATTTGGGTGCATGAGAAGTGTGCAGGAGATGAGTAATTGAGCAACAAGAAGATGAAAAAATTTCATTTTTGTGTGTGTTTTGGGTTTCCTTTGTTTTTGAGGTTTTTTTTTGCGGGGGGTTTATGGAATGAGTAGAAATATCAGAGAAACTTTGATATATGTGTGTGCACGTATTTGAGTGCGTGTTGTGGTTTTGAATCCTACAGTGTGGTTCAACTTCGAAGGACAATGTCACATACATATATATGGGGTACAGTGTGGTTCAACTGGGAAGTTAACAAATTTAACCCCCAATTGCATATCACCTTACAAATTTAGACCTTTTCAAAAAATCATTACAAATTTAGACCTCTATAGGACCCATGAGCTTGAAAAGTCCAAATTACCCTTACTAAAGTCAAAAAATGGATAATTGCAAGTTTCCTCCTTGCTTTATCAATAAATTGCTCAAGACCCCTTATACTATTTAAAATCTTTCGTATAGTCCCTATACTTTCAATTTATTTACCTTTAGTCCTCGAACTTTGAAAATGGTTTATTTTGGCCCCACAAAACAACAAAAACATCAAAAAATTCATGAGAATAATTATACATATTTAAAGAAAAGGGAATCCCAACCCGCTTTTATAAATCTGCATAAAAACTTTTTTATTGCCTTCATAATTTACATACATGTCAATTCCTGCTCATATTTTAAGTGTTTTTATTGATTGTCTTAATACTATAGAAAACTTAGATTATACTAATACAGAATTAATATTAGAATTACGAAATCAATTAATAATTAGGAGAGAACATTGGGTTAATAATTATCTTAACATACCTCCTAGATTAAGAGATCACGAAAACTATATTAAGTACCTTTTAATCTTAAATATATTAATAGCAGCCTTTTATTAAAATAGCTTCTTCTAATTATAAAAGATTAGAATATCTAAATTTAGAATATAGTTTAGCCGATAGAACCGTAATCTCTTTAGATAAACATAAATTTATTTGTAGATTTGATTCAAGTTTTAAGCATAATTTACATTCAGAAAATAAACACTTAAATAATTTAACGGATTTATTTATATTGTTAGTATCAAACTTAGAAATAAATAACGCTAAACTTTGTAAAACGTTAGAATCATTAAAAGAAACCGTTTTAATAAATAGAGAAATAATAAAGAAGGGTGAAAATAATAATTTAGATTTGTTATAATAATATAGCATATATTTAGGCTTAAAGTAAGGAAGATGTTTTATTCTTTTACCTACTATTAGATGTAGTTTATGTGTATATATAGGTCTATTGTCTTCATATCAAATATATGGAATACAGTTCTTCCATTCTCACATGGTATCGAGCCAGTAATTGGTTAAGAAAACAATTAGGGTTTCATTTTTTTTTAGTTGCCCAAGTGTGCAACGTTCGGGTCGCCACTTTCGAGTCACCTCCGGTTCTCACCTCCACCCCCAGAATACGCGCCACCCCATTTCCGGCCAGACCCCGGAATTTGATCGTCGTCCGACCAGCGCGTGAGGCTCACGCGCCGTCCGAAAGTTTGTCAGTGCGAGTCACTGATTTGGCTTGAAACACCACTGTAGCGACCTCGTTTGATCTCACCGCCCCTCCAGGAAGGTCTTCCGTTCCATTTCCGGCGAACCCACGAAATCCGTTCGCGAATCCGAGCAGCGCGTGGGTGTCACGCGCCGTCAGAAGATTTTGCGCAGTTTCACGCTCCGGCGCGTGTCGGCGCGTACGTCACTGTTTCGCTTTCCGGTGACGGTACCGTAGTCGCCGTCCTCTGCTCTTTCTTGCCCATAAGTTTATTTTGACATTTCGTGCGTGGTTTGGGTCTGGGTTTGCACAGTGCATATTGACTGCATATAGCTCTCTCTGCCTGCTCTGTTGTGTCCAACTACAGGTTTTCGTTTTCAGTTGTTTGGTATTTTGGTTATTACTTGTCCGTTGTTGATTTCATTTGTGTAAAAAAAAGGGATTTTTTTTTAGTTCTGGATATTTGTATCATATGGGTACCGCACATAAGTCCGTTACCGTCTCGGCAGATATCTTTGCTCAGTTTCTTGCGTTCCAGGAAACATCGAGAACATTATCTCACTCTATTACTGCCCTTGCTGAGTCAGGTACCCCAAATACTTGTCTCCTTTCCTCTTCATCCCAATGGGTCATTGACTCGGGTGCTTCAGATCATATGACAGGTAATCCTAATATTTTCACCGATTTTACACCACACCCCTCTTTACCCAAGGTCACTTTAGCCGATGGTTCTACATCAAATGTTCTTGGTTCCGGCATTGTTCATCCCACTTCATCACTTTCTTTAACAAATGTCTTAAGTTTACCCGATTTTTCTTTTAATTTACTGTCTGTGAGCCAAATCACTCGTGCTCTCAATTGTTGTGTCTCATTTTTTCCGGATTATTGCTTGTTTCAGGATCTTGTGACGAAGAAGATTATTGGTAAAGGACATGTATCAGGAGGTCTTTACCTATTGGATATTCAGGCACAGATGCCCCGGTCTACTGCTTGCTCGGCAGTCGTAACTCCTTTTGAAGCCCATTGTCGGTTAGGACACCCTTCTCTTTCTTCGTTAAAGAAACTTTGTCCTCAGTTTCACAATGTCTCCTCTTTAGATTGTGAGTCGTGTCAATTTGCCAAGCATCATCGCTTATCTTCCGTTCCTCGTGTCAATAAAAGAGTAAGTTCTCCTTTTGAATTAGTTCACTCAGACGTTTGGGGTCCTTGTCCTGTTGTGTCAAAACCTGGATTTCGATATTTTGTCACTTTTGTGGATGATTTCTCTCGCATGACATGGACTTATTTTATGAAAAATCGGTCTGAACTCTTTACCCATTTTATGGCTTTCTGTGCTGAAATTAAAACGCATTTTAGTACTTCAGTACGTACATTGCGAAGTGACAATGCTAAAGAATATTTTTCTGATTCTTTTCAAACTTATATGGTTAAAAATGGCATTCTTCATCAATCCTCTTGTGTTGACACGCCATCTCAGAATGGCGTAGTTGAACGAAAAAATCGACATCTGCTTGAGACAGCCAGAGCCCTCTTATTCCAAACACACGTCCCTAAATGTTTTTGGGCTGATGCTGTCTCAACAGCCTGTTTCCTCATTAATCGCATGCCATCTTCTGTTCTTCATGGTGAGATCCCTTATAGTATCCTGTTTCCGACAAAATCTTTATTTCCTATTGAACCTCGCTTATTTGGTAGTACTTGTTTTGTTCGGGATGTTCGTCCTCATGTTACCAAGTTAGATCCCAAATCAGTCAAATGTGTTTTTCTGGGTTACTCTAGGTTACAAAAAGGGTATCGGTGTTATTGTCCTAGTCTTAGCAAATATCTTGTGTCTGCTGACGTTGCTTTTATGGAACATTGCTCCTTCTTTCTGATCTCTTCTCATCCTAATGCCAGTCAAGGGGAGGATGACAATTTGTTGGTTTATCACATTACCTCTCAAACGCCGGTTGTTGCTCCTGCCGTACCCCCTCAATCTCGTCCACCCATTCATCATGTCTATTCCAGACGGACGGATCCTCCTATTACATGTCCAGCACCGGTTTCTACTTCGTTAGTGGATCCCTCAGACATTGATCCTGATCTTCCTATTGCCCTTCGTAAAGGTAAACGCCAATGCACATATCCCATTTCCTCTTTTGTTTCCTATGATCATTTATCATCTTCTACATATTCGTTTGTTGCTTCTCTTGATTCTGTATCTTTGCCTAAAACTGTTCGTGAAGCCTTGTCTCATCCTGATTGGCGTGCGGCTATGACAGAAGAGATGAATGCTTTAGATGTTAATGGTACTTGGAATTTAGTGAATTTACCTGCAGGTAAGACGGCTATAGGCTGTAAATGGGTCTTTGCAATCAAAATGAATCCCGATGGCTCTGTGGCTAGACTTAAAGCTCGCCTTGTCGCTAAAGGTTATGCCCAGACGTATGGTGTGGATTATTCTGAAACTTTCTCTCCTGTGGCTAAATTGACCTCAGTTCGATTATTCCTGTCTATGGCTGCCACTCATGATTGGCCCTTGCATCAGTTAGATATCAAAAATGCTTTCTTACATGGAGATTTACTCGAGGAGGTTTACATGGAGCAACCACCTGGGTTTGTTGCTCAGGGGGAGTATGGAAAAGTTTGTCATCTTCAAAAGGCTCTGTATGGTTTGAAACAGAGCCCTCGTGCGTGGTTTGGCAAATTCAGTCACGCAGTTGAAAAGTTCGGAATGAATATGAGTAAGTCTGATCATTCAGTGTTTTATAAACATTCTTCATCCGGCGTTATTCTTCTTGTTGTATATGTAGATGATATTATTATTACCGGAAGTGATGCTATGGGAATATCATCTTTGAAGTCTTTTCTTCACAGTCAATTCCACACAAAGGATTTAGGGTCGTTGAAGTATTTTTTGGGAGTTGAGGTAATAAGAAGCAAGAAAGGCATCTTCTTATCACAAAGAAAATATGTACTTGATCTGTTAACGGAGACAGGAAAAATAGGAGCTAAACCATGCAGTACTCCAATGCCACCTAATCTACAACTCACTAATGAAGGAGACTTATTTGAGGATCCTGAGAGATATAGAAGGTTGGTGGGGAAACTGAACTATCTTACAGTAACTCGCCCTGATATCGCGTATTGTGTTAGCATTGTGAGTCAATTTATGTCTGCTCCAACGTTTCATCATTGGGCTGCTCTAGAACACATCTTGTGCTACTTAAAGGGAGCTCCTGGACGAGGTATACTGTATAAGAATCATAGTCACACTCGTATAGAATGCTATTCAGATGCCGATTGGGCAGGATCTAAAATTGATCGAAGATCTACAACAGGTTATTGTGTCTTCTTTGGCGGGAATTTGGTGTCATGGAAAAGTAAGAAACAACGTGTTGTATCCCGCTCTAGTGCCGAATCAGAGTATAGAGCTATGGCTCAGTCTACGTGTGAAATAATGTGGATATATCAGTTATTAACTGAAGTGGGTTTTAAAATCTCAATACCAGCAAAACTTTGGTGTGATAACCAAGCTGCTCTTCATATTACCTCCAATCCTGTGTTTCATGAACGAACTAAACATATTGAGATTGACTGTCATTTCGTTCGTGAAAAGGTACAACAAAATTTCATTACTACGGAGTATGTGAAGACTGGAGAACAATTAGGAGATCTTTTCACAAAGGCCTTAAATGGAGTTCGGATTGATTATCTTTGTAACAAGTTCGGCATGATTAACATCTATGCTCCAACTTGAGGGGGAGTGTTATAATAATATAGCATATATTTAGGCTTAAAGTAAGGAAGATGTTTTATTCTTTTACCTACTATTAGATGTAGTTTATGTGTATATATAGGTCTATTGTCTTCATATCAAATATATGGAATACAGTTCTTCCATTCTCACAAGATTATATTAAACAACAATCTGAGGAAACTCTAAAAATAGTTAAGAAATATAATAAGCTTTTCCCTACTAAAGACGAAATAATAGAGTTAAAATATAGCTTGGAAAGTAATAAGCTAAAACAATTAGAAATTGAAACTAAGAAAACTCTAAGCCAAGTAATAGAAAAAATAAATAAACTTGAAGTTCAAAACTTAGAAACAAGTAAAACGCTAAAAAATATAGAGCGAATAGTTAGTGGATGAATAATATAGAAAATAGATTAGAATATAAAAGAGCCATTGAATTAGCAAATAAATATCTATCTACCGAAAAAGGATTTACTACCTATCAAGGAACTAGTAATTCAGATAAATTATATCCTAAACTTTGGAATATTCAATTCGCTTTAATTCTACAAATATTCGAAAGGCTAGATAAATTAGAAAATAAGTTAAAAAAATTAAGTACTAAAATAGACACAGTATCTCAAGTGATTAAAGGAGATTTACAAGATAGTATAGAAGAAAGATTATCAAATTTAGCACTAGAAGAATCTGAAAAACCTAAAAAAGAACCTAAAAAATATATATATTGGTAAAAAATGATGAGATCATTTAGTGGTACTAGTAGAACTATAAGTGAATCAAGTAATAAAGAAAAAGAGAAAGGAAAAATAAGTAATACTTTCACTAAACGAATGTTTAGAGGATCAAGAAGTCAAAGCTCAGCTAGAGAAGTAGAATTAGAAGAGATAATAGACGTAGAAGAAAATCTTAATTTATATAATAACAAGGGAATAGATAAGTTAAAACCTAAAACATTATACAAGGTAGGAAAAATGGATTTTAACACACATTTAATCAAGAAATTTAGAGAAAAAGAAGTAAAAGTTACAACAAATGCTGAAAATATAAGCTTAGTTAGCCCGGAATGTATAAAGCAATTAAAACAAAAGTATATACATTTAGGATTAATTATTGTAGGAATAAAAGGATTAACTAGAAAAGGAACCGGTGGAAAGGTTTTAGTTTTATTATTAGACAAAAGTTGGTCTGATGCTAGGAGAGCAGTATTTGCTAGTATGGAAATAGATATGACTAATAATGTAGGAATATTTTATGTAGCTCCGAACATGATGAAAAGTATTAAAGATATTAATAAAATTACTATAGGATTACAAACTAGAGGATATGAAACATATGATGGTAACAACTTAGTAGTTTCTATAGCTTTTTTAGGAAGAGTAACCAATAATAGTTTTCCTCAATATAAAATTAATATAGATGGGATAATTGATGGATTAGTCTTAGTAGGAGTAAAAATGATTAAACCTTTAAATACTGATAATAACGATTTAAATGGAGAAGAATGGGAATTAACCAAACACTTAGAAGAAAATGAGACTGTCAAACTTCTATTAGATTTCTTAATTACCAAAAACAAAATCCCAAAGAAAATTTAGAAGATCTAGAAGAAGAAACTGATAACGAAACTGAAACAAGCTACATGAATATTATAGAAGAAGAAGAAGTTAGAATAACTAGTAGATTTGCAAATTGGGAAATATTATCTGATATAGAAAGCGAAGAAGATGAAGAGGAAGAAAATATAGAAGAAATAGATGAAAAGATTAGACAATTAGAAAGTCAGCTTAAAAATGATTATAGACCAAAAAATATGGAAGAAATATTAAGAAAAAATTTTGAGATAAATAATTTAAGAGAATTAGTAGACGAAATGTATCTTGAAGCAATGAATTTAGATATCAATTTAGAATCAGCTGAAGAAGAATTTAAACAATATTATAATATTGATTTAGTAGATGATATAGTTTCAGGAAAAATAGATTTTAAAAATTTCTTTAAAGAAAAAGGTAGCAATGAAGTAGCTTTTATGGCAGAAAGCCAAGCAAGTACTAGTAGTAATATAGGAAAAAGAACTAGAGTAGAACCAGATTATAGTGAAGTTCCAGCTAGAAATGTAGAAATGAGTGGTAGACCAGAATGGAAAAGTCCCACATATGAATATGGATCAACCCAGCCAAATAAATATATAGGATCAAGACAACCCATAGGAAAAACCATGAGTGGAACCATGTTAGTAATTGAATTAGGAAGTCCACAAATGTGGCCAGAAGAAATAAATATATGGGAACAATGTGTAGTAAGACATTGGGAAATAAATAAAAAAGCAGATATGGATATGTTTAATTTTTTAGAAACATGCTTAGGACCTACAGCATTATCTATCTGGCAAAGTAAGAAGAAAAAAGATCCTAATAGAATTAATGAAATAAAGGCCTTAGGAAATAATCCTTATAATTTTACTAGTTTTATTAGAACATTAATAATAGGAATAGATCCAGGAAGAGAAAATACTTTCATACAAGATACGACACTTAGAAATCTAGAACAACTCACTATAACCGATATGAAATATATTATACCTTTTAGTCAAGATTTTACAAGGTTAATAGGAGAAGCTAATAAAGCATTTGATGAAGAATTATGTAATAGATATTTTACGAAATTACCCCAAGATTTAGGAAAAAGAATACATGAAGAATGGATAAAAACTAATGGTAATCTTACAGGATTAGGTATAGGACCTACAGTACAATATACTTTCTTTAAACTTCAGGAATGGTGTAAAGAAGAATTTATTAGAGAACAAATTAGAAAACAATCTTATGAGTTTTGTAGAAAAGCTATATACACCCCACAACAATATGGACAGAAGAATTATTTTAAGCCAAAACGCAAAATATTAAGGAAATCAAATAAACCAAAATCTAGTTTTAGACAATATAGGCAAGGAAGAAAGCCACCTAATTATGTTAAAAAGCCATCAACAAGAAAATGCACATGTTATATTTGTGGAGATCCTAAACATTTAGCTAACAGATGTCCGAAAAGACAGTTTAATATGGAAAGAGCAGCCATAGCAGAACAACTAGATGAAGACGTAGTAAGTATAGATGGTAATAAAAGTGATAATGAAAGCATATTTAGTATAGTAAGTGAAGAAGGACCAGAAATTCCTAATATAATAGAATATACCTATATGAATAATTTATGTGAACATAAATATATAAATGGAAAAGGAACTATGAGTGTAGCTTGTAGTATTTGTAGATTATATCCTGATATGCATTTAAGATATCAGTGCAACATATGTTTTGACGAGATTTGTTTTATTTGTGCTAAAGACGCATATAATATAGAAACAGATGTATCGCCTAAACCTAGCAAAAAACTAGAATCGATAGAAGTTCTAAGCCATAAAATAGAGAATTTAGATTTAAGAATACAATTAATAGAATTAAAATTAAAAACTAATGAAAACATAAGTAGTAATCAAAATAAAGGAAAAGGTGTAATTATAGAAGAACTTGATGAAATTAATCAACAATTAGAAGAAACTCATTTACAAAATACAGCGTATGAACCCCAACTACAAGTACCCTATACTAGTAGTCTAATACTTTTAGATTGTCGAATATGGTGTAATCAAGAAAAATATATTGAAACTAAAGCCATTTTAGATACAGGAAGTACAAAAAGCATGCTTAGCGCTAGTCTTGTGCCAAAAGAATTTGTAACACAATTAAGTTATACTGTTACTAGTAGAACTGCAGAAAATAGATTAATGAGAATAACAAAAGAGTTAATTAACATAGGAATACAATTTAAAGATTTTTCAGGAAATTATAGTAGCAAATATACATTAGGACAAGTCCTTATAGCACCAGAAAACATAAATAGCCACGAATTCCTTTTAGGGTTAAACTTCATTTGTGCATTAAATGGTAGTATTTTAATAGGAAAAAATTATATTACTATTAGCAAACATAATTATACTTTTCCAACTAATAGATACATTAAACAATCAGAGTTGACTGCGAAGCGTGGTGGACATGGTAATAATGAACTCGATTTTTTCAAAGAATTAGAACAAAATAATATAGGCCTTGTTTGTTTATGTTTTCAAATTCTATTTTCAATATTCTGAATCACAAAATTCTAAAAATCCATAACACAAACCATTTTCATTTAAATTCTACTTATCTTTTTCAATTCCCCATATAACTACCTATCACTCACTATATCAATCATTTCACACATTTATCAATCAACATCATTTCCTCCAATCATTACTTTTCTATTCAATCTTCCACTTTTACTATATATTAATAATAAATTTCAAATTTCAAATTTCAAATTTCAAAATATATTAATATTAAATTAACTTTATATATCTATCTATCTTATTTTATTATTTATTTATTCACATAATCATTACACAAATAACTAACTCAATTATTTAATTCATATTTTACAAATCTCAATCACTATTTAAAAACATAAACAAACATAACACACATCACATCAATTCTCACACGAATCCATGTAGTATGCATTTCCCGAGAAATTTTCAAAATTTCATCTCAAAAACATAAACAAACAGAGCCATAGAATCTGAAACTATAGATATCTTATTAGATGAAGAAATTAGAGATATAGGAAAGGGATTAGAAGTTTTAAACCTAGAAAATGAAAGAATTTTGCATAAATTGGAAATGTTAGGATTTATAGGAGATGATTTAGCTAAAAACAAAGTAAATTATACTTTTAAACTAAACATATTAAACCCAGATATAGTTATAAGAACAGCAGCTATAGAATATACTCCTGAAGATATAAAAGAATTCAAAACACAAATAAAAGAAATGTTGGAAATCGGTGTAATAAGAAGAAGTGATAGTCCTCATAGATCAGCAGCCTTTATAGTAAGAAATAATGCAGAAATAAAAAGAGGAAAACCTAGAATAGTATATAATTATAAGAGACTTAATGATAATACAGAAGATGATGCTTATAGAATACCTAATAAAGATGAGTTAATTAATCTTATACAAAATAAAAAGATATTTTCAAAATTTGATTTAAAAAGCGGATATAATCAAATTAAAATGGTAGAAGAAGACAAAAAATGGACAGCTTTCAGCTGTAGTGAAGGACATTTTGAGTGGAATGTTCTATCTTTTGGTTTAAAAAATGCTCCAGCAATATTTCAAAAATTTATGGATAGTATATTTAAACATTTAGATTTCTGTTTAGTATATATAGATGACATTTTAGTAGCTTCTGAAACTTTTAAGCAACATCAAGATCATTTAAAACAAGTGTTTAATTTAATAGAAGAAAACGGAATAGTAGTATCTAAAAAGAAAATGGAACTTTTTAAGAGAAAAATAAGCTTTTTAGGTTTAGAAATAGGAAACGGACAAATTAAATTACAACCTCATATAGCTCAAAAAATTCTAGATTTCCCAGATAAGCTAGAAAACTTAAAACAAATACAAGCGTTTTTAGGAATATTAAATTACTCCAGAAAATTTATTCCTAAACTTAGTAAATTAGTCGGACCATTATATAAGAAAACAGGAAAATCAGGTCAAAGACATTTTAATCAGGAAGATATTAACTTAGTCAGAAAAATTAAAGAAATTGTTAAAGATTTAAAACCTTTAGAATTACCCTTAAGTACTGATTATGTCATAATAGAAGTAGATAGTTCTATAGAAGGATGGGGAGCAATATTAAAATGTAAACCTCATAAATTTTCTCCAAAAAGTGAAGAAAAAATATCAGCTTATTCCAGTGGTAATTTTAACAAAACAAGAAGTAATTGGACTAGCCTGGATTATGAAATAGCAGGAATAGTTAAAGCAATAGACCATTTTAGACTATATTTAAATAAACCTTTTACCATTAGAACGGATTGTGAAGCTGTAGTTAGATTTATAAAAAATGAAAATTCTAGAAAACAAAATAATAAAAGATGGTTAAATTTTAGAAATGCAATAGAAGGTAATGGATATAAAGTAGAATTTGAACATATTAAAGGATCAAACAATAGCATAGCAGATTTATTAAGCAGACAATTAACTTTAATTTTGGGAAACAGATCATGGCTTCCAACGACCAAGACAACCAACAAACAAGACCTCCCTCTGCAGCTTACAACCAAATAGTCCGAAGACCAGCTTTCAGACCTAATTTTCAACGAACTAGCCAGAATAAACCAGCATTCACAATAGAAACTCAGTTTTTCAATCCAGCTACACAAAGCGTTTTTCCTAGACCAGCTTTAAAAACCTTTGGCAAAATAGCTCTTCCAGTCAGACATAATTTCAAGCTTCCAAAAGATACCCCTCATATAACCGAAGATCAAAGTATCTTACTCAATGCTCTATGGGAAGCTCATTCTTCAGCCGGCAAATTAACAGCACTAAATGCACTTTGTTATTACTTTGAAAGGGAAAACAAAAAATTTCCATTAGACGAAGCGGCAGTTTATCTTGTTATTAGAGGAGAACCAGTGGGAATCTTTGAAGATTATCAACGAGCAATACAAAGCATTCAGAAGGTAGCAAAGGGATACTTGGAACCCTTTAAACATTTTCATGAAGCAGTAACAGCAGCAAGAAGAATTTTAGGCCCAAATTTTTACATACAGCCTAATGTCGAAAATGCAAAGCCCAAAATACTTTCAAAGGGAAAGAGACCCATAAACCCAGATGTAGAAGCACTCGAAGATGACTTAGAGACTATAACTAAACAGTTTACCAACCTTAACAAATTTTATCAAGACCTTTTAGCCCAACATCAAAAGTTATCAGCCCATTTAATAAACCCCAGACAAAATGATGTTCCTAAGGAGATCAAAAATAAATCCTACCAATTCTTGTCTGTTCGAACTTTTTTTAACCCTTTCCAAACAATTCTAGCTTTACCTGAAGAAATTCAGAGTATCATTTGGCAAAAAGCAGAAGATAGCTTTTACAAAAGAATGTTAAAAGTAGCCCAAATTATTATCAATCAGCAGATAGAAGGAATAATTTCAAAGACTCGCCTACTACAATGGAAGGGAGAACCTATTCGCCATGAAGGATCATTAAAATTCTACACCCTAAAATATTTTTCATGGCCTAATGTTCATATAGACGCATCAGTTTTTAGAGAAGGATGGATAGATGAAGAATTTATCAGCGTTCAAAGGTTATTAGACTATGGTTTCATAGCAAAAATATTTGTATCAGATCCAGTACAAGTGACTCATATAGGTCGACATATTTCAGACGCTGTCAATTTTATATTCGAGCAACAAGCAGCAGAAAGTCTCAAGCTTGACATAGTATCTCTACCTCCAATTTGGAACACTACAGGAATAGAAATAGGACATTCATTCTTTTCGATAACAGAGAATTATGAAAAATGGGAACCAATGTCAACATTGTGGAATTATCCTGAAGCCATTAATCCTTTAGCCAATATAGAAGAGCTCAAATTAGCTTTGGAAATAAGGAGGAAAACCCAGCGAAAGTATATGATGCCCAATTCAGATTCAGACCTCAAGCTTATTTTCCAAGCACCACATCATAGCATATTTATTCCGGCCAAGACCAGATGCAAAATTCGCCTTACTACATTAGGAAAAAGAGCAATGACAAGTGTGGAATACCCACCAAGATATAATCCTGATATGTATAATCCTGATTCAGAATATAATCCAAATCTAGAAGGAACCAGTCGAGATACATACTAGAAGACAAAAGCTTCAACAGTTCAGCAATAATGGTTAGCAGCACCAATAATTCAGCTACAAGACAAATTTAAAGAGACTGCTCATGAAGACAGCATTCAAAGTTTCAGCAAAATAATGCATCTCCCAGACAAAAGCCTTAAATGTATCAGCAGCAAGGACAATAATTTGCAGCAATAATTCAGCTATCAAACAAGGCACTGAATGCAAAGCAACAATCTCAGCAACTTTTGTACCATATTAACTGTTCACTATTGCCACCTATGTACTTTTTACTGTTTAGACACTGTTTGTAATAATGGCAGCTCGGATGCCAAGTTTTTCTTCAATCTGTTGTAATGTTTTTCAATTCCGAGGCCTATAAAAGGACCTCTTCCCTCATTTGTAAAAATCGCCCCTTGAATACTCTCCAACCCACACTTCTTGGTTGCTAGAGAGTCTCTCACCTTTCTTGTAATAAAATATCTTCTTTGTGTGCAATAATATCTTGTAAGTTTTTATCTGCTTTATAATGCATAGTGAGTAAACTACCCCCAGGGACGGGATTCCCCTACTATTTAAAAATGTTATAACTCTCTCATGTTCAAAAAATACAAAAACATTAAAAAACCGAAAATACAAAAACATTAAAAATGCTAAAAATGATGATGAACAGTAGTAACATTCTCCTCTTTCATCGTCTCAAAAATATGTTTCCGCTGTACAAATTATTGTTTTCAATAATCTCTGATACTGCTTTGGGAAGATTTTGTTTACCGTCTCGGTGTTACTGGTCGGGAGACAAAATGTGCGGGATAATTCCCCCCAGTGTTCAAGCAAAATGGTATCAGAGCTTGAGTATTCTGAGTATGCTCTATGGTCGCAGTTTATCTGATCTTCCACATCAGAAAGGTTTTCTCGAGCTATTTATCAAAACAAGGTTACTAAGTTTTTAAAATTTTAAAATGAATCAAGTTTACATTTTTAAATTCAAAAGAGTAAGATAGGTACTTCATTTCTGTCCAACATAAGTCTTCGTTGATGAAGCAACCGGATTTTCGGAGCAACCCTCTTACTTGAGAATGATAAAATGTGAATTTTAATTCATAATCTAAAAAGTGAACAGTAATCTTGTTTAATTTCTGTAATTATTTTGTTAATAGCTCTTAATTTATGTAAGTACTTTATTTAATGACGTTTTTCATATATTAGGGACTAAATAAACCAAATTTAAATATTAAAGGACCAAAGGAACTATTCTTAAAAATAAGGGACTTAATTTGTAAATTCTTAAAAATGCAACAGTGATAGGGGCTGACAAAGCAGGGATATTTTGGACCTTTCTCTTGATTTAGCCGCAAAAAATAAAGAGAAAAGAAAAAGCAAACATAAAGGGTCTAATATTGCAACCCCTCTGCAATTGGGGTTTAAAATTGCTATCATCCCGGTTCAACTAATGAAATCATGTGGCTTGATTTGGACCATTTGGTCCATGAACACCAGGTGTATATAGGCATTTTTCGGGGAGTTTAGGGGATTAGTTGCTCGATAAAATGAAGGGGGATTATTCTTTTTCTTTTTTTGATTTTTTCATGATATCCAAAAGTTCAAAACTAATATTCCAAGAGGTCAGCCACAATTGCAATTTTTCTTCCAAGAAAGTTTTCTGCATGTACAAGGGCAACAATTATAGGGGACATCTCTCAAGAAAAATTTCTGCATCCACTGGAGTTGGTCTTTACGTTTGATATTTCTAACATTTCTACGTAGAAATAACTATTTGGTTAGATGACACAATCTTTAATGAATAAATGAAATAATTCATGTTCAATTAACACTCCTCTACTGTTTTTGTAAATTAGGAACACAATTCTTATATAACCATTGCAATTAGTTGATTTATGAAATTATTAGGTCCTAATTGGTTGGTATATCACTTTCTGAAAATTAATTTTTCAAAGAAAATTTTATAAAAAATGCATTTGTATGGCATTCTATCAAGATTTTTTTTAAAAAAAATAATAATTCAAAAATTCTATTTTTATCTTGTAAAATTTACAAAAAGTAGCTAATTTTTTTAAAAAAATTCTTCTAAGAAAAAGGAGCTTTAGACTATTCATGATTTGACAGTTTCTCATTGATTAAAAAGGGTTTTATCCTGCTTTGCTTTTCGCAACTCCGAATGGAAAGTTAATTACATATTCTAATGCAAAATAACACAAGGTGCAAAGTAATATTCATTTTGCCTATTTTTTTTATGTCTACGTCGATGAATTTGACTAAAATTCGTATATGAAATATTATATGTAAACACAAATTTTAACAAATTTTTTCACAATAAAAAACATATCACATTAACCATAATCATTACATATTTTTCTTTAAAAAAACTCACCTAAATAAAATTTTAATACCATATTTTTTTATCTCTAAAAATATTTTTCTCTTTGTCATGAAAAAAATAATTTTGAGATGGATATGCCAACCAATAAATCCCTTAGGTTTTTGCTTTCAAGAATCCGCGTCAAGGGAATTTGAAAATTTATGAAGTATTACTCATTGCTATATGTTTCTTACTTTTTTTTTTTGGTTTCACATGAAGTGCTCAAATCCAAAAGTTTAATACTAATCCTCTCTCAATAAAACTTTCTACATCTACAGTGTTTGAATATAAGACCTCGTATTTGCTATATGTTTTCTTATGTCGGCGTAAAAATGGGTGTCAGTGTCTTAATAGTACTTAAGACTCTTGTCACACCACTGCAAACCATTGAGATGATAATTTTGATAACAACATAATCATTTTAATAAAGGAAGCTTAATTTTAGAAGAATAGAAAACGAATTAACCAAGCAAGGGGTGTGGCCTAGCGGTCACAAGGTCTTTGACCGTGAGAATCCACCCAAGTTCAAACCCCAAGTGATGCTTGGTAAGGAGAGTTTTCTCCTCTATCCTGCCCTGGGGGGTGGTTTCAAAACCCAGGTGATGCTTAGTTTGTGGAGTTTACTCCCCCGTCCTGCCCTGGGGGCCCCTGCGCTTATCGAGCCCGTCGCTTATGGGTTACCTAGGGTAGCTTACCTCCATACGTGGTTTGCGGGCTATTGCGTATGGACAGATTTGCTCTGTTGGGTAACCGGCGGAGATTTACCCTGGGATTTCCAAAAAAAAAAAAAAAACGAACTAACCGTGATATACCAAAATATGACATTTAGCCCAAAAATGAAATGTTATAGCATGTAAGGCCCAACACAAACCCAGAAACCGGTCCATAATGGAAGATCCACATGTTTTTAAGTGATTCGGGTCGAGTCGTTCACTAGATACGAGTCAAGATCCTAGCCATTTATAGGCACCACGTGGCATCATCGGTGCGACCCACTTATCGCTATCAGATCCGTACAACACTTGCATCTATAAGATAACAAACGGAGCCTGAGTGTTATTATTCTTCTTCTTCTTCTTCTCCTCCTCCCAAGATATTATTATTATTATTATTATCTCAAGAAAAACAAAAAATACATATATATATATATACATATAATTATGTCTTATCTCAAAATATGTGTGTATATATATATATAGGGTCAAGATCTAATACATACTCTATATTAAATAAGATATAAGACCCAATCTACACCATTGGATCCATTAAATCCAACAGTCCAAAAAGGAATAAAAAAACAGGTGGAAAAATTGATTTCAATTGGATCAGGGGTATAATAGTCAAATGATGTCATTTTTCAAAAGCCCACAAACCCACATCTCAGAACCTTTTCATCGTCTTCTCTCTCAGATGCGAAACTTTCGCTTCTTCTCTGGTCTTTCACTGCTTCTCTTTCTTTTTTGATCCATACCCTATATATATATATATATATATTATGAAGAGTTCCAAATACAAAGAATAGACTTAATACATAACGCAGAATATAATGGCTTGCGCAAGGGGTACTAGCGCAGTATCATTGTCTTCTTCACAATCATTCTATATTGGATTATTATTTCCAAAGAATTCATCTTTTCCATTACAGCAGATAATAAAGCCTACTAATTGGAAAAGAATTGAGCCTATTGTCTCTATAATCATATCTTATAAGTCATTATACAGTATGTTATAACACATTATACGGTATATTATAACTCATTATACAGTATGTGTTTATAACATATTAAAAATATTCAATTATACAGTATCTTATAAGCCATTATACAGTATGCTATAACACATTATACGGTATATTATAACTCATTATACAGTATGTGTTTATAACATATTAAAAATATTCAATTATACAATATCTTATAAGCCATTATACAGTATGTTATAACACATTATACAATATATTATAACTCATTATACAATATGTGTTTATAACATATTAAAAATATTTAATTATACAATATTTTATAAGCCATTATATAGTATGTTGTAACACATTATACAGTATATTATAACTCATTATACAGTATATTAGCCAGAGAATTATTCATTCATCATCTCATTGCTTGTGCGTAGTCTCATTTGGCTAAAACTTTCCCATAATAATAAAACTGAAATTATGTGTGATTAATTAGTTTTCAATTTCTCATTAGGAGCTTCCAAATTCAAATCAATTATTTAAGTAACAACAACAACTTCTTCTTCTTCCGCCATGGCTGTTCTTGAGGAGAAATCATCATCATCATCAGTAATGACTGTCGTAGCCAATTATTTAGCTTTCTTCTTCGTTTTCGATCTCGTTCTTCAACTCATTCCAGATTTACTGCTGCTTCTTGACTAATAATTGTATTTTCGGAAGAGTTTTGATCTAAAAATAGCTGCAGGAAAGTGAATTTTTTAACACATTTTTCATTGACTAAGATGCCCCTACTTTCATTAAAAAATATATATAATCCGAAAATAGTTGTTAAATCTGGACCTTGAAATGAAACGGTATCAATGTTGTAGATTGAGTCTTATATCTTACTAAATATAACGAAATGCATTTGATTCATATCTTATATATATATATATATAATTATATGTCTCAACATGATTGTATATATAGTAAATTCTATTCCTATATTTCGGACGTGTCTCGAGTCTTTGTGCACATACACGCGTTGACCATGACATATATATGGCGGCCAGCCGGAGGGGTATGGTACGTGTGCTGTAAATAATTTATGATGATTAAGATTTAAGGGCCGTGGCTTTTTATATGGGACCCGCTATAAACAATAGGTACATATAGGGCAGGGGTTTCTCCCAACTTTTGTTCGGTATCAAAGGTCCTTCTGAAGAAGAGTTGGTAATGTGATTCCGAACTTACTCGTATTTAATTGGATTTCTTAGGGATGAGATCAACACACTCTTTTTTGATAGAAAGATCAACACACTCTTTGGTTCAACAAAATTATTGGGAAAAAAAAAAGAGATGAATTTTTTTCCCCCATTGTTTGGTTACTAGAGACAAAGAAAAGAAAAAAAAATAGAAGAGAAAATTTAAAATTAATTTGAGACAATACTTTTTTTTCTTTTCATTTGGTGAGATAAATGGTGGGAAAAAGAAAATGATTCTTTGTGTTATAGATCGAACTTGTTATGAATGAATTTATATATTATTCACAATGTGACTGATAATTTACATAACAAATATAATTCACGTATCTTATATATTATACTCGGGTTCAGTAGCAACTAGAATTTCTCCTAAAGTTGATAAGAATTGAGTTAGACACTTCAATTGACTTCCCAAAGCCCCCAAAGTTCTTAAAACATCAAAAATTAAACTTAGCAAGAAAAAGGAAATGCTAAACAATTAAGTAAATAAATTAAAGTTTATTTGTCAAAGTTCGATTTATATATCACATGTAAGGAAACCACTACGAAATAAAGTAGGGAAAATTACACTTTTGGTCCCATTGAAGTTGACGCAAAACACTTTTAGTCTCATAGGACTTTTTTTGACACTTTTAGTCCCATAAGAGTGAAAAAATGACACTTTTGGTCCCAAACGTTAAAAAATGGACGAAAAATGGCGATTGAGTTACATGCGTCGTTAATTTTAAAAATACAAAAATGAAATTCAAATAAATTCAAAATATTAATAAAATAAAATAAAACAAAAAAGAAAAGGAAGAAAGATGACAAGTCGTCTTCTTCACCACCACCTCCGCCATCATCGCCACTGCCACCTCCAAAAGCTCGACCCAAATCTCTCCAAAACCATCGCCACCTCCAACAGCTCGGCCCCCAAACTCGACCACCAAACCCCTAATCATCATTGCAACTGAAAAACCTCGCCGGCGACGGCGGAGGCTATGGTGGTGGGGGAGACGACGGGATGATGGTGATGGTGGGGGAAGGGGTCCTGTTGCGAAGAAGACCTTCTTTTTTCTTTTTTAATTTTTTATTGTTTTTTTATTTAATAAATATTTCAAATTTATTTGAATTTATTTTTTTTATATTTTTAAAATTAACGGCGTGTGTCAATCGCCATTTTCCGTCTATTTTTTAACGTTTGGAACCAAAACTGTCACTTTTTCACTCCTTTGGGACTAAAAGTGTCAAAAAAAGTCTTGCGAAACTAAAAGTGTTTTGGGCCAACTCCTATGAGACCAAAAGTGTAATTTTCCCAAATAAAGTACTTTAGCACAATTTTTTGTAGAAATTAAATCCGAAATATCATTATTGTAAAGTATTTAGCCTCAACTTTGAAATATGAATAAACCATCATCACTCTTATAAGGAATTTCTTATTAGCGAGTTGTGGTATAAGAATTTGAATCTCATTATTGCAATGACTTTGATTATTCTGGTAAATTAATTGTTGATATATATCAACAAAATATGGATATCACTATTTTGTTAGTGGTAAATTATTGTTGTGGGAATAAATTTATTTATAACTTAATATATATCAATAATAGTGAAATTTTTCACAGTTACTTCCAAATTTTTTGCCTATAGATTACTTTTTTCTTTTATTAATAGAGCCACACATTAATATTAATATTAATATTAATATTAATATTAAAAGGACCCCGTTGAGGCCAATAAAATACGTTGGGATAGGAAATACAAATACTATTATCTTTTGTTTTAGAAATCGGTTACATACATGATAAATTATCTACTATAAAAAACAATCAACATAAACATTTTTAACAACTAGTATCAACAGTCTACAATTAATCAATCTAGACCTATCACAAATGATTCTCCTGCGGTCATCTCGAGCTAATTATTCGTATCAATCACCTTCTAACCTATAATTAATCAATGCAACAACACAACTACTCCGACTAATTATTTAGATATTAAAAAATAATTTATTTAAAAGTGAAAGAATTTAAAAATAAAAATGGCTTATATATTTATTCTCCAAGTTAATTAACAATCAATTATTCAAATGAGTTTTGCCTAACTAGGTAAAGTATAGTGCAACTGGGGACAAGAGGGTTGAAATTGGGGGAGAGTTGGTTATAATTCTGCAAATAAAACAATAAAAATATCAATTTCATGGAGAAAGTGAAAGTTTATTGAAAGGTGTGAACAGAAAGGATTAGTTGTCGTTTTATGTAGAATAATTGTGTGGTTTCATTGGTGATTGTGACTTGTAATTAAACAAAGGTTTGAAGTTTCTGCAAACACGGAAAATGGAGACTCTTGTCTGTCGGAGCAACCCTTCGAACCTATGATGCAGATATTTTTAAAATTGATCCCAGTATTGTATCAGGCACGAATGCTCTCGAATATTGTGTTCGAACCATTTTGAAGTGTCCAAAAAACAAAAAAAAAAAAGAGAAAATTTTGGATATCGTATTCGATACAAAATTTGAAATATTCGACACGTTTTAGATACCAAATAGAATATTTTTTTAAATATTTTACAATACATTTTGGACTAAAATAGGAAAAGAGATAATATTTTCGGTCTTTTATTAAAAATGAACACATAAAAATAAAATTAACGACAAAGAAATTTACAAAACTAAACAAAATTTTATTTATATCAATAAATTTATCGAATCAATTTATTTTTACATATTATATATGCACGTATTCTCCGCGTAACGTATCCTAAAATTTTGAAAAATTCGTATCGCTGTTCCCGTATCATGTCGTATCCGCACCCGCGCAACCTAGCTTTGAACTAAATTTTAGGGTTTTATCTTTATATTATTGTTCCTAACCATTTTTTAATAATTTCTGCATTGTTTGTTAGTTTTTTTTCTTTTCTTTTCTTTTTTTTAATTGAGAGTTGATGCAATACGTGAGAGTTCCATTTTTTAATTTATCCATCGAGTAGCTTATTATTGGGCTTTAATTATGAGTGAAACTTTGGGTCAATTAATAATGGTTTTCAGTGAGACGGTTTATTAATTATATCATTTCATTTTATATGGTATAAGTTTCTAATTAATAAAATATAATGTATATCCACGTTTACATCAAATGGAAAGAAATTAATAAAAAATTATATACATACCAATAATTTTAGCGAAATTTTTATCACTTGAACTAGGTCATGGGGTTGACGAAGATCATATATATTAGTTATTAGCAGTGATTAAAAGATAGTGGTCACTAGTCATATACACTGAATTTACTCATAATCTAATACCATAATCCATTTGACCGAGTGCCACATCACCGGAAAACACTTTGGTGCTCCTGGTGTGGACCCCACATGGGTGCACCCATACACATAATATATAATTAAATATTATATATAATATAATATTAATTTATATATTATTTTATTATATTATTATGTGAGTGAGTGCACCCATGTGGGGTCCATACCGGGTGAGCCAAAGTGTTTTCCGCACATCACCTCCTACTTCAAATTTAAATCAAAATAAGAGGGGAGCTGAAATTTAACTTTAAACACGTTATACAAGAAATATTCTATTAATAGTCTCTCTAAAATCTTAAATACTCTCTCTTTTCGAAGCATTGTATTCAGTTATTAACTTGAGCATTGGATGTGAACAATGGATACAACCCTGACTGTTTACTTCTATTTCAAATCACTAGAGGTCAAGAGACAATGGGTGCCCTTAAAGCTTCTACAACCACTCGGACTTGATCCCATTAGGTCATTGACAATCAGGAGACGAGGATTGTGTAGGATTGTATCAATCCCCCTTAATGGTAATTCTCATTATACATTTGAATATATAGAGGTACATAAGATATCCTAACTATATACAAAATATATGAAAAGATACACCCTAACAATATACAAGGAATAAGAGAGATCCTAGGCTAAATACAACTAAGCAATAATAACAGAAAATATACGTCTGACACCCCCCCGCAGTAGAAGCTGGAGGTTCCCGAATGCTGAGACTGGTACGAAAATCAATAAATAATGGCGATGGAAGGTCTTTCGTAAAAACATCTGCAAACTGAAAATGGGAAGGGACGTGCAACACACATAACTCCCCTGAGGCAACTTTTTCACGAAACAAAATGTAAATCCAATTCAATATGTTTGGTGCGTTGGTGCTGAATCGGATTAGAACATAAATATACATAACTAATATTATCACAATAAACTATAGTAGACTTGAGAAGGGGATAATGTAATTCAAGGAGAAGATTTCAAAGCCAACAAGTTTCAACGACGACATTAGCAATAGCACAATACTCGGCTTCGGCACTAGATTGAGAGACAGTTGGTTGACGTTTAGAAGACCAAGAGATGAGATTGGAACCTAAGAAGACACAATAGCTAGAAGTAGAATGACGAGTGTCAGGGCAACCAGGCCAATCAGCATCAGAATAAGCAGAAAGAGTATTCGTAGAGGAAGGATGAATAATAAGACCATGAGATAGAGTGCTTTTTAAATAGCGAAGAATACGCTTAAGGGCATGAAGATGAGACTCGTGAGGATCATGCATGAACAAGCAGATTTGTTGAACGGCATACGCAATGTCGGGACGAGTAAAGGTAAGATATTGGAGAGCCCTAGCTAACCTTCAATATAGGGTAGGATCGGAAACAGGAGGGCTAGATGTTCCGGAGAGCTTGGACTTTGTATCGACTGGAGTGAGGCAAGGGTTGCAATTTTGTATAGCTGCACGGTCAAGAATAGAAGAGGCCAATTGTTCCTGGGATAGAAAAAGACTGGATGACGTGCGACAGATAGAAATTCCAAGAAAGAAGTAAAGTGGACCGAGATCAGTCATGGCAAATTCATTTGAGAGAATACGAGTAAGATGTGCAAGAAGAGATGGAGAAGAGGCTGTAAGATGAATATCATCGACATAGAGAAGGAGGAAGGCGGTGTCATGTTCGTGATTATAAATAAAAAGAGAGGTGTCAGCCCTACTACAAATAGAACTGATCGAAGAGAGATAGGACGCAAAACTATGATGCCAAGCTCGTGGACCTTGTTTAAGGCCGTATAACGCTTTCTTCAATAGATAGACATGATTAGGAAAGGAGACATCAGTGAAGCCCGGTGGTTACTTTATATAGACCGTTTTAGATAAGTGACCATGTAGAAAAGCATTTTTCACGTCGAGTTGATGAATAGGCCAAGATCGAGAAAGAGCAAGACTAAGAACAGTATGAATGGTGGCTGGTTTAGCGACTGGACTAAAAGTTTCCTTAAAATCGAGGCCGGGTTGCTGGGTGTATCCCTGAGCAACGAGATGAGCCTTATAGCGCTCAAGGGACCCGTCAGCATTAAATTTGTGAAGAAAAATCCATTTCGAGCTAACGGTATTGGTATTGGGAGGACAGGGAACAAGAGTCCAAGTGTTGTTGTGAGAAAGTGCCGAAAGTTCGGCATTCATAGCTTATTTCCAATTGGCATCTTTTAAAGCTTGAGCCGTAGTACGAGGAAGATGAGAAAGAAAAGACGTAGAAGCAGAGAGGTTGAGCATTTGTTTGGGTTTCGTAATGCCGGACTTTTGGCTAGTGGTCATCGGATAAGAGGAGGTGGGGATAGGTAGCAGGGTAGTGGCACTTGAAGAAACAAGAAGAGGAGTGTAAGGTATAATAGAGTGACGAACAGCAAGGGAGGGTTTGTCGGAGGGAAGGAGAAACTCATAGGACGTGGGGTTCAGTGGTGTGATAGATGAGTAAAGGAAGACGGATTCATCGAAGAGGACGTGATGGGATATAATGACACGGTTGGAGGAGAGATTGAGGCACCGAAAACTGCGGTGATTAGACAGATAACCGAGGAATACACATGCGGAAGAACGAGGAGCTAATTTATGTGGGGCTGTGGAAGAAAGGTTAGGATAACACAGACAGCCAAAAATGCGAAGATGAGAGTACGTTGGAGGAGTTTGAAAAAGTTCTTCAAAAGGGGTTTTAAAAGAAAGAATTTTAGTGGGAAGAATATTAAGTAGATGAATGGCCATGTGTAGTGATTCGACCCAAAATGTGGAGGGTAGGCCAGCTTGAAAGAGTAAAGAGCGAAGAATGTTATTCATGGTCTGGATAATGCGCCCGACTTTGCCATTTTGTTGAGACGTATGAGGACAAGAGAAACAAAAAATGAGCCCATTTGCAGTAAATAAATCATGAAAAGGTTTTTGATTAAATTCTATACCGTTATTACATTGAAATTGTTGGATGTCCATTTTCAAATGAATTTTAAAATAATTATGAAAATTAAAAAACATATTAAAACAATCAGACTTTTGACATAAAGGAAAGACCCAAAGAAAATGAGAGAAGTCGTCTAAAAATAAAACATAGTAACGAAATCCACTAAGGCTAGCAACCGGAGATGTCCATAAGTTCGAGTGGATAATTTGAAAAGGTGCTACAGAATGAGTAGTAGATAATGAAAACAGAAGTCTACGGTGCTTGTCTAATTGACAAGCATGACATAAATTGTCTGAAATTTTATTACAAGGAATAAATTTATTTGAACTTAAAAAAGATAGAACAACAGGTCTGGGATGTCCTAGGCGACGGTGCCAAGTAACTTCATCAATAGCAGCGGAAGAGAGAGCGACGTGAGGCAGAGAAGAGGAAACGAAAAGATAGAGTTCCCCGGAGCTATTACTGCGAAAGAGGAGATTTTTGGTCTACAGGTCCTTCACAGAGAAACCAAACGGGTCAAACTCAATAGAACAAGAATTTTGCGTTGTAAATTGATGTACTGAAATAAGGTTTTTAACAATGCGAGGACTAACAAGAGTATTAGTTAAAACTAAAGAACGAGGATATGTAGATAAAACAAAGGAGCCCAAAAAACTAACCGGAACACATGCACCATTACCAACCATAACCGATTTAGAATCACATTTCGTAAATGAATTTAGCATACCTATGGAGGAGGACATGTGAGCGGTTGCCCCAGTGTCCATAGTTTGGAACAATTGGGATATATCCGTGGGCTGCTGGAGCAGGTAATTGAGCCGGTGGGTTGGGCCATGAATAAGTTGCTGGAGCAGGTGGTAAGGGGGCTGCTGGACCGGATAGATAAGGTGAGTAGACAGGCAGGTCAGGTGCAGAGGCCCAAGCAGAATTCTGGGCGTGGGCCAGATGTTGCTGGGCCTCCAGAAACGCTGTTGGAGCAGGTGGACGTGCCCAATGGGCTGGAGCAAGTATTATTAGTGGAATTGGCAATTCTTTGAACAGGAAACACACCAAAGGGAGTTGAAATTTGATAAACCACATGGGGAACAAGCCCTAAAATTCCCGGTGAACTATTACCGTTGTTACCTCTTCATGGTTGTAACCATGCCCTCGACCACGGCCTCGACCACCATGGTTCTTATGGGAGAAATTGGTTTGAGGAGGGGTTGAATGGGCATAGAGAGCCGTGTTCGAATCAAGGGAGTTTGGAGGAGTATGTTTAAGGTGATGATTTTCTTCTAATTGTAACATGGAGCGGACGGTGGCAAAAGACAGAAAGGGTTGAGTGTGTGTGATAACAGTTGCCACACTTTTGAACGACTTAGGTAAACCGGCTAATGTTTGAAGAACGAGAACTTTGTCAGAGATAGGGTTTTCCACTTCACTTAAATTATCTGAAATTTCTTTGAGCTTACGACAATAATCATGAATGGTTAAAGAACCCTTTTTTAAGTGTACAAAACTGCTCTTCAAATTGAATTGAGCGAGCCACTTTATTGTCTTGAAAAAAATATTCAATATTCAGCCATATATCACGAGCATGATGGCCCTTTTTAACTACCGTAAAAACAAGATCGTGGGAAAGAGATGAGAAAAGCCAAGAGCTAACCTTGGCATCCAAACGAATCCATGTTGAATCAGTAATATTTTCAGGGGTGGGAGCTTTAAGGACATAATTTTCTACCATATGACCTATGCAAATAGCGAGAAACATCTCGCGCCATTGATTATAACAAGATTCGGTTTGTGTTAATTGAAAAGGCATTGTGTTAATTGAAAAGGCATAAGGTGGGAGACATTGGATAGAGCATAGGCCGGGTGATGTAGAGGTTGGGCCATGGGAGAAAAAAATAAATAAAGAGACTTACGTAAAGATAGAGAGGAGAGAGAACAACAGTGACGAGAAGAGTGGTGCAGAGGCGTGTAACAACCGTAGAGAAGATAACACCAAAAAAGCGCAGCCAAGAATGGAGACGTCGGCCCCGAAAACGGAGATGTGGTGGCATGGCAAGAAGGCTGTTTGAGTGAGGAAGATGAACGCCGAGGGGGTCAACTAGAGGGAGGGAGAAATTTTCCTGGTGACTGATACCATGTCGGATTGTATTAATTCCCCTTAATGGTAATTCTCATTAAACGTTTGAATATATAGAGGTACAAAAGATATCCTAACTATATACAAAATATATGAAAAGATACACCCTATCAATATACAGGGAAATAAGAGAGATCCTAGGCTAAATACAACTAAGGAATAATAATAGAAAATATACGTCTAACAGATTACTCTTAGAATTCGTACAACCACCACGCGTTGATCCTGTCAGTTCATTGGCGATTAGGAGACAAGGAGTGCCCTTAGAGCTCATACATACCATCATAGCCTGACTCCATCAAGTCCCGGTAGATTAGGAAGCAAGGCGTGTCCTTAGACCTGATGCCACTGCTCATACATCGCTTAAGCCCAACTTAATTCCAAAGTGTCGGAGAAGATATTGGAAAACACGAAGATTTCTAAGAATGCTCAAGTAACACTTTGATATTATTCCGACCATAATTTTATTTAAGTTGTTTAAAGAGTTCACACTTTTTACTTGTGATCTCGGTACATGGTGATACAAAATCTTATTGTGACTCTCAATGTACATTTCACCTATACATACAAGTTAATTGTACGTGGAACTTGTACATGATGTATCTCATCCAATCTAAGCCATTTTAAATATTAAAAAAGTAGTACTTGGACATATTTATGTCATTCATGTGTGATAATGAAGTCCATTATGGCCATATATTCCAAAACTGTTGTGAAGTTATACAGAGACACGAGAATGGCTCTATCATTTACTAAGAGATTTTGATGGAAATTTTCTTTGGATTGAATAAAATGCAGTCAACTATACAAAGCACTAAAGAAATTGGTTGCAAACTCACTATCAATAAGTCATTTAGTATATGGTGTGACAGGAAAAATGATTGGTAGTGATCCACGAGTTTGTTGATTGGGCCATCTGTGCTACTTAAAAAGTGATTGTTATTGTAGATTGCAATCGTTCATTTTCTCCCTATCAAGTATCAATCAATATTTTAAGGGTTATTTGTTAAACGATCTCCAAATTCGAACTGATTAACAAAAAAAAATTCACTACACACTCCTAATTTGCAAATAATTGTTTTTCCTAATTCCATACACTAAAATACCTTCACTTTACTCTTTTTCATCATCTTCTTGCTTACAAACCCATTTTATCTCTCATCTCATACAATTCTCTTTCCTCCTACACATACCCAATTAGACAAACTTTTCCCGCGATGAAAGATGTTTAATTGTGAACCCGACTTTTTCTCCACGATAAAAGATACAAAGTAAAATACATATTTCCCATATTTCAAGTAAGGAAATTTGATTACTAAAATATTTCGAAAATCCATTTCATAAAACCTTAAGGTTGTTGAAGCTACATAAACATTGATGTATGTCCGAATCATACCAATAATAATAAGATAAATCTAACGTAAGTTGAACAGAATAAGAATGATATTATTGCATGGGAAAATTGAATATAAGTATTCACACAACTCTAAAAGAATGATATTTATAGAAGTCGAGGTTGGAGTGTCCTAAATGGAAACTAGTTCATGCAATATACAATTACCTAATCGAACACAACTACTGCCTGGTGGGATCGAAAAACAATAGGATAAATTTAAGGTATTTAAATATCATTATATTAGGAGAATGATTTGAAGAATATTTAGACTAATTATGTTTTTTTATTTAGCTTACCTTAATCCAAGTTTATTTCCTTGTATCGTCATCTTGTAGAGCATATATAAATTATGACTAAAATCCTTATTAGGTATCTTAGTCGTTCTCTCCCATGTCCTAGAAACTTTTATGGCCATATAGGTCCTGATTATTTCTTAAACTGGCTGTTCGAATTGGAGAATTATTTTGATTGGTATGGTATGACTCATTATGAGTACCATAATTTCGCTAAAACCAAATTATATGGTCAAGCCAATCAATGTTGGTGTCAAGTTGAGTATGAAATAAATTATTTTCGATGAACATCAATCACTCGTTGGGCTGATATGAGAGATTATTTGAAACACAAATATGTTCCTCATAGTTATTTGATTCATTTATTGTCTCAATTAAAACGTCTAAACCAACTTCATTTATCTCTTGCCGAATACTTTTTGCAATGGCAAACTCTCATGGCACTTTGTGAATTCATTTCAAAACGGCAAGTGAATATGCAACCCATGAAGTTATTTATGGTTTCAAGTTGGAAATTCAAAATGAGCTCTCTAGGTCGTGTCCATTAGAACTTGAGAAGCGCCTGTCTTAGTAATATGACTAGAGAAACATTTAAAAGTACCACTCGAACTAATAAATATGAATTCGAAGATTCTTGTAAACCAACTCAAGTTCATACTTCTACCTTTGAACCCACTCACTTTGAGTCAAATATTCCAAGTTCAGTTATAAAAATTGATGACACCGGTTTTCTTGTTGGTCAATCTTTGGAGTATCGTTATGAAGAAATGGAAAATTCCAGTGATGATGAGCAAATTGGTGAAATTGACTCGTATTTTAGTTGTTCGTCGGCTATCAATCATCATAGTACGTATAGTGAAGACCAGGGAGGGATCCAATATTAAAAGGTTGGGGGCCGAGTCATCACTATTTATATTGCATGAAATACTGGGAAATGTGAATGGAGAAAATTAGGCGGAAACACAAGGATAAAACTCGCCACTCAAAGAAATCCATTTAAGAGATAAGAGTTGAAAATAGAAGAAATCCTTCTTCTTAATTAGCCAAAGCTAAAAACTTAATTTTTACTTCAATTTAATCTTCTCAATACAACAAATGATGGGAATTTATAGAAGAAGAAGCTGGAACAACCCTCCAGTCAAAGTGAATTCCCAACATACCTTAATTAAACTTAGAAAGCTTAAAAGTACTTAGGAAATGTAAAACTTAAAGATCTTGATTAAATACTCCTAATTCAAAAAAGACTCTTAAATATTTAGAGAAACTATTTAATAGAATAGGAAACTTTTGGGAGAAATAAAAAGTTGCTCAAAATTTCAGCAACCTTTAGAGCTTCTCGATGTGCAAACAGCTTTGCGCATTTTCACGAGAAAATTTATAACTAATTGTAGAGAGGTTGAATTCATTAACCGTTTTCTTCATGATAAACTAGACTCATAGGGATATCCACAAATGCATGACACATAATGGGGGAGACGTCTATAACACAACAGTTTTGTGTTTGAAGTCAGCTAAAAATCTGTCAACCTACTGTTAATATTCTGCTGAAATTTCTGAATATCATGCAGTTCTCCCTCAAAGATCATTATTTGGATAAATTTATCATATCAACAGGTCCCCTGGTTGAGAAAGACTCATCCTCGAGTCCAATTTGACTTCTTGGCCGGAGTAGGGTGAAGGATCAGCGATATTGAAAGTTGTAGAAACTCCATAGTTGTCAGGCAATTGAATTTTGTAAGTGTGAAGAAAACCTTTGGGGAAAGATTTCGTGTATTATCTCTACCAAAGAAGGCATAAATAGATACAACATATGCTTGGAGAGCAAGCTAAGGAGAAACTACCAAGAAAATATTCTAACATATCACAAAGATATATATAAGAGATTAAACAAGATATGCTAAATAATCCCCCTACCATACATTCAACAAATACCATATAGAGATTACACAAGTCAAATCTAGCTCAACAACTTCATATTAGGCGTGTTCGTGCCTAATCTTGAGTTGTAGTATGTCCAAGTTGTTGCATGAGAGATGAATACGACTGGAGATTAGGCGTGCCCACGCCTATTCTTAAGTTCCAGTCAGTCCGTCCAATATCACCCCCCTCTCAAGTGGGTGCATGAAGATTCCGAATGCCCAACTTGATAGTCAAACTGTTGTTTTCCAAGTGCCTTTGTGAAAATGTCAGCTAACTGCTCACTGAGGAAGGGACTAGCTAAGGTGAGCACGCAGAAGGTCCGAGGCAGCAAGTCATAAACGTGACATAGTCTTTCAAGGAACTGGAAGACTATTTGAGGCGATGTCTATGCTCAAACTGTTCATTTACTATCATAAATTCAACATCCTCGGTGCCCCCTTTATCTTTGGTAAGATTAGTATCCCAAGCACTCGGAGTACTCATATTTTCATCACCCAAAGCTTCATTGGCGGTAAGTAACACCATAATCAACATGAGCCCATTTGAATTTCTTTTCAATTTGTCAACAGTTTATACTCGTGTCAAGGAGTCCACTTGATTTTTTTTTTTAATTTGTAGAGAGTTTATACTCGTGTCAAGGAGTCTTTTTAAATTTGTAGATAGTTTATACTCATATCAAGGAGTCCACTTGAGTTTGCAATTTGTAAACAGTTTATACTCGTGTCAAGGAGTCCTGTTAAGTTTGTAGATAGTTCATACTCATATCAAGGAGTCCTTTTGAGTTTTCAATTTGTAAACAGTTTATACTAGTGTTAAGGAGTCCTTTTAAATTTACAGATAGTTTATACTCATATCAAGGAGTCCACTTGAGTTTTCAATTTGTAAACAGTTTATAATCGTGCTAAGGAGTTCTTTTAAATTTGTAGATAGTTTATACTCATAGCAAGGAGTCCTCTTGAGTTTTCATTTTCTTTTTTAGTGTATGGAGAGGACGATTTCTTCCTATCTCTCATTTTTTTTACTCCATGGCTCTGGTACCATGTGAAGAAAATATTTGGGGAAAGATTTGTTGTATTATCTCTGCCAAAGAATGCCAATAAATAGATATAACGTATGCTTGGAGAGCAAGCTAAGAAAAATCTATCAAGAAAACATTCTAACCTATCACAAACATATATATAAAAGATTACACAAGATATGCTAAATAATTCCCCTACCATATATCCAACAAATATCATATTAGAGATTACATAAGTCAAGTCTCGCACAACAACCTCATATTAGGCGTGTCCACGCCTAATCTTAAGTTGTTGTATGTCCAAGTTGTTGCCTGAGAGCTGAATGCGACTAGAGACTAGGCTTGCCCGCGCCTAATCTTAAGTTCCAGTCTGTTCGTCCAATAGTAAGCATTATCTCCAACTCGTGCAAGAATCTTAAATGGTCCATCATCTTTTGGATTAAGTTTTCCATTACGTTTTAGGAAACCGTTCCTTACGAAGATGAAACCAAAGAAGATCGCCTTGCTTGAAAGAGATTGTTTTCCTATGTTTGTTTGCATGTTTTTGATACTTCTCATTTTGCTTGATAATTCAATTACGAACATCTTCATGCAACTTTTTCAAATACTTGGCACGATTTTTCGCATCTCCACTATACTGATTAGCAATAGGTAGTGGAACTAAGTTCAAAGGACTAGCTGTATTCATCCCATAAACTACTTCGAAATGACTTTTTCCTGTTATTTAGCTTGATGACCTTAAAAGATTTCCCAAACTCCTATTAACAACTTCAGTTTGTCCATCCGTTTGAGGATGATGCGGTGAACTAAATTGAAATTTAGTTCAAAGCTTTCTCCATAACGTACGCCAAAAGCGACTCATAAACTTAGGATTTTGATCAACTGTGATTGTCTTTGGAATTCCATGAAATTTAACTATCTTTCTATAAAGATCAATCACATAAGAGAGATAGGAGCGATTGTCACATTTTGTTTTATGACAAGCATCCATAGGCACCATCTTACACCAAACTTCATTCAGGTTTGAGGCTCACGCACAGTAGCGTGACCAGTAACCCAATCATTGAGAGACACCCATGTGGTTGGAATTACGGCGAGCCGTGTTCGAATATGTCAATTTTATTGACATATCTATGGCACAAGCTCCCGTTAAAAACTTAGTGACCGACTGACACTCTTTGTCAGAGCCTATGTCATGCAAGTTAAGTTATAATTCCCAATTAAGACTCTTTGACTTGCGAACCCTTTTTAAGTAATCAAGAATTGACTCTTCTAGTGTCCATCTCCTTCATACTTAAAGAGTAGAAGCTCTCCCTCGATTACATAGGACTTATATGTTCAATACACATTAATGCCATTAAGATTTACTTGAACAAATGTAAATTGCCTTTTATATCAAAATAAGATTTTGTACAACATAAAGGTAAAAAGCCCTATACAAACTATTTCTTCATTGGCATCAAGGGCATAATCCTAACAATCTCCTACTTGCACCAATGTCAATCACTATAGTATCTAATACCCATCCTTTCTAGATGTTGCTCTAGCACCGCCTGTGATAGTGGCTTGGTGAGTGGGTCAGCTACTTTATTCGCTGAATCTATTCTCTGTATGGAAATATCGCCTCTTGCAACAATCTCCCTAATGATATAATATCTTCTCTCTATGTGTTTGGGTTTGTTGGGAGACCTTGGTTCCTTAGCCTATGTTATGGCTCCATTGTTGTCACAGAAGAGTGGCAACGGAAGCTCCACACTAGGAACAACTTGAAGTTCCTCCACGAACTTCTTTATCCAAACAGCTTCTTTAACAACTTCTGAGTAAGCCATCTATTCAGCTTCAGTGGTGGAATTAACAGTTGTGCTTTGCTTGGAACTTTTCCAAGTCACCGCTCCACCATTCAAAGTGAATACAAACCCAGAAGTGGACTTACGATCGTTGACATCTGGCTGAAAGTCGGAGTCAAAGTAATCTTCCGCTCTAAGTTCTCCATCTCCATATGTCAAACACACATCCTTAGTTCTTTTAAAGTACTTAAGGATACATTTCACAACAATCCAATGTGTTTCCCCTATGTTAGCTTGAAACCTACTTATTACGCTCACAGAGTAAGCAATGTCTGGTCTCGTGCATAGCATAGGATACATGAGACTCCTACAGCTGATGCATAGGGAATGACATTAATCCTCTTTCGATCTTCCTCACTTTGAGGACTCATCGATTTGGAGAGGTAAAGTCCATGTCTTATGGGCAACATGCCTCTCTTAGAATTTTTCATCCCGAACCTTTTCTAAGTAGAGGGCTTGGGAAAGTCTTTCCTATTTTCTCTATCTCTGTAGATGCAAATCCCAAGGATATAAGTGGCTTCTTCCAAGTATTTCATGGAGAATGTGCTTGAGAGCCATACTTTACTGAGGTCAATATGCCTATATCATTTTCTATCAGTAGAATGTCGCCTACGTACAAGACCAGAAATGATATTTTACTCCCACTGGTGTTCTTGTAAAGGCATGGTTCATCTTCATTCTTGATGAAGCCATAGTTCTTAACTTCTTCACCAAAATAGAGATTCCAGCTCCGAGAGGCTTGTTTGAGTCCATAAATGGATCTATTCAATTTACACACCTTATGAGAATGTTTTTTGGATATGAAACCTTTGAGC
This sequence comes from Buddleja alternifolia, assembly GCA_019426215.1. Classification (NCBI taxonomy): domain Eukaryota; kingdom Viridiplantae; phylum Streptophyta; class Magnoliopsida; order Lamiales; family Scrophulariaceae; genus Buddleja; species Buddleja alternifolia. The sequence goes on along the minus strand of CM033390.1, from coordinate 20,085,046 downwards.
TGTTCCATATAGATGTTCTCCTCTAGGAATCCATTTAAAAATGTGATTTTTACATCCATTTGCTAGATTTCATAATCCAGGTGTGTGGCTTTAACTAGCAGAATCCTGATGGATTTGATAATGGCTACAGACGAGAAGGTTTCCTATTAGTCAATGCCCTTCTTTTGACTATATCCTTTCACCACTAGCCTGGCCTTATAGGTAGATACCTTGCCATTCGTACCAATCTTTCTCTTGTAAATCCACTTGCAACCTATCAATGCAACGCATCCTGGGCGATCCCCAAGATTCTATACTTAGTTCGAATACATTGAATCCAGCTATGTTTTCATAACCTCAAGCCATTTTGCAGAATCTATGTCCGTCATTGCCTGATCATAAGTAGACAGATCATCCCCATAGTTCCCTTCTGCTACGACGTAAATATTATGCTCTCCCTAAAACAGATAACCATATTTTTCAGGCAGTTGAGATACTTTACTCGATCTACGCGATGGTGGTTGCGTTTGGGTTGGTTCAGTTCGAGCTTCTTGAGCAGTGGTCTCTAAAGGAGTTTCATTTTATTCTTCCAGAATAATCTTTCTTTCTAAACCACCTTCTCGAATGAATTTGTCTTCGAGAAAGTAAGCATGCAATGCTACAATGATCCTTTGATCATCGTGCAAGTAAAAGAGGTATCCTATTGAATCTTTTAGGAGACAAACGAAACGTGATAAAGTGACGCTCAAGGCAGATTTGCAAGTTCAACAACAATGCATTGAGAAGAATCAATCACTTGAGAGTGAAATTATCCAACTAAAAAGTGATATTGATATAATAATTGATAAGAGGCATTTTTACGTATTTTTAAGCCCCGTTGCGTCTATGTTTTAGGTTCATTTATCGCTTGAGTGTTGCCACATGTGCGTTTAATTCGTGCATTAAGTGATTTCAGGCCTTAAATGGATACAATCGAAGAATGGGCGGAAAATCGACGTATAAAACAAGTTTAGACCAAGTTGCTTCGCACCTCCGCGCCCAAGCGCCCCTCCAACAACGCCCAGGCGCCTGACAAGATGCAAATAACATCAACATTCTGCTTTCCGCGCCTAGGCGCCATGCTGTCCACGCCTGGGCGCCGTATCTGCCTTAGTTTCCACGGTTGAGCGCTATTTCCTTATATTTAGAGACCGAATTGGATGAAGTTCCCTTCTACAAAGTTGTAGAAATTTGTGTTAGCTTCAATTGAGGACTTGAATCATCCAAATCGCAGTTTCGTGGAGAGAGTTATGAAGGAAATACAATTACTGCGCAAAACAGAGGCAAATATGCCCAACATTCTGCTGACGGCGCCTAGGCGCCGTAATTCCCGCGCCTAGGCGCGCCCACACCCGGGTTTTGATTCCTTTAATCCAAAAGTTCATTATTTGAGGATGGAATGGAATATTTAAAAGGGAGAGGTCAGCACATGTGTTGGGGGACATGCTTGAGGGGAAAATGGATTGTTTATTGCACACCATGATGGGGTGTGGAGTAAAAAAATAGAGAGCCCATCATTTCTTGTCTTCAAGGAGAGCATCTTCTTCACTTTGGGGAGGGGGACTCTTGACCGAAGGGTGAGAGGGGGAGAGAGAGGAGAGTCCATCATTCACTCTTGACCCATCATCATTCATCACCATTCTTCATCATTTTGAAGATTGCAAAGAAGGGGGATTGAGCTAGAGATTGAAGCTACAAGCAAGGATTCATCATCATTCAAGACTTAGGGAGTTTCTTTTGCATTTCATTTACATGTTTATGTCAATAACTATGTATATGATTGTTTTAGACTTTCTTGAGCTATTGAATATGAGTTAATCTTGTAGAACTAAGGCCATGTGAAGGCCAAATTTATGAATCAATATATGTGAAATTGCTCTTTGTATTAATTCTCCTATTGCTTTGTGTGTTAATTCTATGCTTTTATTCCAATCATGTGTTTGATCACCATATGCTTGCTATCTTGCCTAATCTAGTTGTTCGAGAGAAAATAGATTAGGGTGCAAGAGAATTAACACATCATCCGAAACAAATGAGGGATTGCCCTAGAAATAGGTAAAGATTCCCGGGTGTTGTTAGCCGGATTCGTTCGGGGAAGCTCTAGAACGTTAATGCGTGATTTTTGATTAGATTCTCGGATAGACATATTTAGAGAACCGTCAATTAATCATAGGATTATTATGTGCCGAGACATCGGGTAATAGTTAATTTAGGAGTTTCCACCAAAGCAATAGGAGTCTAATAATTCGAAGAGTAGCTCATATATATTGACGAGTAGATTTGGTTGTAGCATGTGCCTTAGTCATTTTATCATACGTGAGATTTAATCTATAGTACGTTTCTCTTTGGTTCGTTAATTGCTTAATCTTTTTCTTGCACTTTACTTTAATTGTCTTATCTTTTATCGAAAATCATGAACTAGAATTCAAGTCCTTGTGGTTCGACAACCCGGACTTTTTGTCCACTTATTACTACACACGTCTAGTGCACTTGCTATCATAGCACGTTAGCTTTTAGCGTGTCAAGTTTTTGGCGCCGTTGCCGGGGACTTGTTTATTTTAGTTTTTGATTTTTGTTTACATTTTTAATAATTCTTAGTTTTCGTTCATTTCTTGATTTTCTTTTATTTTCGTGATTAGTCTAATTTTGTTCTTGTATTTAATTGTTAGGTTCTTGAGGTGCATGACCCGCTCCTCAAGCAAGCCTCTATACGAGTTGGAGCCCGAAATTGAACGAGTTCTTAGGACCAGTAGGCGAGCAAGAGAAATGGCCAATAATCTCAACCAAAACCCAAATGGAAATTTCCCGGACATGAACTCACCGGAAACTAGGGAGTGGTTACAAGGTGTTCTACAAGCCATGCAAGCGGTACCTCCTCCACAACTCCCGTCGGTTCGGGGTAGCTTACCACCTAGGGTCCATACCATTCCGGGGCCCGTAGTCGTGCCTAATTTCTTCACACCAAACTACCACATTCCGGCTCACATTTTTAATATGGTGCAAGGAGATCCTTTCTATGGAGAACCACACGAATCACCACACGCTCATTTGGAAACCATAGATGAGGCTCTTGTGACCATTCAATATCACCCACGTGATCTTGATGCGATTCGTCTAAGAGTCTTCCATTTCTCATTGAAGGATAGGGCGACAACATGGTACAAATCCTTACCTCCACAATCTATTACAACATGGAGTGAGTTGGTCGATGCCTTTTTAAATAAATTCTTTCCACCCTCAAAAATAAATGAGCTACGGAGTAATATAAAAGGGTTTAGGCAAAGGAGCAATGAATCTTTAGCCGAGGCTTGGGCTAGATATAAGGGCATGCTCCGTAAATGTCCCGATCATAATTTTGGGTTGAATGAACAAGTACTCCATTTCTATGATGGGGTTAGGTCACGTATTCGGCATAGACTCAACGCGGGTGCGGGAGGAGATCTCCTTGGGTTAGATTGTCAAAGTGTATGGGACAAAGTCGAACAGTTGGCCCGAGAAGACGAGCTTTACCCCGACGATGAAGAAGCCTCATCCTCTAAAAAAGTTGCTTGTATTGAGGAAGTAGTTGAGGAAGTAGTACTCTTGGAACCGGAGGTTGGCAATGTTAATTATGTGGGGAATCAAAATAAACCTCGGGTGAACTTTCATATACCCGAGAATTTTCCAAAAAGGCCCAAACCCTCACAGAACGCACAACCGGGGATCTATCAAGCTCCACGACCATCCTTCAATAACCCACCCCCGAGGCAAGGCAATTTCAATGGACAAGGTCAAGGTCAAGTGCAAATGCGACCTCCCACAATCGATGAGAAATTGGATGCTCACATGAAAAAGTCCGATACATCTTTCAACGAACTTCGGAATATGATAAAGGATATGTGTATGGAGATGAAGGATTTGCGAACACAAGTAGGGCAACTTTCTAATGCGGTTAACGGTAGAGCCCCGGGGACTCTCCCAAGCGACACGGAAAAGAACCCGAAGGCCCAATGCAATGCCATAGCCTTGAGAAGTGGCAAACAATTGGAAAATGACACTGCCAGTACATCCGCGCCCGAGCGCCCAGACATGCACGCCCAGGCGCCAGCAGATCCGCGCCTAGGCGCCGATACACGCGCCCAGGCGCCGCCCACTGTTTTTGTGCCAGCAGATCCGCGCCTAGGCGCCAATACACGCGCCCAGGCGCCAACCACAAACCTGCCAGATGCAAACTCTCTGCATCCCGCGCCCGAGCGCCCATCCATGCACGCCCAGGCGCCAGAAGATCCGCGCCTAGGCGCCGATACACGCGCCCAGGCGCCGCCCACTGCTTCTGTAGGTTTTCATCCGTCTAATCCAACGCTTTCTCCCCCTATCGAAGTTCGTCTCCCCTTCCCAAATGCTCACAAAAAGAAGAAAAAGGAGATGGATCCGAGCTTTCTTCGAATTTTGGCAATCCTTCGGGAAGTGAGAATTAATATTCCGTTTATTGACGCCATCCTCCAAATGCCGAATTATGTGAAGTTCTTCAAGGACATACTCTCCAACAAGCAGAAGTGGGAAGAGAATGAGACGGTGTGCCTCACGGAAGAATGCTCCGCCGTATTACTCAATAAATTGCCAACTAAGCTCCAAGATCCCGGGAGTCTCACAATCCCATGCACAATTGGATCCTTATCATTCAAGAAGGTGTTATGTGACTCGGGGGCCAGCATCAATCTTCTTCCATACTCACTGTTTAAAAAGCTAGGCCTTGGAAATCCCAAGCCGACCTCAATGAGCCTTCAACTAGCCGACCGATCGATCAAGAGGCCCAAGGGGATAATCGAAGACGTTATTGTCCAAGTCGACAAGTTTTATTTTCCCGTTGATTTCGTAGTACTCGACATGGAAGAGGATGTGGAAGTACCATTAATCCTAGGGAGACCATTCCTAGCCACGGGTAAGGCGGTAATTGACATTGCTAATGGTAAGCTTACCTTGAATGTGGGCGATGACAAAGTTACCTTTGATGTTTACAAAGTCCTTAAACATCCTTTTGATCATGACTCGTGTTATCGAATTGATACATTTGACCATTTGATTGTTGAGTATTTACAGGACAATACAATTGAAAATTCTCTCGAACAGAGTCTTATGAAATCCATGCAAGTGGACTCGGAGAAAGATGATCTAGTGGAAAAGGTTCTAAGCTTAGAGTACAAATCTTCCTCTCATTCGGGAGGATTCATCAAAGTTGATAGATCATTGTCAGGATCACCTCGCCCATCTATTGAAGAACCCCCCTCTCTCGAACTCAAACCCCTCCCCTCCCACCTTAAATATGTGTACTTGAACGATGACGAGACACTCCCATTGATCATTTCCTCATCTCTTTCAGGATCACAAGAAGAGCAATTAATGACGGTGTTGAGATCTCACAAACGGGCTTTTGGGTGGAAACTTGCGGACATCAAAGGCATTAGTCCAGCGATATGTATGCACAAAATACTTATGGAGGACTCCACCAAGCCTACACGCCAACCCCAAAGGAGATCAAACCCACAAATCCAAGAGGTAGTCAAGAAGGAAGTGATTAAACTGCTCGACTCAGGTATAATCTATCCTATTTCTGATAGTGCGTGGGTGAGCCCTACCCAAGTGGTGCCTAAGAAAGGGGGAATAACGGTAATTGAGAATGCGAATAATGAGCTTATCCCAACTCGTATAATTAGTGGGTGGCGTGTATGTATAGATTACCGTAAGTTGAATGATGCCACACGTAAGGATCATTTCCCCCTCCCCTTTATTGACCAAATGCTTGAACGATTAGCCGGGCATGATTTCTATTGTTTTCTAGATGGTTACTCCGGCTATAATCAAATTGCCATAGATCCTGAGGACCAAGAGAAAACCACTTTCACTTGTCCTTATGGCACATTTGCTTATAGAAGGATGCCATTTGGCTTGTGTAATGCCCCGGCCACTTTTCAAAGATGCATGATGGCTATTTTTCATGATATGGTTGAAGATTTCCTTGAAATTTTTATGGATGACTTTTCTGTTTTCGGAACAACTTTTGATATTTGTCTTGCTCATCTAAATGTTGTGCTTAAACGTTGTGAAGAAACCAACCTTGTTTTGAATTGGGAAAAATGCCATTTAATGGTCCGAGAGGGGATTGTACTTGGCCACAAGATCTCTCAAAAAGGGATCGAAGTGGACCAAGCCAAGATTGAGGTCATTGAAAAACTTCCCCCACCCACATCGGTAAAAGCTGTTAGGAGTTTTCTCGGGCATGCTGGTTTCTATAGGCGATTCATCTTGAATTTCTCTAAAATTGCGAAACCGTTGTCTAATTTGCTTGTTAAAGATGCACCTTTTGATTTCAATTCTTCTTGTATGCAGGCCTTTCTTGATTTGAAGGAACACTTAGTTTCCGCCCCTATCATGTCATCCCCCGATTGGAGCTTACCATTCGAATTGATGTGTGATGCGAGTGACACCGCGGTTGGAGCGGTCCTTGGCCAAAGGAAGGAAAAGGTATTTCGAACCATTTACTATGCTAGTAAAACTCTTAACGACGCACAATTGAATTATGCCACCACGGAAAAAGAATTACTCGCCATAGTCTTTGCATTCGATAAATTCCACTCTTACCTCGTGCTAAACAAAGTGATAGTTTACACCGATCATTCGGCTTTAAAATATTTGCTTGCCAAGAAAGATGCTAAACCAAGACTCCTTAGGTGGATTTTGTTACTCCAAGAATTTGATTTAGAGATAAAAGACAAGAAAGGCACCGAAAATGTAGTAGCCGACCACCTATCACGATTAGAGCTAGTGAATGATCCGTTAGATGAGACACCAATTCGTGAGGAATTCCCAGATGAACACCTCCTTGCTATTTCTGAAAAAAATTCACCTTGGTATGCTAACTTTGCCAATTACATTGTCACGGGCCGTCTTCCCCCGGATATCACTTTTCATCAAAAGAAGAAATTTCTATCTGATGTAAAGCAATATCTTTGGGACGAACCCTTTTTATTCAAAGTTTGTGCAGATGGTTTAATTCGACGTTGCATACCCGAAACGGACGTGCATGCTATCCTATCTCATTGTCATGATATGGCGGTAGGTGGCCATTTTGGGCCTTCCAAAACGGTAGCTAAGATCCTCCAATCAGGTTTCTTCTGGCCTACTCTTGTTAAAGATGCACATCATTATGTCAAATCTTGTGATCGCTGTCAACGAATGGGGAACATCTCTAAACATCATGAAACGCCCTTAAATAGCATGTTAGAGTGTGAGTTGTTTGATGTATGGGGTGTGGATTTCATGGGCCCTTTCCCCAGTTCTTGTTCAAATAAATATATCCTTGTTGCGGTAGACTATGTCTCCAAATGGGTGGAAGCCGTGGCCTTGCCTACTAATGATGCTCGGGTTGTCACTCGTTTTCTGAAGAAACATATTTTTACTCGATTTGGAACTCCCCGAGCCATCATTAGTGACGGGGGCACCCACTTCTGCAACAGGCAGTTTGAACTTTTATTGACCAAGTACGGGGTGAAGCATAAAATTTCGACCCCATACCACCCACAAACTAGTGGCCAAGTGGAGGTCTCGAATAGGGAAATTAAGCGTATTTTAGAAAAAACGGTCAATGCATCAAGAAAGGATTGGTCTCTTAAATTGGATGATGCTCTTTGGGCTTATCGGACCGCCTATAAAACCCCAATTGGCATGTCCCCATATCGTCTTGTTTTTGGTAAAACATGTCACTTGCCCGTTGAACTCGAGCATCGTGCTTATTGGGCCATTAAGTTTCTAAATTTTGACTCTCAAAGTGTAGGTACACAACGTTTGCTACAACTCAACGAACTCGAAGAATGGCGTCATCTTGCCTATGAGAACGCAAAACTCTATAAGGAGCGGACCAAAATGTGGCATGACAAACATATTCTCCCCCGGGAATTCCACAAGGGAGAGCGGGTGTTGCTATACAACTCTCGACTCCGACTCTTCCCCGGGAAGCTTAAGTCTCGATGGTCGGGACCATTTTTGATTTCCCAGGTCTATCCATCCGGCGCCGTTGAACTTACAACAGATAAAGGACATACTTTCTTGGTCAACGCTCAACGTCTAAAACCTTACTTAGGGATGGATGGGCCAAGAGACAAAGAGTCCTTCATCCTCGCGGACCCTTCGTGATTCTTCGCTTTCAGTCGAGCTAATGACTCTAAACTAGCGCTTCTTGGGAGGCAACCCATGTTTTCTTTCCGTTTCCTTTTCTTTTTCCCTTATTATTCTGTTTGTTGCTTTATTTTCTAACCTTACATCTTTGTTAGTTTGTGTTTTAAGTGTTTTGTCTCTTCCCTTTTGAAACAGGAAATGAAATTCGTTACAAAACTATTCAGAATCCCGCGCCCAAGCGCCGAGAAATCAGGCGCCTAGGCGCCCGACTCTGAAAGGGGCGCCCAAGCGCCGAGAAATCAGGCGCCTAGGCGCCCGACTCTGAAAGGGGCGCCCAAGCGCCGAGAAATCAGGCGCCTAGGCGCCCGATTCTGAAAGGGGCGCCCAGGCGCCGAGAAACGCCCGCCTAGGCGCGGGCATTACCACCCAAAGGAATCCAAGTAAGTTGTATCGCGCGCCTAGGCGCCCGATTCTGAATTTAACAAATATATGGGTCAAAAAAACGGTCAAAATTTCCCAAAATCTTCACAACTCCTCTCCCACTCGAATTCCGGCGATTTCCTCAACATTTCCGGCCATTTCCACCGGATTTCACCGCCACTTCCATCAACATCATTCGTTGCACAAGAGGCTCGTCTTTCACATCGACTCGGTGCGAAAATTTTGGGGATAAAAGGTGAGTTTTGGCTTTACCCTTCTTCCATTTCCGATTCATAGCCGACGCGTAGGTGCCTTGCGTTATATATTGAGGATTAATTGGGGCATTGGCTGATTGTTGATTGAATTTTTAGTTGTTATTGCATTTGAGAGCTTGAAATTGAATTTGTGGGTTGTAATCAAAAATTGGGGGTTGATGTTGTTGAATTGGATGGTCTATTGTTGCTAAATCCGTGGGTTATTATCAATTTGTGGGTTGAAATTGAATTTGTGGATTGTTGCCAAGTGTGGGTTGCTCTGATTTTGGTGTGTGTTGGGCGTTGAAGATTGTTGTATTTGGTTGGTTGCATTTGGGTTGATTTGAGTAGTTAAGAAGTTGATAATTGTTGTTGCAAATGACGAGAACTACCAACAGACCGTCCAAGGGTAAGAAAAAAGTGGGTGAGGGTTCCTCTAATGAGCCCGAGACTCCCGATAATACCCGTTTTGAAAACCCCCAAGTCCAAATTATGTGTCAGAGTTTGAGCACCCCCCGCACCCTTATTAAGGAGCACTATTTAACCACCCGGGGACAGCCCTCTGTGCACGAATTGATACAATTTCATCGCTTACAGTTTTTTTGTCAAAAGCCCGAGGCCATTCATCTTCCTTGGGTTCTGGAATTCTTCAGCTCCGGGGTTTATGATGAGATTGAGACACGAGGATGGTGGGGACTACCCTTTTGGTCCGGGGCAAACATGTCAATTATGAGTTGAGACAGATTAGGGAGAGCATAGGCACCCCGACCCCTCAGACATGCGAGTTCACCACTCTTTACAATTCAGGGCGCCTCCGAGTTAGCCTGTCGGATATTTTGCAGGTTATTGGCCGAGAGGGGTGGGAATGGGTACCCGGAGAAGCTCATGTCCCCCGTAGGGCTCTATTACCCGAGGCTGCTTTCTGGCTCGACTTCATCAGATTCAATTTAATGCCGAGTACCAATCGATCAGAGGCAAACAAGGAACGGGCCACCCTCATCTACGCTATTATGTCCAAGAAAGCTGTGGACTTTGCCCGGGTAATCCACAAGTCTTTGACGGACCACTTTAGAAAGTTGAAGAATGAGTTAGGGCCATTGATTAACAAAGAATTGGCTAAGCAAAAGGGAGAAGGTCCCACTCGGAAGATTCCCATCATTCTCCCGTCACTGATCACAGCTTTATGCAAGGCGGCTAAGGTTCCCACATTTCCTTTGGAGCGTACTGAGCTTCCTGGTTCTTATCTCACCGTGGTAGATGACGACTCCCAGGCTCCTCCACCACCAGCTACTTCAAAGAGGCCTCGCCCATCTTCATCCCAGTCTACTAGCTCCCCACAGTTTCCACCTATGGATGCCGCCGCCATTAGACAATTAAAGGATGAATTGAGGGAGGAGTTGCGAGATGAGATGAGGGTGGTCATGTCCGACACTTGTGCTTATTTCCGTCAGCTTTTTGTAGAGCATGATGCGTTTGTCGGTTGGGGGCCGTTTGATTATTCTGCTCCTCCACCTTACCCGCACCCCCCGCCTCAGCAGCCCGCAGATATGCACGAGTCAGGTGCTCTCGTTCCTGACGGAGGTGATGATGAGGCTCATAATGATGAGGCTCATAATGATGAGGGTAGCCCGTTGATTGATTTGGATGATCTCGGCGGCGAGGATGAGGATTACATTGACCGTTTTGGCACCACCGATTAGGCTTATCTTGTTTTATTTCCATGCATGTTTCTTTTTATTTTTTTTTGGATATCTTTTGTTGGGATGTTTGATATTTTATGTTTGATGTTTGGATGCTTGATGTTTTCCTTCCATGCATGTTTCTCATTTTTTTTTTTGTTTATCTCGTTTTGTTTTATTCTATTCTATCCAATGTTTGATGCTCTGTATGGCTAGCATTTGTTTACCTATGTAGTGATCGACACAGTGATTGCCATCCGTGGACTTGATTGCCTTAAGTGGACTCGGGTTTGCTTTTCAGCTTCCCTATGGTGACGTGTACTTTGCCCTTTTCTTTTTCAAACATTGGGGACAATGTTCATGATAAGTGTGGGGGGTATACTAGATCCATTATAGTCATGTTGATTCATGTTTTACATATTTCGGTCCAAGTTTGGTCAAGTTTGGGAGGTGCTGTACCTCTACATGTGAAATGTGTGCAATTTTAATTTATTTTTTTGGATAGAATTTCAACCCTTCACTTGAGGCATTGAGCATGGTTAATTTGAATACATGGTATGTTTTCTCTATCAATTTGGTTTTTAATGGCTATACACATCGTTCCTTGCTTATGGGATCCTAACTAGACTAGATTAACCTTAAGATGATTCACATATGCACCTAAATCGAAGGTAGAGGAGTTGAGTGGGCAATCATTTTGAAACACTCAAAGGCTTGATCCCGGAAATATCAACTTAGAATTTTCACATGTGTTATGAGTTGAGAACGTTGACTTCGTGTGCTTAATAATAATAAAAAGAGGTTGAACATTGGTATGACTGAAAAAAGTCAGGCTTAATAGATACTGGGGGCGAAGAGCACCATGCCTAGAATACTGTACTATTTTGTTAATTTGAGCTAAGCTCAAGCCAATGTAAGTGTTAAGTGAATAAGGACCTAGTTTGATTTTGTGGCCTTTGACACTCGAGTGATTAAGCCCTTAGGAATGTCTCCACATTTGATACCCTAAAGCCATCTGGTTTAGGAGTTATTGGCCTAAAACTCGTTACACGGGTGTCATAGAAAGCCTAAGAGGATCAAACATTGCACATGGTCTAGCCTCTAATGTTTCGAGTTGAAAGTGCATAAGATAAATCCGAAAGTGGAATGAAGTGATAAATTTTTAAGTGGCTATGAAGTTGTATTCAATTCTCGTACCATGTGAATAATCAAAAGTTGATAAATATGGGGTTAATGTTTGAAAAGTGGTAAGAATGCCACTTGACTATAATACTTGAGATTTATTACACTACACCCTTAGGATGATCTTTTCAATGTTAAGGCGTAACATGAGCAAATGTGTGATGTGTATATATTTGTAATATGAGCTTAAACAGATGAATTCATACCATTGTGTGCTATTAATCATTGTAATTTACGTTGAGTGATCGGGGTTGAAAATCTTTCGATTTTGTGGGTATATCGTCTGCAAACCCTCACGAGACTATAACTCGTCCTTTGAGGTAACTCAAAGGTTCAAAGGCTTGTTGCATTCGCTAAATGCAACCGTTTACTCCACGAAAGTGAGTTAGGTAGTTTTCTTTTTGTTTCTCTCTTTGATTGATGATGTTTCCTTATCTTAGAACTCTTATTGCTCGAGGACGAGCAATTGATAAGTGTGGGGGTGTTGATAAGAGGCATTTTTACGTGTTTTTAAGCCCCTTTGCGTTTATGTTTTAGGTTCATTTATCGCTTGATTCTTGCCACATGTGCGTTTAATTCGTGCATTAAGTGATTTCAGGTCTTAAATGGATACAATCAAAGAACGGGATGAAAAATTACGTATAAAACAAGTTTAGGCCAAATTTCTATGCACCCCTACGCCTAGGCGCCATCTTGCCCACGCCCGGGCGCCGTTTCAGCACCACTTTCCACGTTCGAGCGCTTTTTCCGTATGTTTAGAGACCGAATTGGATGACGTTTCCTTCTACAAAGTTGTAGAACTATGTGTTAGCTTCAAATGAGGACTTGAATCATCCAAATCGGAGTTTTGTGGAGAGAGTTATGAAGGAAATACAAATACTGCGCCAGACAGAGGCAAATACTCCGAACATTCTGATTTGGGCGCCCGAGCGCCATAAAACCCGCGCCTAGGCGTGGACACATCCGAGATTTGATTCCTTTCAGCCAAAAGATCATCATTTGATGGGGGAATGGAACATTTAAAGCCAAGAGGTCATCACATGTATGGGGGGGATGTCATAAGTATGTTTCTTACTAGATCTACTTTTGGGAATTTTATACTACTCACTTTAAGAGTAGTGGAGGGGACACTAGTGGGGACATACACATGAGGGGCTGATTTGTGGTGGTCTTCTTAAGGATCCTAGGGGGCAATTGACCGAACACATCTTAGGAGAGAGAGGAGAGTCCATCATTCACTCTTGACCCATCATCATTCATCACCATTCTTCATCATTTTGAAGATTGCAAAGAAGGGGGATTGAGCTAGAGATTGAAGCTACAAGCAAGGATTCATCATCATTCAAGACTTAGGGAGTTTCTTTTGCATTTCATTTACATGTTTATGTCAATAACTATGTATATGATTGTTTAGACTTTCTTGAGCTATTGAATATGAGTTAATCTTGTAGAACTAAGGCCATGTGAAGGCCAAATTTATGAATCAATATATGTGAAATTGCTCTTTGTATTAATTCTCCTATTGCTTTGTGTGTTAATTCTATGCTTTTATTCCAATCATGTGTTTGATCACCATATGCTTGCTATCTTGCCTAATCTAGTTGTTCGAGAGAAAATAGATTAGGGTGCAAGAGAATTAACACATCATCCGAAACAAATGAGGGATTGCCCTAGAAATAGGTAAAGATTCCCGGGTGTTGTTAGCCGGATTCGTTCGGGGAAGCTCTAGAACGTTAATGCGTGATTTTTGATTAGATTCTCGGATAGACATATTTAGAGAACCGTCAATTAATCATAGGATTATTATGTGCCGAGACATCGGGTAATAGTTAATTTAGGAGTTTCCACCAAAGCAATAGGAGTCTAATAATTCGAAGAGTAGCTCATATATATTGACGAGTAGATTTGGTTGTAGCATGTGCCTTAGTCATTTTATCATACGTGAGATTTAATCTATAGTACGTTTCTCTTTGGTTCGTTAATTGCTTAATCTTTTTCTTGCACTTTACTTTAATTGTCTTATCTTTTATCGAAAATCATGAACTAGAATTCAAGTCCTTGTGGTTCGACAACCCGGACTTTTTGTCCACTTATTACTACACATCGTCGGGGTAAAGCTCGTCTTCTCGGGCCAACTGTTCGACTTTGTCCCATACACTTTGACAATCTAACCCAAGGAGATCTCCTCCCGCACCCGCGTTGAGTCTATGCCGAATACGTGACCTAACCCCATCATAGAAATGGAGTACTTGTTCATTCAACCCAAAATTATGATCGGGACATTTACGGAGCATGCCCTTATATCTAGCCCAAGCCTCGGCTAAAGATTCATTGCTCCTTTGCCTAAACCCTTTTATATTACTCCGTAGCTCATTTATTTTTGAGGGTGGAAAGAATTTATTTAAAAAGGCATCGACCAACTCACTCCATGTTGTAATAGATTGTGGAGGTAAGGATTTGTACCATGTTGTCGCCCTATCCTTCAATGAGAAATGGAAGACTCTTAGACGAATCGCATCAAGATCACGTGGGTGATATTGAATGGTCACAAGAGCCTCATCTATGGTTTCCAAATGAGCGTGTGGTGATTCGTGTGGTTCTCCATAGAAAGGATCTCCTTGCACCATATTAAAAATGTGAGCCGGAATGTGGTAGTTTGGTGTGAAGAAATTAGGCACGACTACGGGCCCCGGAATGGTATGGACCCTAGCTACCCCGAACCGACGGGAGTTGTGGAGGAGGTACCGCTTGCATGGCTTGTAGAACACCTTGTAACCACTCCCTAGTTTCCGGTGAGTTCATGTCCGGGAAATTTCCATTTGGGTTTTGGTTGAGATTATTGGCCATTTCTCTTGCTCGCCTACTGGTCCTAAGAACTCGTTCAATTTCGGGCTCCAACTCGTATAGAGGCTTGCTTGAGGAGCGGGTCATGCACCTCAAGAACCTAACAATTAAATACAAGAACAAAATTAGACTAATCACGAAAATAAAAGAAAATCAAGAAATGAACGAAAACTAAGAATTATTAAAAATGTAAACAAAAATCAAAAACTAAAATAAACAAGTCCCCGGCAACGGCGCCAAAAACTTGACACGCTAAAAGCTAACGTGCTATGATAGCAAGTGCACTAGACGTGTGTAGTAATAAGTGGACAAAAAGTCCGGGTTGTCGAACCACAAGGACTTGAATTCTAGTTCATGATTTTCGATAAAAGATAAGACAATTAAAGTAAAGTGCAAGAAAAAGATTAAGCAATTAACGAACCAAAGAGAAACGTACTATAGATTAAATCTCACGTATGATAAAATGACTAAGGCACATGCTACAACCAAATCTACTCGTCAATATATATGAGCTACTCTTCGAATTATTAGACTCCTATTGCTTTGGTGGAAACTCCTAAATTAACTATTACCCGATGTCTCGGCACATAATAATCCTATGATTAATTGACGGTTCTCTAAATATGTCTATCCGAGAATCTAATCAAAAATCACGCATTAACGTTCTAGAGCTTCCCCGAACGAATCCGGCTAACAACACCCGGGAATCTTTACCTATTTCTAGGGCAATCCCTCATTTGTTTCGGATGATGTGTTAATTCTCTTGCACCCTAATCTATTTTCTCTCGAACAACTAGATTAGGCAAGATAGCAAGCATATGGTGATCAAACACATGATTGGAATAAAAGCATAGAATTAACACACAAAGCAATAGGAGAATTAATACAAAGAGCAATTTCACATATATTGATTCATAAATTTGGCCTTCACATGGCCTTAGTTCTACAAGATTAACTCATATTCAATAGCTCAAGAAAGTCTAAAACAATCATATACATAGTTATTGACATAAACATGTAAATGAAATGCAAAAGAAACTCCCTAAGTCTTGAATGATGATGAATCCTTGCTTGTAGCTTCAATCTCTAGCTCAATCCCCCTTCTTTGCAATCTTCAAAATGATGAAGAATGGTGATGAATGATGATGGGTCAAGAGTGAATGATGGACTCTCCTCTCTCTCCTAAGATGTGTTCGGTCAATTGCCCCCTAGGATCCTTAAGAAGACCACCACAAATCAGCCCCTCATGTGTATGTCCCCACTAGTGTCCCCTCCACTACTCTTAAAGTGAGTAGTATAAAATTCCCAAAAGTAGATCTAGTAAGAAACATACTTATGACATCCCCCCCATACATGTGATGACCTCTTGGCTTTAAATGTTCCATTCCCCCATCAAATGATGATCTTTTGGCTGAAAGGAATCAAATCTCGGATGTGTCCACGCCTAGGCGCGGGTTTTATGGCGCTCGGGCGCCCAAATCAGAATGTTCGGAGTATTTGCCTCTGTCTGGCGCAGTATTTGTATTTCCTTCATAACTCTCTCCACAAAACTCCGATTTGGATGATTCAAGTCCTCATTTGAAGCTAACACATAGTTCTACAACTTTGTAGAAGGAAACTTTATCCAATTCGGTCTCTAAACATACGGAAAAAGCGCTCGAACGTGGAAAGTGGTGCTGAAACGGCGCCCGGGCGTGGGCAAGATGGCGCCTAGGCGTAGGGGTGCATAGAAATTTGGCCTAAACTTGTTTTATACGTAATTTTTCATCCCGTTCTTTGATTGTATCCATTTAAGACCTGAAATCACTTAATGCACGAATTAAACGCACATGTGGCAAGAATCAAGCGATTAATGAACCTAAAACATAAACGCGAAGGGGCTTAAAAACACGTAAAAATGCCTCTTATCAATAATCAAGAGAGAAGCTGAATTTATCGCTGGACTTGCCAAATCAGAGCAGCTTGTCTCATCATTATCAAAAGTATCAAGTGTTAGGTATATGCCCTAGATGCCAATGAGGACAAATAGTTAAATTATGGTATCTTATTATGTTGTACAAACTATTAAAATGGTATTAATAAAGGCATTTGTATTTTGTTCATATAAATCTTTATGACATCTAAATAAGTATTGAACATATAGTCCATGTGAATAAAGGTTTGAATCTTTGCCCTTTATGGAATAAAGACGTGGCATGGGAAGAGTCTTACACCTTATCACTTAAAAGGGTTCGCAAGTCAAAGAATCTTAATTGGGCA
The DNA here is from genome assembly GCA_019426215.1 of Buddleja alternifolia. Taxonomy (NCBI): domain Eukaryota; kingdom Viridiplantae; phylum Streptophyta; class Magnoliopsida; order Lamiales; family Scrophulariaceae; genus Buddleja; species Buddleja alternifolia. The sequence continues at coordinate 20,068,239 of CM033390.1, read as the reverse complement.
TTAAGATTCGACTTGTATGACACATGCTCTGACGATGAGTGCTAGTCGAACACTATGGGGATAGTGGGAGCAAGTATCATAGATATGTCAATATAATTGACATATTCGAACACGGCTCGTAGTAACCCGATCACATGGGTATTTACTCGGTGACTGTCAATGATTGGATTACTGATCGTAATAGTATGCGTGGGCCTTAGACCTGAGGGTTCATGATCAATGTACTTGTATTATTGGATCTGTTACCAGAGTAGTTAGGCCCATATCAGCCGTCAGTGGGGTCGACCTTGAAGTTCGATATCAATGAGACAAGTAGCATTTGATCAGTGATCGCCAAGATGGGATTAACTGTCTCGATAGTAAACGAGTAAGTATCCTGTGCGATTATAGGCAAATGAAATTATAAAGTTTTTGGCCAAAGCATAACAACTAACTCATGTGGGACACTGAGGGTAGTTTAGTAATTTCATTATGCTATAATCTAATGCACAATATCAAGTTTAGTGAGTTTGACATTTTCCATGACTCTCACTTGATCGGGATACGTCAGTAAAGGGCTTATACTCATACGACATTTATGATCAAGAGGTTCGTAAAATGATTCATTCATTTCGTGCTCAATTGGGTTACGATGTGAGTCCACAGGACTGGCTAGGTGACACTGAAATCCTTAGGTAATTCCTCCCTTTGCCAATTAAGACGAACCTAAAGAGTCGCGCTATAGGAAACGAACGGGATGTATCTTTTTGTGTAAATCTTTTAGAAAGAATTAAATGGACTGATTGATTTAATTAGATTAAATCAATTAATGAAATATTTAATTTAATTAGATTAAATTAAATTATTTAATTAGTATATTAATTAAAAGGAATTAATTAATAGTATATATTATATTTAAATTGGATTTAAATTAAATATATTCAGATGGGCTAGAAATTACACAAGCCAATTAAAAGCCCACCTAATCCAAGGAAGCCCTAGGAGGGGCGGCCACTTAGGGTTGGAATATCCTCCAACTTGTTCCACAAGCTAGTTGAGTTTAAAAGGACTCCTACTGTGGAACAAACCCTAAGACAAGAAAGAAACACAACACAAAAAGGTAAAGAACTCTCTCCCCTCTCTCTCCTCTCTAGCCGTCCACTACTGCAAAGAAGGAGGAGTTTCGGGGATCTTTGGAAGGCATGTTTCGAGTGAAGCTTTAGAGACAGGAGCCCTTGGAGGATTGTTGTTCTGTAGAATCAGTAAACGAATCAAAAAGGTATTTTTATTCGTTTTATTTTTTGCGAAACCCATTAAAAATGATCAGATCTATTTTTGTGATCTGCCGGTAGGAATCCTCGAATCTTCCACTACAATTCTCTGTTTTCATGTATAGGATTCCTAATAGTGGTATCAGAGCCGACTTAAACGGATCTGATGATTTTTGCGTTTAAGATTATGTTGGTTAAAATTGGATTTTTAAAATTCGATGTTAAATCTGAAATTTTGAAAACATGTTTTTTCGCCCCCGGCAACGGCGAATCGGGGTGCCACCACCGTGTGTTTTTTTGAAGCACACGCGAGCACCACCGCTGCTCGTGTAATTAGAAAAACAAAACAAAAAAAAAAGGAAAATTCAGCGCCGTCACCACGACGATGGAACTAGGGTGGCAATAGCAGCCCTAGGCGTGCTAGGTCGTAGCCTAGCATGAGTGCGTTGGGCAAGGCCCAGCGCACAGGGGGGCCCCGCGGTACGGTAAGCTATATTTGTGGAGGAAAATATAATAAGAAACTATGTTCAATTACAACTTTTGACATGCTTTATACTCTTATATCTCTTTCGTTTCGTTATAGCTAGGATTTTGGGTTTGGGAGGGCGAACTCAAAATAAAGGGAAAAAACATGATATTTTTCGATTTTGAGGGGGGACAAAATCCAAATATCAAAAATTTTGTAAGGTAAAAAAATGATTTTTCAAAATTGAGGGGGGGCGACCGCACCCTCCAGCCCCCTGGCTCCGTCCCTGCTAGCGCACATGCGCTGGGCAAAGCCCGGCGCACTTCCGTGCGCCCTAACGGGTGCTGGGCCGGGCCCAGCTGTTGGGCTCGGCCCAGTATATTAATATATATATTTTTATATTTTTAATATTTATATATATATATAAATTAATAAATATTAGGGTTTGACCCTAATAGACAAATTCGACCCGTGATTTGTCAAAACCCCTTTTTCCTAAAATGTTTTTCTTAATATTAAATTGGATTTAATTAAGTTGAAATTGGATTTGACTTTAATATTAAATTAGATTTAATAATGGCATTAGTTAAATTGGATTTTTATTTATGATTTGCAACGACTAAATAAATAGGATTTATTTTAGGTTGATTATGTTTTTTCAAAATAAATTAGGAATAAGTTTGACTTATTTCCTAAATAATAAATTGGATTTATTTCCTTTTAAAATTGAAATTAAAATTCATCTTTTCTAATTAAATTAGATTTAATCGGTTTTTGAATTTTTTTCCGATTTTAAACTCAAAACCAACATAAACTAAAATAGTTTTCTTACATGCTTTGATGTATGTTGTGGTGGATGCTTCCATGGATTTAGGGTTTTACCGCTTTAGTATTATCTGGGTTGTATCGGGCAATTGCCTGCCAGTTTGTACTTTTAATTTTGGTAGTATGATGTATAGGGTGCTTTCTGAGTTGTGTATATTAGAGGTAGGACCTTTTCTAGCTTGGAGCCCGAAGATATATTAGAAATTAGATTTGTAATAGACCTTTATCCCCTGATTGATCTATTGGCTTGGATCAATCTAGAATGTCCATGGAAATGCATGTTGTTAGAATAACTAGGTTTTTCTATATATGCATGATTATAATCCATATATGCGCGTAATAAATTAATGTGTAAAGTGAGACCTTAATTTTTCAAAAATTCTCCCACATTAAATACTAAGTAAGTAGGGGATATTGGATATCCTGGCTCTCCATCAAACTTGGAAAAGATGGGATTATGAGTTATGCATGGCGTCGTCCCGACTAATTGGGGTTATGCATTAATTCATAATCCATATCTCTTCAAGTGCATTTGATGCCATTGGTCGAAACAAATCTTATCCCATACATCGTTACAGGTTGCAAGATAAGATTCAACTGTTAGATCGATAGGAGTTGATGGGAAAGTACTTAGATGGATCACCACCAATATTTCGTTACAGGCTGGGGTTGAGTGATCCATGAGCCAAAGGTAGATTGAATCATCAGTAAGACTGGTTGACATGACATGTCACTTCAAAAGTTCCAATGAGCTATACATCGTTACAGATTGCAACTCATTGAAATTTTCACTATGAAATCTTTCCAACGAGATTTTAGTTGGCTACAACATAATTATCTAATTGAATCGTGGTTATTTTATGCAGTAATTTTATCTCTCTCGAAATGGTAAACTCACTCAAAGTTTTACTTGAAAAGAGCATTTTGAACGTCCAGAATTTCTCTGATTGGAACAGAGGTCTGAGGATAGTCCTAAATGATGAAAATCTCGAGTACATGCTGGAACTAGATCGACCACTGAGGCCTGGGGTCAACGAGGATGATTCAGTCAAACTAGCATACTCAGATTGGGTCTTTGATGCTTGTAAAGTAAGAGATTATATGTTGAGCTCCGTGCGTGGCGAATTACAACGAACGCATGAAAACATGGATAGTCCCAAATCCATCATGCTGCACTTGGAGGAGCTGTTCGGGGAACACGGAAAGTCCGTCAGATACTATGTATCTAAAGAGCTCTTCTGTTGGTCCCAAGTGGCATACGAAAGGGTCTAGAAGGGGAGGAAGGGGGGGGGGGTTGAATAGACCCTGAAGTTTTTTCCGACTTCAAAAAGATTCGTATTAAAATTATGGTTTTGGACGCTTGAAGTGTCTAACGCTTGACTTAAGCGTTCACTTAAAATCTAGGCGCTTTGGTGAAGCGTCTAACGAAGACTGTTTTTAGAAAGTTAACTTAGATTTCAAGACTTGAATACTACAACCAAATAGGTTTGAGCGTTCACTTCTTTGGTCAGTGTTAGCACATCGGAATGATTTTTGGAGTCTTCTCTTTGAAAGCTTTAGCGTCACAGAAAGTGTATTTAGTTGCTTAGCGTTTGATTAAGTTTTACTTTATCAGTTTATGATATGACAATATGAATGCTGAAAGTAAAGTAAAGAACCATATTTGTAAGGTTCGTTGGGTGGTGTAATCCCAACTACGTCCTTCTTCTCCTTGAACACTTGCTGGCAATCCACTAAAATGATTCTCAAAGAATCACACAAAATCTTCTACAAATTAGGGAGAGATGGATGTCGATGACTTGAGCTCCTTGATCACACAGATTTCTGCTCCAAATCACTTCAATCCCCTTGCTTCTTTCACCAAGAAATATGGCAAGTATCCAACTTCGACTTCACACAGATCGCGAGGCTTGGATAGGGGTTTTTCTAAAAGGTTTGTTTGATTTTGATAAAGTTCAAACAACTAGGAATATCTCAGTAGTAATGTGGGTTTCTCTGAAGAGAATGATTGAGATATTGGTTGACTGTCTCAGAAATTTGAAGAAAAGCAAAGAGAATGTTTTCTTGAAAATTCTGGCTTTTCTGAGATTGTAAGCAACGAGACTTCAATGCAACAACAATTTAACTTGATAATTGTTTTCTCTGTATTTGGCTTGTTGTTGAAGTCCTATTTATAGGCATTCTTGGAAAAAGTGTCCATTTGACACATGCACGAGCGCGTGTCTCTCACTTCCGCGAGTGAACAACGTTTGTCCTTTTTCCTGAAAATCTGCTGCACAAAAGTTGGTGCTGCAGTCTTTGAATAGTTGACAGTCCAATAGGCTGGCTTCTCCGTACGTTTGAAAGTGCTTATCACATTTAATGCTTTTATCAGCATTTAATGCATTTGAATTAAATGCCCGTTGGCACTTAATGCATTGAGAATATTTGCATTAAACTCCTTCTGGACTTAGAAATAAATTCAGGTGAAATCAGTCATTGATAGACGCTTATTCAACTTTGAATCACTTCTATCCTATAAGGTGACGCTTGGTGTAGCTGGTCATTCTAGACGCTTGGGATCTTCATCTTTATTCAGACTTCAGGCGCTTGAGTCTTCAAACTTTACTTCTGATAAACTCACTCAGAACATATCAGACGCTCAGTCTAAGACAACTTAACCTAATAATCTAGAATGAAAATAAAACAAAGCCTATTACAAATCTAACGCTTCAAAGCTGAAAACAAACTTACATATTTTAGGGTCTAACAAAAAGTCCTAATTGTCATCATCAAAACATCTAACATGAAATTCCTAACATCTTCAACATAAAAATGAAAGAGAATGAGGATGTTAAAGATCATGTTTTGAAGATGATCTCCATGCTAGACAGTTTTAGGTCTCTAGGTTACTACATGGACCTTCACCTACAGGTGGACCGCATTCTATAATCATTACCTAGATCCTTCTCGGATTTCGTCATCAATTTTGACATGGATGACATTGAAGGATCACTCTCGACACTTATGAGCAAGCTGATGACTGCACAACAACGAATGAAAGAGAGTTGGGGTGCATTCAAGTTTCCTATTATTTCAAGTAACACTGAACTAGCTGGCAAAATCAGAGAACCCAAAATCACAAAGACTCAGATCTTTAAGAAAAAGGGTCCAAAGAAGACAGACACATGTCTTCACTGCCATGAGATGGGGCACTGGAAACATGACTGTCCCTTGCTGAATGCAGAAATTACTTCAGGTATAGAACTTAATGTTTTAGAAACAAATTGTTCTGTTACCATATTTTCAACTTCCTGGATTCTAGACTCTGGGGCTAGTGCTCACATATGTGTTATGAACCAGGAGCTGGAAAGAAGTAAGAAGCTGGAGCATGGTGAAGTGATGATCAATGTTGGTAGCAGTCATAGTGTAGCAGCCTCACACATTGGCACCACTTCCCTTAGTTTATCATCTGGACATTTATTATATTTAGACAATTGTCTTGTTTTGCCCAATGAGCTTAAGAATATTGTTTCAATTCCTATTTTAGTCAGGAAAGGTTATTTATTTTCCTTTATGAACAATTCTTGTGACATTTATTTTAGAAATGAATGTGTTGGCAGTGCGTCTTTAATAAATGGTTTATATTATATTAATGTCCAAAATGATTGTAATCTTAATGCTGTAACAAGAAAACGCAGAATGTATGATACAAACTTGAGACAGCTATGGCACTTGAGACTAGGTCATATCGGGGATCAAAGACTACACGAGTTAGAAAAGGATGGAGTCATAGACTCATTAGGATCAGATCCCTGTCCCACTTGTGAGTCTTGTATCCAAGGCAAAATGACCAAGCCCCCTTTCATAGGGAATTTTGAAAGAGCCACAGAAGTCTTAGGTCTAGTTCATACTGATGTGTGCGGACCATTTGGAAATATGGCCCGCGGTGGTTTTTAGTACTTCATTACATTTACCGATGACCATTCTAGGTATGGCTACGTGTATTTAATGAAGTACAAGTCTGAATCATTGGAAAAATTCATTGAATTCAAGACTTTAGTTGAAAACCAAACCGGGCATCATATCAAGACACTTCGGTCTGACCGCGGTGGCAAGTATATGAATGCGGAGTTTGACCAGTTCCTTCGGGAACATGGCATACTGTTACAGCTTACTCCTCCAGCAACTCCACAATTAAATGGCGTAGCAGAACGAAGGAATCGAACACTGTTGGACATGGTTCGATCCATGCTTAGCTACACAGATTTGCCTATTTCACTATGGGGACAAGCGCTGCTTACAGCAACTCACATTCTGAATAGATGTCCCTCCAAATCTGTTCCTAAAACACATTATCAGATATGGCATGGAAGGAAGCCTAATTTGAAACACATAAGAATATGGGGTTGCCCAGCTTACGTGAAAAAGACCAAGGCAGATAAATTGGAGGCTAGGTCCATAAAAGGGCGATTCGTTGGATATCCCGAGGATTCCATGGGATACCTTTTCTACCTTCCTGATGATCAGAGAATCATTGTTGCCTTACAGGCAATCTTTCTTGAAGAAGAAGAATTCGAGAAGGAGGAGCTGGTAGAAGTATTGTTCTACAAGAACAAAATGAATCCCCTGTGGAGGACACTGTTCAAGAGACCCAACCTGACCTAGAAACGACACAACCATCAGTGCGCAGGTCTACTAGAGTATCTCAACCGCCTGCGAGATATGGTTCTCTGCTACAAGGAGAGCATAATTTGTATGCAGTAGCAGAAGGAAACCATGGAGATGATCCCTCTAGTTATGACCAGACAATGATGGATATGGATTCTGCAAAATGCATGAAGCTATGAAAGTGGAAATGGATTCAATGTATTGGAACCAAGTCTGGAATCTAGTAAATCCTCCCAAAGGTATTGTACCTATTGGATGCAAATGGATCTATAAGAGAAAGATAGGTCCGGATGGCAAGGTGGATACCTATAAGACCAGGCTAGTGGCGAAAGGGTATAGTCAGAAGGAGGGCATTGACTATGAGGAAACCTTTTCACCAGTAGCTATGATCAAATCCATTCGAATTCTACTTTCAATAGCTGCATACCTGGATTATGAAATCTGGAAAATGGATGTGAAAACCGCCTTCCTAAATGGATTCCTCGAGGAGGATATCTATATGGAGCAGCCCAAAGGTTTCATATCCAATACCAATTCTCATAAGGTCTGCATGTTAAATAGGTCCATTTATGGACTGAAGCAGGCCTCTCGCGGTTGGAACCTTCATTTTGATGAAGAAGTACGAAACAATAGCTTTATCAAAAACGAGGATGAACCATGTGTCTATAAAAAGGATAGTGGGAGTAAGATATCATTCCTGGTACTATACGTGGATGACATTCTACTTATAGGGAATGATACAAGTTTGCTAACTTCGGTTAAGACATGGCTTTCAAGCACATTCTCCATGAAAGACTTAGGAGAAGCCACCTATGTCCTAGGAATTTGAATCTACAGGGATAGATCGAATAAGACAATAGGTCTCTCCCAAGCCCTCTACTTAGAAAAGGTCCTAAAGCGATTTGGGATGGAAAATTCTAAAAGAGGTCTTTTGCCCATGAGACATGGAATTCATCTCTCCAAAAAGATGAGTCCTCAAAGTGAGGAAGATCGAAGAAAGATGAGTACCATGCCCTATGCCTCGGCAGTGGGAAGTCTCATGTACGCTATGTTATGCACGAGACCAGATCTTGCATACGTTGTGAGCGTAGTAAGTAGGTTTCAAGCTAACCCAGGCAAAAGAACATTGGATAGCCGTGAAATCAATCTTAAAGTACTTGAGAAGAACTAAACATATGATCCTCACATATGGCGATGGAGAAATGAAAGTAGATGGTTATACTGATTCAGATTTCCAATCTGACATCGATGACCGAAAATGCACTTCTGGGTTCATATTCACTTTGAACGGTGGAGCAGTGTTTTGGAAAAGTTCCAAGTAAAGCACAACTGCCGATTAAACCACCGAAGTTGAATACGTGGCAACCTCGGAGGTAGCCAAGGAAGCTATTTGGATAAAGAAGTTCATTACTGAACTTCAAGTTGTTCCTAGTATGGAGCTTCCATTGCCACTATGGTGTGACAACAACGGAGCCATTGCGCAAGCAAAGGAACCAAGGTCTCACAACAAATCCAAACACATAGAGAGGAGATATCATATAATTCGAGAAATCGTTGGAAGAGGTGACATCGCCGTGCAGAAAATAGCCTCAGCGGATAACATAGCTGACCCACTCACTAAGCCATTAGCGCAGGCGGTGCTATAGCAACATCTTGAGAAGATGGGTATAAGATACCAAAGCGATTGACATTAAGTGCAAGTGGGAGATTGTTGGGTATATGCCCTAGATGCCAATGAGGACAAATAGTTAGATTAGGGTATCTTATTATGTTGTACAAACTATTCAAATGAGATTAATAAAGGCATCTGTATTTTGTTCATATAAATCTTTATGGCATCTAAATAAGTATTGAACATATAGTCCATGTGAATAAAGGTTTGACTCTTTGCCCTTTATGGAATAAAGACGTGGCATGGGAAGAGTCTTACACCTTATCACTTAAAAGGGTTCGCAAGTCAAAGAATCTTAATTGGGCATTAAGATTCGACTTGTATGACACATGCTCTGACGATGAGTGCCAGTCGAACACTATAGGGATAGTGGGAGCAAGTATCATAGATATGTCAATGGAATTGACATATTCGAACACGGCTCGTAGTAATCCTATCACATGGGTATTTACTCAGTGACTGTCAATGATTGGATTACTGATCGTAATAGTATGCGTGAGCCTTAGACCTGAGGGTTCATGATCAATGTGCTTGTATTATTGGATCTGTTACCAGAGTAGTTAGGCCCATATCACCCGTCGGTGGGGTCGACCTCGAAGTGCGATATCAATGAGACAAGTAGCAGTTGATCAGTGATCGCCAAGATGGGATTCACTGTCTCGATAGTAAACGAGTAAGTATCCTATGCGATCATAGGCTAATGAAATTATAAAGTCTTTGGCCAAAGCATAACAACTGACTCATGTGGGACACTGAGGGTAGTTTAGTAATTTCATTACGCTATAATCTAATGCACAAAATCAAGTTTAGTGAGTTTGACATTTTCCATGACTCTCACTTGATCGGGATATGTTAGTGAAGGGCTTATACTCATACGGCATTTATGATCAAGAGGTTCGTAAAATGATTCATTCATTTCGTACTCAATTGGGTTACGATGTGAGTCCACGGGACTGGCTAGGTGACACTCACATCCTTAGGTAATTCCTCCCTTTGCCAATTGGGACGAACCTAAAGAGTCGCGCTATAAGAAACGAACGGGATGTATCTTTTTGTGTAAATCTTTTAAAAAGAATTAAATGGACTGATTGATTTAATTAGATTAAATCAATTAATCAAATATTTAATTTAATTAGATTAAATTAAATTATTTAATTAGTATATTAATTAAAAGGAATTAATTAATAGTATATATTATATTTAAATTGGACTTAAATTAAATATATACAGATGGGCTAGAAATTAGACAAGCTAATTAAAAGCCCACCTAGTCCAAGGAAGCCCTAGGAGGGGCGGCCACTTAGGGTTGTAGTATCCTCCAACTTCTTCCACAAGCTAGTTGAGTTTAAAAGGACTCCTACAGTGGAACAAACCCTAAGGCAAGAAAGAAACACAACACAAAAAGGAAAAGAACTCTCTCCCCTCTCTCCTCTCTAGCCGTCCACTATTGCAAAGAAGGAGGAGTTTCAGGATCTTTGGAAGGCTCGTTTCGCGTGAAGCTTTAGAGACAGGAGCCTTGGAGGATTGCTGTTCTGCAGAATCAGTAAACGAATCAAAAAGGTATTTTGATTTGTTTTATTTTTTGCAAAACCCATTAAAAATCATTAGATCTATTTTTGTGATCTGCAGATAGGAATTCTCGAATCTTCCTTTACAATTCTCTGTTTTCATGTATAGGATTCCTAACATCAAGAAAACTAGATAATGTGACTGAGGTAACCAAACTTTTTGGTGAAAAAACCGGTTTAGGTTGTGATAAATTTGGTCAAAAATCAAAAGCGTCTAAGGTTACGGCAACCAACAAAGAAAAATGTGTATTCTTTGTTGAGAAGAGTTCAAATAGTCAAACACTAAATGAACCCGAGGACAATGGTAAGAGGCCAAATGAGAAGGTCAAAACCAACTCAGGCAATAAGGAGAAGACGAAAGTGAATGATTCACAGAAGAAAGTTCATCCAAACGCTCAAAAAGCTAAGGATAAGCCATCTACAAGTGAATCAAACGCTAAGTGTCAATCGCCAAAAGCGACTCCTAAGCCAGTGCCAAGGAAAAACCAGCATCAATATCCTCAAAAATCTAGATCATATTATTGATACTATGATGATTATGATTATGACTATGATTATTATTATAATCAAGGATATTACTATACACCTAAAAGCACACACAACACAAACCGAAACCCAAGAAGGCCAATCTTCCCGTAATGAAGAAACTAAAGTCACTAACATTGAAGGACCCAAAACAACATGGGTACCTAAGAAGAATTAGAACTGTCCTTTAAATGCAGGTACCTAGAGCCAACACCGATACCTCAATTTGGTACTTTGATAGTGGGTCGTCAAGGCACATAACTGGCTCAAAAGATCTCTTGGTCAACTATCATACAACCAATGACCCTCAAGTTATATTTGGTGATAATTCCAAAGGTAAAACCAAAGGTATATGTATCATGGATAGGGGGAACATCATGATAAGTGATGTATATTATGTTGAGGGTCTTAAGCATAATTTGTCAAGCATTAGTTAATTTTGTGATAAAGGCTTTGAAGTCAAATTCTCAAGTGATTGTTACTATGTTAACGACGCTAAGACTAAGTCTACTAAATGAAGTGGAAAAAGAACAAACAATGTATATTTAGTGGATTGGGATTCAACAATAGATAACAACCCCACATGCTTTGTTGCTAAGAGTCAAAATCAATTGGGTTGGTTATGGCATAGAAAAATGAATCACCTCAACTTTAAGGCAATCTCTCAGTTAATATCGATAAATCTAGTAGAGGGATTACCTAAGGGTTCCTTTCAGAAAAATCGCTTATGTGATGCATGTCAAATGGGTAAACAAGTCAAATCATCTTTTAAGAAGAAACCTCATCTATCTACTTCTAGAATTCTTGAACTATTGCATTTAGATTTGTTTGGTCCTATTCAAATCATGAGTGTTAGTGGTAAAAAGTACTCGCTAGTAATAGTTGATGATTTCTCTCGCTATACATGGGTAGAATTTCTAGCGACCAAAGATGAAACTAGTGTCAAGCTCATAGCGCTAATCCGTCAATTATAAACTTCAAAAGATTTAAAGGTGATGAGGATTAGAAACGATAGAGGAACTGAATTTACTAATCACTTTGTTGAGAAGTTTTGTACAGATTGTGGAATACTTTATGAGTATTCTGCGCCTAGAACACCTCAACAGAATGGAGATGCCGAGCGACGGGACAGAACGCTTAAAGAAGCCGCTAGGACAATGTTAGCAGAGTCCAAGTTGCCTCAAAGGTTTTGGACCGAAGCTATCAATACCGCTTGCTACACTCAGAACCGGTGTATGATAAACAAGCAACATGAAAAAACTCCATATGAATTGTGGAAGGGACGTAAGCCAAACGTTTCCTATTTTCATGTATTTTGTTCAAAATGTTTCATTCATAACAATGGATCCCAAAGTCTAAAGACATTTGATACTAAGGCGGATGAGGAAATCTTTCTAGGCTATGCCAAGAATGGAAAGAGTTTTCACATCCTAAATAACATCAAATCGAAGGTTGAAAAATCCATTCATGTTGTGTTTGATGATGCTAACCAAGAACCGAGTAAGGTTAATCCTGATGATGTAGGAATTGAAGATCTTACCCAACAAGCGTCACAAACCAATCTTGGTGATGATAGTGATGATGATGATGAGATCTTTTTGTCTAATCCTAAGGTTACTCGTGAGGTTATTAATGATGATATTGTCAAAAACGCTGATGATCATGAAGAGAATGATCATCAAGAGCAAATTGGAACTATGAATGATGTAGCGACTGCGCAAGAGATAAATGAGGGTCAAACGATTGATGATCAAGAGTCTCTCAACCCGTTCCAAACAGATCGTGAATGGCTTAGAGATCATCCACCAGAGCTAGTTTTTGGAGATATTGAAGCACCTGTTAGAACTAGGGCCGCTACAATCAATGAGGTCATGTTTGCGAGCTTCCTATATCAAATGGAACCAAAGAAAATGGATAAAGCGTTCATTAATTCAAGTTGGGTAGAAGTGATGCAAAAAGAGCTTAACCAATTTGAGAGAAGTAAGGTTTAGACGCTAGTACCAAGGCCAACTCACTAGGGAGTTATTGGGGCTAGATGGTTTTTAGGAACAAGATGGATGAAGAAGGCATGGTTATAAGAAACAAAGCCAGATTAGTTGCTCAGGTTTATTACCAAGAGGAGGGTATTGATTTTGATGAGACCTATGCCCCAGTAGCCCGTCTTGAAGCAATTCGGATGTTCCTAGCGTTTTCCGCATTCAATAAGTTCACATTGTACCAAATGGATGTGAAAAGTGCTTTCCTGAATGGTAAACTCCAAGAAAAAGTATATGTGGAGCAACCACCAGGATTCATCAACAACCATGGGAAAAGTATGGTCTACAAATTGGATAAGGCACTTTACGACCTTAAACAAGCACCAAGAGCATGGTATGACACTCTCTCTATCTTCCTTTTAGGTAAAGGCTTTTCAAAAGGCATCGTTGATACAACGTTATTTAAAATTACCCATAATGAAGATATTCTCTTAGTCCAAATTTATGTTGATGATATTATATTCGGATCTATTAATAAGCGATCGTGTGAGAAATTTTCGAAAATGATGCAAGATCAATTTGAAATGAACATGATGGGTGAATTAACTTTCTTCTTAGGATTACAAATTAAACAACTCCCTAATGGTATATTTATAAACCAAGCTAAATATACAAAAGATATGATTAAGAAATTTGGTATGGAAAATGCATCATCTTCAAAAATTTCAATGAGCCAAACGCTTAAGTAAGATAAAGATGAAAGTGGGAAGAAAATTGATATCACTAACTATAGAGGTATCATTGGATCATTTCTTTATCTTACCTCTAGTAGACCTGATATTATGTTTTCGGTATGCATGTGTGCATGCTTTCAAGCTGATCCAAAAGAATCACACTTAATTGCTACCAAGAAGATCCTTAAATACCTAAAAGGCACACAAAATGTGGGCTTATGGTATCTAAGGGGCTCTCCTTTTGAACTAATTGGTTATTCAGATGCAGATTTTGCAGGATGCAAAATAGATAGAAAGAGTACTAGTGGTACATGTCAATTTCTAGGTGATAGATTGATTTCGTGGCATAGTAAGAAACAACAATCCATAGCGACTTCTACCGCTGAGGCAGAATATGTAGCAGCTGGAAGCTGTTGTGGACAAAATCTTTTGGATGAGGCAACAACTTAGAGATTATGGAACAGTCTTATGTCCTACCCCAATCCATTGTGATAACCAAAGCGCTTTGGCTATGACCCAAAACCCAGTCCTTCATTCTAGAACTAAACACATTGACATTCGCTACCATTTCTTGCGTGACCCTATTCAGAAGAAAGATATCTCCATGCATTTCATTGGTACTGACAACTGGCAGATATCTTCACCAAAGCGCTCAATGAACAACGTTTTCTCACTTTGAGAAGTGAACTAGGTATGATTGATTTAAACGCTTAATCATAAACTATCATATCTTTCATAGGCATATAATTTAAGGGGAATCCACTTCAAATTTATGTCTAAAGCGTCTTTCAAAATTGAAATGAGTTATCAATTGTAGGAGGAACTTTAAAATTATACTTATTTAAATCAATAAGAGTCTGTGATAAAAAATTAATTTCAAAATTATGTGCATTGATCATTAGCGTTTATCTGTTATGCATGACAAAATCAATCTCTAATAAAATTAAATGAAAATGTCTTTTAAGAGCCCAAAGCGATTGAATTTTATTAAAAGACTTCAGCGTTAAGAATATTCTCACTTAAACGCTAAGGCTTCGTATGGTTGTGTTTTCGGAAATGAATTCTGAGTTTTTTTGGGGGAATGTTTATTACAGAAATTCGTGTGAAAATGTTGACTTATTTGTTTGTTTGGATGTATTTTTAGAATTTGATTGAAAGTAGTGTAGATGTGATATAAAATTGATTTTTATTAGAATTTGGTATATGAAATGATTGAGTTGGTTATGAATGTGATGATGATGGGGGAAAAGATATTAAAATAATATTTTTTTTAATAATGTTATGAGTTGGTAATAAAAGAATATATATATATATATATATATGTGTGTGTATATATATATATATATACACATATACACACACATAATATAATATATAGAGCTATTAACGCTAATCATCCCCCATGTCACGCAAAAGTGTCACTTTAGTCCCTCTTGTGAAAAAATTGTCACTTTAGTCCCTCTTGTGAAAAAATTATCACTTTCATCCCTCATGTCCATAATTTGTACCCAGATGGTCCTTTTTTCGACATTCCGACCAGATTTTCCGGTTTTCCACGTGAAAATAGGGCTATCCACGCATATATCATGCGCGTCTTCACGAGAAAATTCATAACTCATTGTAGAAAGCTCGGATTCATGAACCGTTTTCTTCCCATGAAACTAGACACATAGGGCTATCCACGCATATATTACACATAATCAGGAGACATCTACAACAAACAGTTTTGTATTAAAAAATTAGCTAAAAATTTGTCGGCTGTGCAGACAGCTGTGTGCGTCTTCACGAGAAAATGCATAACTCATTGTAGGAAGCTCGGATTCATGAACCGTTTTCTTCACATAAAACTAAACACATAGGTCTATCTACGCATATATCGCACATAATCAAGAGATATCTAGAACAAAGTAGTTTTGTATTAAAAAATTAGCTAAGCATCATTTCCGACAGATTTTTAGCTAAATTTTTAATACAAAACTGCTTTGTTCTAGACGTCTCCTGATTTTGTGCGATATATGCGTGGATAGACCTATGTGTCTAGCTTCATGGGAAGAAAATGGTTCATGAATCTGAGCTTTCTACAATGAGTTATGAATTTTCTCGTGAAGACGTGCATGATATATGCGTGGATAGCCCTATTTTCGCGTGGGAAGTCGGAAAATCTGGTCGGAGTTTCAAGAAAAGGAACATCTGGGTACAAATTATGGACATGAGGGATGAAAGTGATAATTTTTTCACAAGAGGGACTAAAGTGACACTTTTGCGTGATATGGGGGATGATTAGCGTTAATAGCTCTAATATATATTATACAAATAGAATGAAAAGACAAAAAAATAATAAAAAAAAGAGGTAGCCAGACAGTGGGGGGCGTTCATGGGTTGGGATGGGGGGTGGGGGGGGAGGTCGTTCATTTTTAGTTTTTTTTTTGTCACCTGTTCATTCTTTTTAGCTTTAGATTTTTATCTTTTTTTCATTTCGTGTTTTTTTTTTCAATTTTATATTTTAAAAGTTCAAGAAAATTGAATCTTGCTCGTCTATATTTATAATAGTTAGTGTAATTATACGGTTCGCATTGGACAAATATAAAAATAGGATGTGGTCCATATATGCAATATTTTATGAAATGTGTAAATATGATTGGAGCATAAGTAGTTCTATATTTCTTTTTCCATTTACATATAATATTTTATTTCCAATTTGATTGAGGCAAATTTATTTCTATCTTCTTATAATGAGATACTATGATGTTACAAAAAATCTTTACTCGAGCTCAAGCCGAGAAATTTGGTGAGACTCGGCTCGAGCTCGGCTCTTGGGCAACCCTATTAAATACCACGTTAGTACCAAAATGAAATAATCGAGATTCAGTCGGTATTTATTTGAATATTGAGAAGTTAAAAAAGTATAATTTAAAATTCAATAAACAACAAACGAAATTATTAAATTGAAATTATAAATCACACTGTATTGTATATACTTTTGGTAAAAGCATGGCCAATTATATAAATCACACAATCTTTTTTTCAAATTATATATTATTAAATATTATTTAATAATAATAATTGGAATATTTGAAAAATTGAATAGGAATTTTTATTACATAAAATATGAAAAAGTAAGAAAAATAATTAATTGGATAGTGGGATAATGTAATTAATGATAAAATATTGTGAAAAGATTGAAATGATTGGTTGTTATATAGGGGAATGTGTAGTGTATTTAAAATTTGACCATTTTCAGTTGAATTTGGTTTGGACTGTGTATTTTCATTTTTTGGTGATCCAAAAAATGAAAATATTTTCAGAATTCACAACCATACATAGCCTAAGTAACTTTTTCTGAAACTCATGCATTGTTTTCATCGCTAAAAGGTCGCGTGTGGATTGGCCCCAAAAGGTAAGATTTGACAGCTACCCACACGCTCCTATCCAATCAAACTGACGGTAAAAAATTACTATCTAAAATAGGCGGTTCAGTAAATGCAGGTGTCTGGGTACGTGTCAGTGTACTATCAGGCACGTGCAACTCACGCTGAACATTTTCAAAATCTCAAACGTTTTTAAAAAAAATGAAAAAATAAAATAACTGCGGACTCCAAATTCTTGATTTCACAGCAGTTAACCTAATTTATCCCGCCTTTTTACATCCGTTTTTATGAATAAACGGCTCATATTTAACTTTCTTCATTTTCGAATTAATTATTTTAATTCGTGGCATTTATCTAAGAATTTGAGGAGTTACTTTTTGCCTCTATTTAAACCTTCCAATTTTTACAGAAAAACTTTATCACTTTCAAAATTCCCTTTGCTGTAAAAATTCTCTCAAGGCAAAAAGGCTTTCTTCAAAAACTCTCTCAAAGCTTCAATCTTTCATCAATGGCGCCACCAAATTCTTCAAAAACTACCGCCGAAAAACTTGCTAAATCTAAGACTGAGAAGCCAGTAACAATCAACGCCGGATCCTGGTAAACTGGGAGTATCTTTTTGAAAATCATAACTTCCCTTTGAGGACCATTCTTCCTCTGATTGAAGAATCAGGTCTAAGATAAATGTTGACTTCCCATTCCAATCTTCACGATGAAGAAACCCTGTTCTTCTTTCAAAATGCTGTGATTTCAGACGATGGGAATTTTATCTCTTGCGTCTTTCCTTTTGCTCAAGAAACCTTCGTTCTCACCCCTCAACTTCTATCTTCCCTACTGCAACTGCCTAATGATGGTGCCACTAAGATTTGGGAACTGGTCAAGAAAGATGACGTAGAAGCTGCATACGAATTGAATTTCAAGAAAAATGACATGAAGGGCGAATATGTCATTTTGGTTGACATTTGCTCCAAGATGATCGAATGCAGGAAAGGAAGCTTTGATAAAATCTCAAACATACAATACAAGATGATGACTGCCATTTTGACCAAGTTGAAGATAAACTGGTCTCAGTATGTCTTTAATCGCTTTAAGGCAGCGATGGCAAAATCTGTGAATCCCAAGCCTTATGGGATTGTTTTAAGTCTAGTGTTAAGTGCTAGCAGTTTCGTCAACAACGCCGGTAAGAAAGTTCCAGCGCTTAAGTTCTATGGCAAGAAGATGATTGGTGAATTGCTGAAACCCAAGCGACGGGGTGGTGCATCGATTCCCAAGGAGGAACGTGAGCGACTCCTTGCAGAAGGGGTTGTTCGGAGTGATGATGAGAAGCAAGCGTCATCGTCTTCATCATTATCCTCATCGAAAGAGGAAGTGGTGGTTAAGCGACCGAAATGGAAAATCGTTGTGAAAGTCGTTGAGCCAGCCAAGCCAGCTAAGAAGCAGAAGAAGAAGGAGACCAAAAAGAAGAAATCTCCATCTCCTCCTCCTAAATCGCCCTCTCCCCCTCCAGCGTTTGCCATGGTTCCAGAAGAAGTAGTGTCGTTAGTACGCAAGCGTTCCACACCAAGAGGATCCACTAGCGTTCCATCCGAGCCAGCGCTTGGAGAATCGTCTGGTGTTTCTCCTCCTTCTCCCTCTGTACCAATCGTCGAGCCCACTACTGGTGCTCTCTCAACAGAGCTTGGTGATTATAAGGGTAAGTACTTGTCTTAGACAATGTATTTTATCCTTTCCTATGTTTTTCTTTTTAACACTAGGATAAATTGTTTTTCAGCCTTTAGCAAATATAAAATCCAGTATACACTGAATTTATTAAAAGGATTCAATATTCCTATTCGTCTTGATCCCCTTACTTCATTCCTCAATCTTAAAGATGATGAAGTAGTGCCGGAGCCTGAGGCTATGGATACTGAAGATCCCATAGATCAAGCGACTGAAACAGTCGAAGAGAGTCCTCAGGGTAGGCGTTGTAGTCTGTTTAATCGTCTATTTCTACTCTGTGGAAATTTTGTTTGTTTTTCTCAAACACTTGTATGTGTCAGCTCAAAATATTCCAGACCCTGATGCACCCCCACCCTCCGAGGTCCCTGTTGAAGTGGATGTAGATATGAAAATGGTTGTGAATATCGCTAAAGAAGTTGCTCAAGTCCTTCCTGACGCTGAAACATCTCCAGTCAGTGAAGCGACTATTCAAGCTGAGCGGTCGATAGAAGTGGCCCCTATCCCAACTGAAGAAATTGCGTTTGTCCCTACTCCAACCGGACCTCCTCCCCGTGTCATCAATTTCTTTCCCCGCGGCTATAATGCAGACGTTGAATTTTACTTTGCCTCTAGAGAAAGTGACACACGGCAGCTAGTTGAAATGGAGATTACTTTTCAGACCACTCTCCACGATTCTTCACTCTCTAACTCGAAGAAATTTGAGTTCTTTGAGAGGCTTGCCGATCTCGGTCTGTATTCGCTAGAGCGCCTGCAATCACATCTTTAATATATTAGGCGACCAGTGATCAACATGACAGACTTCGATCGAGAGCGATTCAACTTCACAAGTCGCTCTACAGAATCCTTTTATCCTCTTCGCCCGAACAAAATTGTGATCAAGAATCTTCACATGGTTGATTGGTTGAAGAATCCAGATGAATAGGATCTCAACAAAATTGGATACTCTACTTTTCCCAAGGTTGTTCATTCAACGCTTTATCTCCCAAGCTCCTCAAACTTTGGAAAGGAAAAGGACCATTCGTTGTAGAGCGTCCTAATCCAATCAATTCTTGGTTGGAAGATGAAGCTCGTGAATATCTTGCCAGGCTTTGGGAAGATGATTATGAGAGTGAATATGAACGCTTTGAGAAGTATCTCGCCAAGAATTTGTACACGGATCAGTACACGGTGACATATGGGAATACACATATATCACCATGCCATCCGTACACGGTGTCACCTATAACTACCATCATGCATGACCAATTGGGGGTAAGCAATCACTATTCACTAAATTCTCTATAAATTTCACTATAGCTCCGAGCTACGAACTTCGATCTAGATACCGAGTAGGCCTACTTATAAATTATGAGATTTATGTTCGGACTTCTTGCTTGAATTAAAGTACGTTAGACTTGATCCTATTGGTATGTACGTAGGCAACTCTACATTACAGTGCAATATATAATCTATTGATCTCTGGGTCGGGACCTACCTGAGCCTTGACTGGTTCGTGCTATAGCTCTAACGAAATATGATCCAGATCAAGTGCCAAATTCAATTTTACCCTTCTACGTTGCTGCCACCACTTCAAACCGAAAAGCATCAGCCTCTCTATAATCAATAACCGCCCAATTAATTTAATCAAAAAGCAGTGAAAAATAAATGATTGTAATAGTTCAGACTTTATTGATTTTTGGGTTTGTAGTTTGTTGTTACCCTACCACTGCTAGGTGTTCTCGGTGCAAAGCTGTCAGACTCTGCCACACTGGTGAATATTTGCATGTCCGTGTGATTTGGGATTTGGATTTCTTTGGAGTTTAAAATTTTTGAATCTATTGCTTAAAGTATCAATTTTTTTAATGATTTATTTTGGAGTGTCAATTTCTTTTTATAAGTGATTATTTAAATATTTGGTGCTATGTATCAATATATGATTTAATTTAATTTTGCAAGAGAATTTTAAATAAATAATGCAAAAATAAATCTAAATTAAAAACTTAATACACAAAAAATTGGATATCAGGAAATAATACATTCCGCACTGACGTGGCGCGGGCTTGATTCCGCGCCACGTCAGCGCGGAATCAATAAAAATATATATATTTTTTTTAATTTTAGGCCATTCCGTGCTGACGTGGCGCGGAATGGCAGAATTTTTTTTTTAATATTAAATGGCATTCCGCACCACGTAAGCGCGGAATGACAGGACTCTTTTTCTCTTTCCAGCTTTTCTCTTTCCCCCTTTTTTTCCGACTCATTTTTCTCCATTTTTCGTGCGTTTTCGGGTTTCGACTTGAACATAAAAATTGTAGACTTGAGCATAAAATACTTTTTGAAACAAGAATTGGGTCGTTTCGATGCTCGAGTAAAGAAATATGGCAAGACGAAAAAAAATAATACCAGTTTTTTTTAATGAATAATGACTTTTTATTTTTTTCCGACTCATTTTTCTCCATTTTTCGTGCGTTTTCGGGTTTCGACTTGAACATAAAAAATGTAGACTTGAGCATAAACTACTTTTTGAAACAAGAATTGGGTCGTTTCGATGCTCGAGTAAAGAAATATGGCAAGACGAAAAAAAATAATACCAGTTTTTTTAATGAATAATGACTTTTTATTTTTTTCCGACTCATTTTTCGTGCGTTTTCGGGTTTCGACTTGAACATAAAAAATGTAGACTTGAGCATAAACTACTTTTTCAAACAAGAATTGGGTCGTTTCGATGCTCGAGTAAAGAAATATGGCAAGACGAAAAAAAATAATACCAGTTTTTTTTAATGAATAATGACTTTTTATTTTTTTCCACCTCATTTTTCTCCATTTTTCGTGCGTTTTCGGATTTCGACTTGAACATAAAAAATGTAGACTTGAGCATAAACTACTTTTTGAAACAAAAATTCGGTCGTTTCGATGCGAGTAAAGAAATATGGCAAGACGAAAAAAAATAATACCAGTTTTTTTTAATGAATAATGACTTTTTATTTTTTTCCGACTCATTTTTCTCCATTTTTCGTGCGTTTTCGGGTTTCGACTTGAACATAAAAAATGTAGACTTGAGCATAAATTTCCTTTTGAAACAATAATTGGGTCGTTTCGATGCTCGAGTAAAGAAATATGGCAAGACGAAAAAAAATAATACCAGTTTTTTTTAATGAATAATGACTTTTTATTTTTTTCCGACTCATTTTTCGTGCGTTTTCGGGTTTCGACTTGAACATAAAAAATGTAGACTTGAGCATAAACTACTTTTTGAAACAAGAATTGGGTCGTTTCGATGCTCGAGTAAAGAAATATGGCAAGACGAAAAAAAATAATACCAGTTTTTTTTAATGAATAATGACTTTTTATTTTTTTCCGACTCATTTTTCGTGCGTTTTCGGGTTTCGACTTGAACATAAAAAATGTAGACTTGAGCATAAACTACTTTTTCAAACAAGAATTGGGTCGTTTCGATGCTCGAGTAAAGAAATATGGCAAGACGAAAAAAAATAATACCAGTTTTTTTTAATGAATAATGACTTTTTATTTTTTTCCGACTCATTTTTCTCCATTTTTCGTGCGTTTTCGGGTTTCGACTTGAACATAAAAAATGTATACTTGAGCATAAACTACTTTTTGAAACAAAAATGGGTCGTTTCGATGCTCGAGTAAAGAAATATGGCAAGACGAAAAAAAATAATACCAGTTTTTTTTAATGAATAATGACTTTTTATTTTTTTCCGAATCATTTTTCTCCATTTTTCGTGCGTTTTCGGGTTTCGACTTGAACATAAAAAATGTAGACTTGAGCATAAACTACTTTTTGAAACAAGAATTGGGTCGTTTCGATGCTCGAGTAAAGAAATATGGCAAGACGAAAAAAAATAATACCAGTTTTTTTTAATGAATAATGACTTTTTATTTTTTTCCGACTCATTTTTCGTGCGTTTTCGGGTTTCGACTTGAACATAAAAAATGTAGACTTGAGCATAAACTACTTTTTCAAACAAGAATTGGGTCGTTTCGATGCTCGAGTAAAGAAATATGGCAAGACGAAAAAAATAATACCAGTTTTTTTTAATGAATAATGACTTTTTATTTTTTTCCGCTCATTTTTCTCCATTTTTCGTGCGTTTTCGGGTTTCGACTTGAACATAAAAAATGTAGACTTGAGCATAAACTACTTTTTGAAACAAGAATTGGGTCGTTTCGATGCTCGAGTAAAGAAATATGGCAAGACGAAAAAAATAATACCAGTTTTTTTTAATGAATAATGACTTTTTATTTTTTCCGAATCATTTTTCTCTCCATTTTTCGTGCGTTTTCGGGTTTCGACTTGAACATAAAAAATGTAGACTTGAGCATAAACTCCTTTTGAAACAAGAATTGGGTCGTTTCGATGCTCGAGTAAAGAAATATGGCAAGACGAAAAAAAATAATACCAGTTTTTTTTAATGAATAATGACTTTTTATTTTTTTCCGACTCATTTTTCTCCATTTTTCGTGCGTTTTCGGGTTTCGACTTGAACATAAAAAATGTAGACTTGAGCATAAACTACTTTTTGAAACAAGAATTGGGTCGTTTCGATGCTCGAGTAAAGAAATATGGCAAGACGAAAAAAAATAATACCAGTTTTTTTTAATGAATAATGACTTTTTATTTTTTTCCGACTCATTTTTCGTGCGTTTTCGGGTTTCGACTTGAACATAAAAAATGTAGACTTGAGCATAAACTATCTTTTTCGAACAAGAATTGGGTCGTTTCGATGCTCGAGTAAAGAAATATGGCAAGACGAAAAAAATAATACCAGTTTTTTTTAATGAATAATGACTTTTTATTTTTTTCCGACTCATTTTTCGTGCGTTTTCGGGTTTCGACTTGAACATAAAAAATGTAGACTTGAGCATAAACTATCTTTTTCAAACAAGAATTGGGTCGTTTCGATGCTCGAGTAAAGAAATATGGCAAGACGAAAAAAATAATACCAGTTTTTTTTAATGAATAATGACTTTTTATTTTTTCCGACTCATTTTTCTCCATTTTTCGTGCGTTTTCGGGTTTCGACTTGAACATAAAAAATGTAGACTTGAGCATAAAATACTTTTTGAAACAAGAATTGGGTCGTTTCGATGCTCGAGTAAAGAAATATGGCAAGACGAAAAAAAATAATACCAGTTTTTTTTAATGAATAATGACTTTTTATTTTTTTCCGACTCATTTTTCGTGCGTTTTCGGGTTTCGACTTGAACATAAAAAATGTAGACTTGAGCATAAACTACTTTTTCAAACAAGAATTGGGTCGTTTCGATGCTCGAGTAAAGAAATATGGCAAGACGAAAAAAATAATACCAGTTTTTTTTAATGAATAATGACTTTTTATTTTTTTTTCCGTCATTTTTCTCAATTTTTCGTGCGTTTTCGGGTTTCGACTTGAACATAAAAATGTAGACTTGAGCATAAACTACTTTTTGAAACAAATTGGGTCGTTTCGATGCTCGAGTAAAGAAATATGGCAAGACGAAAAAAAATAATACCATTTTTTTTAATGAATAATGACTTTTTATTTTTTTCCGACTCATTTTTCGTGCGTTTTCGGGTTTCGACTTGAACATAAAAAATGTAGACTTGAGCATAAACTACTTTTTGAAACAAGAATTGGGTCGTTTCGATGCTCGAGTAAAGAAATATGGCAAGACGAAAAAAATAATACCAGTTTTTTTTAATGAATAATGACTTTTTATTTTTTTCCGACTCATTTTTCGTGCGTTTTCGGGTTTCGACTTGAACATAAAAAATGTAGACTTGAGCATAAACTACTTTTTCAAACAAGAATTGGGTCGTTTCGATGCTCGAGTAAAGAAATATGGCAAGACGAAAAAAAATAATACCAGTTTTTTTTAATGAATAATGACTTTTTCTTTTTTTTCCGACTCATTTTTCTCAATTTTTCGTGCGTTTTCGGGTTTCGACTTGAACATAAAAAATGTAGACTTGAGCATAAACTACTTTTTGAAACAAAAATTGGGTCGTTTCGATGCTCGAGTAAAGAAATATGGCAAGACGAAAAAAATAATACCATTTTTTTTTAATGAATAATGACTTTTTATTTTTTTCCGACTCATTTTTCTCCATTTTTCGTGCGTTTTCGGGTTTCGACTTGAACATAAAAAATGTAGACTTGAGCATAAAATACTTTTTGAAACAAGAATTGGGTCGTTTCGATGCTCGAGTAAAGAAATATGGCAAGACGAAAAAAATAATACCAGTTTTTTTTAATGAATAATGACTTTTTATTTTTTTCCGACTCATTTTTCTCCATTTTTCGTGCGTTTTCGGGTTTCGACTTGAACATAAAAAATGTAGACTTGAGCATAAAATACTTTTTGAAACAAGAATTGGGTCGTTTCGATGCTCGAGTAAAGAAATATGGCAAGACGAAAAAAAATAATACCAGTTTTTTTTAATGAATAATGACTTTTTATTTTTTTCCGACTCATTTTTCGTGCGTTTTCGGTTTTCGACTTGAACATAAAAAATGTAGACTTGAGCATAAACTACTTTTTGAAACAAGAATTGGGTCGTTTCGATGCTCGAGTAAAGAAATATGGCAAGACGAAAAAAATAATACCAGTTTTTTTTAATGAATAATGACTTTTTATTTTTTTCCGACTCATTTTTCTCCATTTTTCGTGCGTTTTCGGGTTTCGACTTGAACATAAAAAATGTAGACTTGAGCATAAACTACTTTTTGAAACAAAATTGGGTCGTTTCGATGCTCGAGTAAAGAAATATGGCAAGACGAAAAAAAATAATACCAGTTTTTTTTAATGAATAATGACTTTTTATTTTTTTCCGACTCATTTTTCTCCATTTTTCGTGCGTTTTCGGGTTTCGACTTGAACATAAAAAATGTAGACTTGAGCATAAACTACTTTTTGAAACAAAAATTGGGTCGTTTCGATGCTCGAGTAAAGAAATATGGCAAGACGAAAAAAAATAATACCATTTTTTTTTTAATGAATAATGACTTTTTATTTTTTTCCGACTCATTTTTCGTGCGTTTTCGGGTTTCGACTTGAACATAAAAAATGTAGACTTGAGCATAAACTACTTTTTGAAACAAAAATTGGGTCGTTTCGATGCTCGAGTAAAGAAATATGGCAAGACGAAAAAAATAATACCAGTTTTTTTTAATGAATAATGACTTTTTATTTTTTTCCGACTCATTTTTCGTGCGTTTTCGGGTTTCGACTTGAACATAAAAAATGTAGACTTGAGCATAAACTACTTTTTCAAACAAGAATTGGGTCGTTTCGATGCTCGAGTAAAGAAATATGGCAAGACGAAAAAAATAATACCAGTTTTTTTTTAATGAATAATGACTTTTTATTTTTTCCGACTCATTTTTCTCCATTTTTCGTGCGTTTTCGGGTTTCGAATTCAACATAAAAAATGTAGACTTGAGCATAAAATACTTTTTGAAACAAGAATTGGGTCGTTTCGATGCTCGAGTAAAGAAATATGGCAAGACGAAAAAAATAATACCAGTTTTTTTTTAATGAATAATGACTTTTTATTTTTTCCGACTCATTTTTCTCCATTTTTCGTGCGTTTTCGGGTTTCGACTTGAACATAAAAAATGTAGACTTGAGCATAAACTACTTTTTGAAACAATAATTGGGTCGTTTCGATGCTCGAGTAAAGAAATATGGCAAGACGAAAAAAAATAATACCAGTTTTTTTTAATGAATAATGACTTTTTATTTTTTTCCGACTCATTTTTCGTGCGTTTTCGGGTTTCGACTTGAACATAAAAAATGTAGACTTGAGCATAAACTACTTTTTGAAACAAGAATTGGGTCGTTTCGATGCTCGAGTAAAGAAATATGGCAAGACGAAAAAAATAATACCAGTTTTTTTTAATGAATAATGACTTTTTATTTTTTTCCGACTCATTTTTCGTGCGTTTTCGGGTTTCGACTTGAACATAAAAAATGTAGACTTGAGCATAAACTACTTTTTCAAACAAGAATTGGGTCGTTTCGATGCTCGAGTAAAGAAATATGGCAAGACGAAAAAAATAATACCAGTTTTTTTTAATGAATAATGACTTTTATTTTTTTCCGACTCATTTTTCTCCATTTTTCGTGCGTTTTCGGTTTCGACTTGAACATAAAAAATGTAGACTTGAGCATAAACTACTTTTTGAAACAAAAATTGGGTCGTTTCGATGCTCGAGTAAAGAAATATGGCAAGACGAAAAAAAATAATACCAGTTTTTTTTAATGAATAATGACTTTTTATTTTTTTCCGAATCATTTTTCTCCATTTTTCGTGCGTTTTCGGGTTTCGACTTGAACATAAAAAATGTAGACTTGAGCATAAACTACTTTTTGAAACAAGAATTGGGTCGTTTCGATGCTCGAGTAAAGAAATATGGCAAGACGAAAAAAATAATACCAGTTTTTTTTAATGAATAATGACTTTTTATTTTTTTCCGACTCATTTTTCGTGCGTTTTCGGGTTTCGACTTGAACATAAAAAATGTAGACTTGAGCATAAACTACTTTTTCAAACAAGAATTGGGTCGTTTCGATGCTCGAGTAAAGAAATATGGCAAGACGAAAAAAAATAATACCAGTTTTTTTTAATGAATAATGACTTTTTATTTTTTTCCGACTCATTTTTCTCCATTTTTCGTGCGTTTTCGGGTTTCGACTTGAACATAAAAAATGTAGACTTGAGCATAAACTACTTTTTGAAACAAAAATTGGGTCGTTTCGATGCTCGAGTAAAGAAATATGGCAAGACGAAAAAAAATAATACCAGTTTTTTTTAATGAATAATGACTTTTTATTTTTTTCCGACTCATTTTTCTCCATTTTTCGTGCGTTTTCGGGTTTCGACTTGAACATAAAAAATGTAGACTTGAGCATAAAATACTTTTTGAAACAAGAATTGGGTCGTTTCGATGCTCGAGTAAAGAAATATGGCAAGACGAAAAAAAATAATACCAGTTTTTTTTAATGAATAATGACTTTTTTTTTTTTTCCGACTCATTTTTCTCCATTTTTCGTGCGTTTTCGGGTTTCGACTTGAACATAAAAAATGTAGACTTGAGCATAAAATACTTTTTGAAACAAGAATTGGGTCGTTTCGATGCTCGAGTAAAGAAATATGGCAAGACGAAAAAAATAATACCAGTTTTTTTTAATGAATAATGACTTTTTATTTTTTTCCGACTCATTTTTCGTGCGTTTTCGGGTTTCGACTTGAACATAAAAAATGTAGACTTGAGCATAAACTACTTTTTGAAACAAGAATTGGGTCGTTTCGATGCTCGAGTAAAGAAATATGGCAAGACGAAAAAAAATAATACCAGTTTTTTTTAATGAATAATGACTTTTTATTTTTTTCCGACTCATTTTTCGTGCGTTTTCGGGTTTCGACTTGAACATAAAAAATGTAGACTTGAGCATAAACTACTTTTTCAAACAAGAATTGGGTCGTTTCGATGCTCGAGTAAAGAAATATGGCAAGACGAAAAAAATAATACCAGTTTTTTTTAATGAATAATGACTTTTTATTTTTTTCCGACTCATTTTTCTCCATTTTTCGTGCGTTTTCGGGTTTCGACTTGAACATAAAAAATGTAGACTTGAGCATAAAATACTTTTTGAAACAAGAATTGGGTCGTTTCGATGCTCGAGTAAAGAAATATGGCAAGACGAAAAAAATAATACCAGTTTTTTTTAATGAATAATGACTTTTTATTTTTTTCCGACTCATTTTTCGTGCGTTTTCGGGTTTCGACTTGAACATAAAAAATGTAGACTTGAGCATAAACTACTTTTTCAAACAAGAATTGGGTCGTTTCGATGCTCGAGTAAAGAAATATGGCAAGACGAAAAAAAATAATACCAGTTTTTTTTAATGAATAATGACTTTTTATTTTTTTTTCCGACTCATTTTTCTCCATTTTTCGTGCGTTTTCGGGTTTCGACTTGAACATAAAAAATGTAGACTTGAGCATAAACTACTTTTTGAAACAAAAATTGGGTCGTTTCGATGCTCGAGTAAAGAAATATGGCAAGACGAAAAAAAACAATACCAGTTTTTTTTATGAATAATGACTTTTTATTTTTTTCCGACTCATTTTTCGTGCGTTTTCGGGTTTCGACTTGAACATAAAAAATGTAGACTTGAGCATAAACTACTTTTTGAAACAAGAATTGGGTCGTTTCGATGCTCGAGTAAAGAAATATGGCAAGACGAAAAAAATAATACCAGTTTTTTTTAATGAATAATGACTTTTTATTTTTTTCCGACTCATTTTTCGTGCGTTTTCGGGTTTCGACTTGAACATAAAAAATGTAGACTTGAGCATAAACTACTTTTTCAAACAAGAATTGGGTCGTTTCGATGCTCGAGTAAAGAAATATGGCAAGACGAAAAAAAATAATACCAGTTTTTTTTTAATGAATAATGACTTTTTATTTTTTTCCGACTCATTTTTCTCCATTTTTCGTGCGTTTTCGGGTTTCGACTTGAACATAAAAAATGTAGACTTGAGCATAAACTACTTTTTGAAACAAAATTGGGTCGTTTCGATGCTCGAGTAAAGAAATATGGCAAGACGAAAAAAAATAATACCATTTTTTTTTAATGAATAATGACTTTTTATTTTTTTCCGACTCATTTTTCTCCATTTTTCGTGCGTTTTCGGGTTTCGACTTGAACATAAAAAATGTAGACTTGAGCATAAAATACTTTTTGAAACAAGAATTGGGTCGTTTCGATGCTCGAGTAAAGAAATATGGCAAGACGAAAAAAATAATACCAGTTTTTTTTAATGAATAATGACTTTTTATTTTTTCCGACTCATTTTTCTCCATTTTTCGTGCGTTTTCGGGTTTCGACTTGAACATAAAAAATGTAGACTTGAGCATAAAATACTTTTTGAAACAAGAATTGGGTCGTTTCGATGCTCGAGTAAAGAAATATGGCAAGACGAAAAAAAATAATACCAGTTTTTTTTAATGAATAATGACTTTTTATTTTTTTCCGACTCATTTTTCGTGCGTTTTCGGGTTTCGACTTGAACATAAAAAATGTAGACTTGAGCATAAACTACTTTTTGAAACAAGAATTGGGTCGTTTCGATGCTCGAGTAAAGAAATATGGCAAGACGAAAAAAATAATACCAGTTTTTTTTTAATGAATAATGACTTTTTATTTTTTTCCGACTCATTTTTCTCCATTTTTCGTGCGTGTTCGGGTTTCGACTTGAACATAAAAAATGTAGACTTGAGCATAAACTACTTTTTGAAACAAAAATTGGGTCGTTTCGATGCTCGAGTAAAGAAATATGGCAAGACGAAAAAAAATAATACCAGTTTTTTTTAATGAATAATGACTTTTTATTTTTTTCCGACATATTTTTCTCCATTTTTCGTGCGTTTTCGGGTTTCGACTTGAACATAAAAAATGTAGACTTGAGCATAAAACTACTTTTTGAAACAAGAATTGGGTCGTTTCGATGCTCGAGTAAAGAAATATGGCAAGACGAAAAAAAATAATACCAGTTTTTTTTAATGAATAATGACTTTTTATTTTTTTTCGACTCATTTTTCGTGCGTTTTCGGGTTTCGACTTGAACATAAAAAATGTAGACTTGAGCATAAACTACTTTTTGAAACAAAAATTGGGTCGTTTCGATGCTCGAGTAAAGAAATATGGCAAGACGAAAAAAATAATACCAGTTTTTTTTTAATGAATAATGACTTTTTATTTTTTTCCGACTCATTTTTCGTGCGTTTTCGGGTTTCGACTTGAACATAAAAAATGTAGACTTGAGCATAAACTACTTTTTCAAACAAGAATTGGGTCGTTTCGATGCTCGAGTAAAGAAATATGGCAAGACGAAAAAAATAATACCAGTTTTTTTTAATGAATAATGACTTTTTATTTTTTTCCGACTCATTTTTCTCCATTTTTCGTGCGTTTTCGGGTTTCGACTTGAACATAAAAAATGTAGACTTGAGCATAAACTACTTTTTGAAACAAAAATTGGGTCGTTTCGATGCTCGAGTAAAGAAATATGGCAAGACGAAAAAAAATAATACCATTTTTTTTTAATGAATAATGACTTTTTATTTTTTTCCGACTCATTTTTCTCCATTTTTCGTGCGTTTTCGGGTTTCGACTTGAACATAAAAAATGTAGACTTGAGCATAAACTACTTTTTGAAACAAGAATTGGGTCGTTTCGATGCTCGAGTAAAGAAATATGGCAAGACGAAAAAAATAATACCAGTTTTTTTTAATGAATAATGACTTTTTATTTTTTTCCGACTCATTTTTCTCTCCATTTTTCGTGCGTTTTTCGGGTTTCGACTTGAACATAAAAAATGTAGACTTGAGCATAAAATACTTTTTGAAACAAACAATTGGGTCGTTTCGATGCTCGAGTAAAGAAATATGGCAAGACGAAAAAAATAATACCAGTTTTTTTTAATGAATAATGACTTTTTATTTTTTTCCGACTCATTTTTCGTGCGTTTTCGGGTTTCGACTTGAACATAAAAAATGTAGACTTGAGCATAAACTACTTTTTGAAACAAGAATTGGGTCGTTTCGATGCTCGAGTAAAGAAATATGGCAAGACGAAAAAAATAATACCAGTTTTTTTTTTAATGTAATGACTTTTTATTTTTTTCCGACTCATTTTTCTCCTTTTTCGTGCGTGTTCGGGTTTCGACTTGAACATAAAAAATGTAGACTTGAGCATAACTACTTTTTGAAACAAAAGTTGGGTCGTTTCGATGCTCGAGTAAAGAATGGCAAGACGAAAAAAAATAAACCAGTTTTTTTTTAATGAATAATGACTTTTATTTTTTTTCCGACTATTTTTTTCTCCATTTTTCGTGCGTTTTCGGGTTCGACTTGAACATAAAAATGTAGACTTGAGCATAAACCTTTTTGAAACAAAAATTGGGTCGTTTCGATGCTCGAGTAAAGAAATATGGCAAGACGAAAAAAAATAATACCAGTTTTTTTTAATGAATAATGACTTTTTTTTTTTTCCGACTCATTTTTCTCAATTTTTCGTGCGTTTTCGGGTTTCGACTTGAACATAAAAAATGTAGACTTGAGCATAAACTACTTTTTGAAACAGAAATTGGGTCATATCGATGCTCGAGTAAAGAAATATGGGTCTTGATAGCAATCCCGCTCTTCTTCTCCGATCTTGGATTGATTTTTCAAGACTCTTGCCATATTTCTTTACTCGAGCATCGAAACGACCCATTTTTATTTCAAAAGTGGTTTGTTTGATGCTCAAGTCTACATTTTTTATGTTCAGTCGAAACCCGAAAACGCACGAAAAATGGAGAAAAATGAGTCGGAAAAAAATAAAAAGTCTTATTCATAAAAAAACTGGTATTATTTTTTTTCGTCTTGCCATATTTCTTTACTCGAGCATCGAAAACGACCCAATTCTTGTTTCAAAAAGTATTTTATGCTCAATTGTACATTTTTTATGTTCAAGTCGAAACCCGAAAACGCACGAAAAATGGAGAAAAATGAGTCGGAAAAAATAAAAAATCATTATTCATTAAAAAAAACTGGTATTATTTTTTTTTCGTCTTGCCATTTCTTTACTCGAGCATCGAAACGACCCCAATTTCTTATTTCAAAAAGTCCATTTATGCTCAAGTCTACATTTTTATGTTCCAGTCGAAACCCAAAACGCACGAAAAATGGAGAAAAATGCAGTCGAAAAAGGGAAAGAGAAAAGCCTTGAAGAGAAAAAGAGTCTGGCCATTCCCGCCACATCAGCGCGGAATTGCAAGCATTCCGGCGCTTACGTGGTGCGGAATGGCCATTAATATTAAAAAAAAAATTCGACCATCCGCGCCACTCCGCGGAATGGGGCCGGCAAAAGTTAAAAAAACATCTTATTGTATA